>JARHVA010002587.1:1092500-1635000 GCA_037957365.1 Torreya grandis
TCTGTTGGGGGATCAATCCAACAATAGATTACAATTATGACAGCAATAAATGTGGAATTAAACCAGATTGACAAGTAATTAGAATGATAATAGCAAGAACAAGAGATACAAGAAAACACCCTGAAAACTTGTATTAACAAACTCTTTACAAAAGGAATACAATTGAAGAAAGCTTCTTTCTTCCACACCTCTCCTAGATGTATAGATCTCTCAATAGATCTCTATTCCTCAAGAGCTCTCTCTCTCAAGAACAATCAACTCCAACAAGCCTGGATTGATTCAATTCTGTACTGTTCTTCTCACACAATGAATTACAATAATTCACCCAACTACAATAATCCACTACAAGACTATTACAAAGCTAAGAAGATCTAATTCTACATATAGAATTAGGAGACTTGAGCATGTACAACCAACAAGCAGTTAAGCCACTTGAACAAGGGCTCTAAAAATAGTAATGCCAATAATAGAGATGCAAGCTCGAGACTTCAACTCAAATTTATCATGCAAACACTCGCTTCCGTCCACAGAAATAGCTTTCTGGACACGCAGGTAACCGACGTCAGTTCTTGCTGCTTGTCTGTGACCGCCATCAGCCAACCTTCTGCCGACGTCAGCATCTCTGCAACTGCCTGTGACTGATGTCGATCGCTCCTGACCGATGCTGGTGTCTGTGTAGACCTGAACCTGATAATGAATGCTCCTTGGTGAAGTTTTTAGCTCCACACCCTAACAATCTCCCACTTGGAGATAAACAGCTGCACCAGTACCTATACAACAACATCTTCTAGCTCCTCCATCTTCAACTCAATCATGAAGACCAACAGAAGTTGAATGAAGATTCAACTTCTCCTTTGTAACCAGCTTGGTTAACATATCAGCAAGATTCCTATCTATATGGATCTTCTCCAGCTTCAACTCACCATCTTCCAATACTTGTCGTATGAAGTGATACCTTAGCTGTATGTGCTTTGTTCTTGAATGAAAGGCTGAATTCTTAGCCAAATGGATTACACTCTGACTGTCACTATACAATCTGCAACTCTCATGCTCCTTACCAAGCTCATCCATGAGCCGTGTCATCCATATCATCTCCTTGCTAGCTTCTGTGGCTGCAATATACTCTGCTTCTGTAGTTGACAAGGTAACAACCTTCTGCAACTTAGATATCCAGCTAACCGCCATTCCACCTATAGTAAAAACATAACCTGTAGTGCTCCTCCTACCATCCAAATCACCTACCATATCTGAATCTACATAGCCATGTAGAGAAGTATCTGAACCTCCATAGCACAAGTGCCTACTGCTGGTTCCTCTCAGATATCTAAAGATCCACTGAACTGCTTTCCAATGTTCCTTACCTGGATTGGCCATATACTTACTTACAACTCCCACTGCTTGGGCAATATCCAGTCTAGTACACACCATTGCATACATCAAACTCCCTACTGTGGAAGAATATGGAACCTTACTCATGTACTCTACCTCATCATATGAATTAGGACATTGTTCTTTACTCAACTTAAAATGTCCAGCCAAAGGTGTGCTTACCGATTTAGCATCCTGCATATTGAACCGTTTCAACACCTTGTTCACATAATCTTCTTGAGACAATATCAACCTGTGATTTTTCCTATCTCTCTTAATGCTCATGCCAAGGATTTTATTTGCTGCTCCCAAATCCTTCATAGCAAACATTTGAGCTAATTTTACCTTAAGCTCTGAGATATCTTGCATGTGAGACCCTGCAACCAGCATGTCATCTACATACAACAATAGAATAATATATCTACCGTTATCAAATCTCTTGAAATACACACAATAGTCTGATTGACACCTACTATAGCCATGCTCAGTCATAAACCTGTCAAATTTTAAGTAACATTGCCTAGGAGCTTGCTTGAGGCCATACAAGCTTTTCTTCAACCTGCACACAAACTTCTCCTTACCCTTGACCTCAAATCCTTCCGACTGTTCCATATATATTTCCTCATCCAAATCTCCATGAAGAAACGCTGTCTTAACATCTAGTTGCTCAAGATGCAAATTCTCAAAAGCAACCAAAGACAATACAACCCTTATTGAAGTCATTTTAACAACAGGAGAAAAAATCTCACCAAAGTCAATACCTGGCTTTTGTGCAAATCCTTTTACCACTAATCTGGCCTTGTATCTCATCTGTCCATTCTCACCTTCCTTCAACCTGTAGGTCCATCTGTTCTTGATTTTTCTCTTACCAGCTGGCAATTCAACCAAATCCCATGTTTGGTTTTCTCTTAAGGACTCCAACTCCTCAACCATGCCACGCTCCCACTCACTCTTGGACTCCACCTATATTGCTTCTTCAAAACTCTCTAGTTCTCCACCATCAGTTAGCAATAGATAAAATAAAGGAGAATATCTAATTGGAGGCTTACTCACCCTTTCTGACCTCCTGATGGGTGTCTGAGACTCGTCCACAACACGCTGTCCACCCAAATTCTCTGACAGTGACCGACCTCAGTCACCTGCAGACTTGTTACTGGCTGACGTCGGTTCTGCCTGACCAACCTCGGTACCTGTACAGCTGACGTCGATCTCTGTTCTGCCGATGCTGGTTCCTAACCTACCGACGTCGGTCTCTGTGTTTTTCTGTAAGTGATTATTTCTTTTTCCCGTGAGCTCATCTTGGACTTTCACCTCATCCAATTCACCATTGCTCTGCTTAGATTGATTCAACTTCTTTAGCTGATCACAATACATCACTCTTTCATTGAAAACAACATCACGGCTCCTGATTGCCTTGTTAGTTTCTAGATTCCACAATCTATAACCAAAATCATCTGAGCCATAGCCAATAAACGTGCATCTCATAGACTTAGCATCAAGCTTCTTTCTATTTTCCTTATCTATATGCACAAAGGCTTCACAACCAAAAAACTTTGAGATATGAGAGATCAACCTTTTTACCTGTCCATGCCTCTTCTGGAATACCACCATCCAGAGCTATAGAGGGTCCTCTATTAATTAGGTACACTGTGGTGTCAACAGCTTGTGCCCAAAATTGTAAGGGCAAACCGGCATGCAATCTCATACATCTTGCACGCTCCATTATTGTCTTGTTCATCCTTTCAGCAATACCATTCTACTGAGGTGTCCTTGGAATCATCCTTTGCCTACGAATTTCATGCATGTAACAATAATCTCTGAACTTATGACTGCAGAACTCACCACCATTGTCTGATCTCAGACACTTTAATATTTTACCTATTTCATTCTCAACCATAGCTTTCCAAACTTTAAAAGTCTCAAATACATCAGATTTCTTTCTAATACAATAGATCCATACCTTCTTTGTGGCATCATCTATGAAAGATACATAGTACTGTGATCCTCCAATGGAAGCAACCTGAGCCGGTCCCCACACTTCTGTGTGAACAAGCTCCAACTTGTGCGTCTTCTTAGTAGACCCAGTTTTGAGAAAACTAACCCTTTTCTATTTTCCAAATACACAGTGCTCACAAAACTCTAGATCTATGCCTTTTAAATCTGAAAGCATACCTTTAGACTTAAGAATTAACATCCCCTTCTCACTCATGTGGCCAAGCCTTGAGTGCCACAATTTAGCATCCACATCTGAAGTAGATAATACAAAAGGAGATTTGTTAGTAACACAATTACACAAATAGAGAGTACCTTCTCTCTTACCTTTGGCCATAACAAGTGCACCCTTGGTCACCTTCCAAGATTTTGCTGTGAGAGTTACTGTACAACCCTCATCCCCTAACTTTCCTGCAAAAATCAAATTTCTCTTCAAGCTAGGAACATGCATCACATCTTTCAACACCCATGTGTTGCTATTCTACATCTTTAGTTGCACTTTACCTTTGCCAATTATTTTACAGGGCTCATCATCCCCTAGATACACTATTCCAAAATCTCCATGGATATAGTCACTGAAATATTCCCTGTTAGGAGTAGCATGAAAAGATGCACTAGAATCTAATACCCAAGATTCTATATTATTATGCAGAGAGAAAATTAAAGCATCCTGTGCAATACCTGCAATCTTGGCTTCTTCCTTTCCTTCATGCTGGTTGTCCTCCTTGGGCTTTGACCAACAATCTCTGCTTATGTGCCCCATCTTTCCACAATTCCAACATTGTGGCCTTCTGCCATTTCTGGATTTAGATCTGCCTTTCCCCTTTGATTTGGATCTTGATCTGCCTTTCTTGCTCTTCTCTTTCTGCCTTCCCCTGCTCTCAAAACTTAAAGCGTTCTCGGATGCCTCTTCTGTGCTTTTCCTGCATATTTCCTCATTCAAGATAACACTAACAACATCCTCTACTTTCAAAATATTTGATGCAGATGCAGTATTACTTACTGCCATTACTAAGCCATGCCAGCTTTCAGGCAAAGAACATAATATCAAAAGAGCTTTTATCTCATCATCAAACACTATGTTTACTGAACTTAATTGATTCACAATACCATTGAAATCATTCAGATGAGTAGAAACAGATCCACCTTCATTCATATGCAAATTAAATAACTACTTCATAAGATATACCTTATTAGAAGCTGAGGGTTTTTCATACAAATTTTCTAACGTAGTCATCAACTCTACCGTAGACTTTGCCTGTGATAAATTGGATATCACAGTGGATGCTAGACTCAGTCTTATAGAACCCAGAGCCTTTCTGTCAAGAACTTCCCATTCTTCATCCTCCATGTCTTTGGGCTTCTTTGCAATACCTCCTAACGGTAAGTAGAGATCTTTCTGATACAGATAGTCCTCTATCTGCATTCTCCAGTGTTGGTAATTTTTGCCATTAAACTTTTCCATTCTCAATTTACTTTCATCTGCCATTGCTTCTCCCACTCAAATAGGAATCCCTACAGAAACTCCTGTGAGAACCTGTAATCAATACACACTACATAGATTTGAACCACCTATTAGTGAACCTGAACTTTGATACCAATTATCAAGCTCTGAACCTGTAACCAAGGCTCTGATACCACTTGTTGGGGGATCAATCCAACAATAGATTACAATTATGACAGCAATAAATGCGGAATTAAACCAGATTGACAAGTAATTAGAATGATAATAGCAAGAATAAGAGATACAAGAAAACACCCTGAAAACTTGTATTAACAAACTCTTTACAAAAGGAATACAATTGAAGAAAGCTTCTTTCTTCCACACCTCTCCTAGATGTATAGATCTCTCAATAGATCTCTATTCCTCAAGAGCTCTCTCTCTCAAGAACAATCAACTCCAACAAGCCTGGATTGATTCAATTCTATACTGTTCTTCTCACACAATGAATTACAATAATTCACCCAACTACAATAATCCACTACAAGACTATTACAAAGCTAAGAAGATCTAATTCTACATATAGAATTAGGAGACTTGAGCATGTACAACCAACAAGCAGTTAAGCCACTTGAACAAGGGCTCTAAAAATAGTAATGCCAATAATAGAGACGCAAGCTCGAGACTTCAACTCAAACTTATCATGCAAACACTCGCTTCTGTCCACGGAAATAGCTTTCTGGACACGCAGGTAACCGACGTCGGTTCTTGCTGCTTGTCTGTGACCACCGTCGGTCGACCTTCTGCCGATGTCGGCATCTTTGCAACTACCTGTGACTGACGTCAGTCGCTCCTGACCGACGCCGGTGTCTGTGTAGACCCAAACCTGATAATGAATGCTCCTTGGTGAAGTTTTTAGCTCCACACCCTAACATCTTCCACAAAATTTGTGGCTTATAATTTTTCATGACTTGTGACATTAATGCATATTTCATTTTTACTTGTGACATTATTTTTCTTCATTCAAAATTTGTATCTAAAATTTGAGTTGATGGGTGATCCTTTTCTATCTTACTTTGATATTTTCATTCTCCCATACTAGAAGATTTAGGTGCTTCTACAATTCCATCAACAATTTTTTTTATTGTTATTCATGAATATATTATTCTTCTTATTTAAAAATCACATCTCTACTAATTACTATTTTTTTTCTTGTTAGATCATATAACATGTATACCTTTTTTTTGAAACTATATCCAATGAAAATTCACTTTAGCCTTTTGTCATCTAATTTATATCTTTTTTCCTTTGGTATGTGTACATAAGCAACACATCTAAATGATCTTAAGTGATCAATAATTGGATTATTTATGGATCATGCTTGTTCAGGAGTCATTCATTTGATTACTTTTGTAGAAATTACATTCATAATATATACTATTGTATTTACTACTTCACCCCAAAAACTTTTATCCAAGTTTATCTCTTTCATCATACTCCTTGTCATTTCAACAATGGTCTTATTATTCTTTTCAGTTATTCCATTTTATTGTGGATTATATGAAGTAGTTAATTCCATCTTGATTCCATGATTTATGAAAAATCTTGAAAAAATTTTGACTTATATTCACCTCCATTAGCTGACCTAATCACTTTGATGTACTTTTCACTTTGTTTTTCAACTAACTTCTTGAACTCAACAAAATTTTCAAATACCTCTAATTTTGTAGTCAAGAAATATACCCAAGTTTTTCTTGAGTAACCATCAATAAAGGTTAGAAATTACTTTGATTTATTCAAAGTAAGATTTCTCATAGGACCACACAATTATGCATGATTTATGTCAAAAGATTGTCTACCTATTCTAGATTTACCTATTGGAAATCTTTCTCTATGTTGTTTCCCACATTCTTCACATACTTCATTTATGTTTTAATGTAGGGAAGTCCTTCAACCATTTTTCAATTTCTTAAGCAAAAGTAACCCACTAAAACTAAGATTTCCATATCTTTTGTGGAAAATTTTATTGTCATTCATGTCACTTGCATTCAATGCTTGATTTCCTTGTGAAAAATAAAGAGGAAACATTTTATCACTAGTCATCTTAACTCTAGCCACAACTTCATTATTTTTCAATTTGTTCTTGACAATGCTTTAATTTCCATCAAAGGTCACTTGATAATTTTTTTCCACCATCTATCCCATAGATAAAATATTTGTATCGAGTGTAGTAACTAACAAAGTTTTATTTATATATTTTATCTCACCATCATTTGTTGTCACTACAATAGTGCCTTTGCCCTTGGTCCTTGATATCGATCATCTCCTAGTACAATTGTGCTATTATGTTTCTCATCCAAATTGATGAACAAATCCTCATTAGATGTCATATGGGAAGAAAATACAAAATTAATATATTAAGTAGTATTATTAATTACATTGGTATTGAAGCAAGAAACTAACAAATTTATTTTGTCTTCAATAGTGTTATGAACATTATTTTTATATATGTATGATTTATTGGCTGAATAAGTTGATTCATAATGTCCAATCCTATTGTAATAAAATAATTGAAAACTTATTTTATCTCCCACTCTAAAATTACCATTCCTTCCTCTATATTTACCAATGTTTCCTATAAAATTATCATGACTTCCTCTAAAATTATTACCTCTTCCTTTACTTTTAAAATTACTAGATTATCCTCTTGATTCATTTTTATAATAGTTTTTTGTAAATTGTGTTCTTCTACCTCTTATGTGTGTTTTAGAGGAAAATTCTTGTTCAAGAATCTCCTCACTAATCTTCATTCTTTCTTCTATAGTTAATAAGATCCCACTTAACACATTTGTCTTCATGCTTGTGAGATCTTTAGAAATCTCAATTGTTGAAAATACATTTTCAAATTTGGGGGCCATTCTTCTCAAAATTTTATAAATGATGTAATTTTCATATATATATATATATATATTCTCACAATACCATCATTTTATTGACTAAGCCTTCCACCTTTATCAAAAATTCATTAACAGATTTATCGTTTGACATTTTTATATTTCAAGAATCTTTCACAAAGTTTATAACTTTGTAGTTTGTGCACCTTAATAAGCATTTACAAGTATATCCCTTGAATTTTTAGAGTGATCACCTCCACTTATTCTATGAAATATGGTTTTATTTATTTCATCTTGAATATAAAATAAAACCTTATTTTCCTTTTTTACATTTTCTTTATATTCCCTTTTTGTGCATCATTCAAAACATTCACATCTACAAGTTATGTATATCCATTTTAAACAATTTACCACAAATATTTATATTTTATTAAAGTATTCATCTTATTGCACCAATAACTAATTTATTACATTAAATCATAGGAATTAGACTATTAGGTATACCATTTACACCAATATTTACCATTATAATAATGTGCAATCAAACAAAAATATATATCATAACATTGAAGAGATATCTCAATTGAGATTCTTCCCCTATGTCCCAAACAATGGGACCACCCACCAAAAAATCTATTTTTATTATTTTATAATTACAATTACTGATAAAAATTAGTATCAAATAATAAAGACTAAAAATACACATTGTCATTTATTTGATAAGAAATAATTATATTTTCTGAACACCTTAGCTAACTCATAGAAATAATTATCTAATAAAATCATACAATGTGCAAAGAATACACTGTTGCTTTCCATGTCTTTCTTAGATGTGCCTCTTTTACAAAAAAATAATCATCTTCTTGCAAGTTCCTCTTATCAAATGAAAGGTAAAATAAAAACTATATAAAATATATGTATTGGCACTTCTCTTATGTAAATATAATCAGCCAATCACTGAATCAAAATAGATATAGAAGCTTTGATTCACTTTCCACACCACTTTTCAAACACAACTTTTATTAATCAAATAATTTTTAGATTGTAAATAACTAATAAAAAAAATTATGGGTTTTATGCTCCTATGTCTTACCTCCACATAACATTTTAAAAAATAAAATTCATTAAAAAACAAGATAGATATTGTAATTTTACTATTATTATTTCAGGTTGTTAAAAAAATGAAAATACATCAAGACACACCTCTCTTATTTATCTCTTTTTAGTGCCAAGTTTCCTTCTTCCTTAGATCTAGATCTAATATTTGGATTGCTCCCAAATCCCTTAGATATAGCTCCCTTAATTTATTGCTCCCAAACTCCTCAAATGTGACTCCTAGATTCCTTAGATTTGGATTTGATACCAAATGAAAGAAAATTGAGACAAAAAACAAAACACCAAAGTGATATGTAGATCACACACAAATGGAAGCATAATATAATTAACTCAAAACAACTTCAAGAGCTTTGACAAAACTTGGACAAAACTTACATAATAACTCACAAATATTTCAATACTTTTATGAATAATAAGTACATATAAATCCATGTACAAACAAAAAATGGACTAAAAATAGAAATTATTTAGCAAACTTATAACAAACTATATTCAAATTAAAAGGTAACCAAATATGATTAAATAATTATAAAATTAAAGTATATGCCCAATGGGAATATGATCACCACATCTCGCTCATATCTCAAGTCATCACACTCTGTGGCCACTACAATTTAGGTTGAAATAACTATTATTTCTCAATAAAATGAGGCCATGCTTACCCAAAATATCAATCGTATACTCCAAAATACCACTAATAACTACTTCACCAAGCACATGTTATGTCAAGATCTAGAGATATGTCTCTATAATGGTCTTCCAATATTCTATTAGTGGAGTATTTTATTTTCACATATTTGTTTATTATGGGTTTATTTTCCTCCCTTGGAATTTTCCTACTCTTATGGGTAAACTTACTTAGGTGTACTTAGGAGTTATAGTTTGACCACTATTATAGGAGTAACTCCCTAAACTAGTTATATAGGGTATGGTAATTACTCTTATATTCTTAGCCTATGGAGTGACACATTCACCTCCCTATTTGTACATCTTGAATTAGTGAGTTATTCATGGAGTGTGTTGGATGATTTGTCTTATTTTTGTGTAGTATTCTCAATATAGTTTTCTCTCACAACAATGTCTATGAAATTGTCCTTCTTTGCTTAATAAATATGTGCTTTTGATTACACCGGAGATCTTAGCAAATGCTCTGACATGGTATTAGAGTGCCAATCTAGTTTTTTGATTACCTGATTTGCTATTTATTGCTAGTTTTTTAGGAACACGAAAATTTGTAGATTAAGGCATGGAATATTGTCTAAAGGTGGAGCTATTTGTTTTTTTTTAAAAATGTGACTGAACTAAGAGATCCATGGACATTTTATCAACATAGTCTTTGGTCAAATAGTTTACTCATGGCTTGTCAACATAGTTTCTTATGTTACCCTCAGTTTTACTCGCAATAGAGTCTTCTGATCCTAATCAAATCCATTTTTTTCAAGGTAAACACCTTACATGATAAAAGACATGCATGTACCAATATTTTACATTTAGTTTATGAGGGTTTAAAATCTATTTAATGGCCTTCCATGGCTAGATCTAAGGTGCTCGACCCTAATTCTCACCATCTAAATTTGAAATATGCTCATTGTCTACCATTTGAGCTAAGACTGGTTCTACAAACCTTACTCAATTATAAAACCTATACAAGAACTTGGTGACCTTGTATTGACTTGGTATGCTTGTACCATGTCATCCAAATCATCACCCAACCTAGGTAAACTAGTCCACTACTTGTGTGAGACCTCTAAGCTAGCATTGGGTATTTATTTGTAATCTTGGATGGCCTCCTTTTGGCCCAAGGCAACCCTTTTTTTTTCTGCCTTTGAGCCATCCTTAGAGATTCAACATATGTACATCTCATTTGGAGCCTCTATACTAGCTTGTTGAAGGTTTGCACTACTCCATTACACCTCTTAAACCTCTTACTTGCTCTACTCAAACCTAGACCTAAATTTTTTTGCCTAATTCTGATAGCCCCTCAACCTAATGATAGCATTTTAAGCTACTCCAAACCTTGATAATGGTGTTTGAAGCTCTTCCTAGACTTGCCCATGATACTTTTGAATCATTTTAAACTTACTAATAACATATACAACCTACATTATCCTCTCAATGGTGATACTAGTTTTCTTCCTCTCTAACTCTACATTTTATATTTACAAGTCTAAAACTAACTGAAAAATCCATGCCCTAATTTAAAATCAAAACATTTTTTAATTTTTTTTAATAGCTAGGTTTTATTAATGGCCTCAAGTGGATTTTTCTCCATTAGATTGCACATGTGTGTGTATTGGTGGGTCAACATGATTCCAAAGACTATATGTAAGGCTATGTTTTCTTTGTAGTCCTTAGAAAATTTAAACTTGTAAGTGTGAATTATTTAAATGGGCTATTAATGATAGAAATGTAATTTCCTATAAATTTTGATCAGTAATTCATAATTAAGTGTTGTATTTTTTAAAAGAGCATGGTTTTCATCCTCTTTACATTGGTATAATTTATTTTTTAAACATAATAAAGATATAAAGTGTCATATTTTTGGGGTTGCCTATGCTATGCACCCTATTTATTTCTACATTATATCTTGTGCACTGATTGATCACATGTGGATGCATTTTCATCTATGCCCAACATCCTTATTATGATAATTCATTACTTGTATTGATTCCTTCACTCATTTCTCACTTGGATGTATTATCGACTATGTCTGATATCTCATTCATGAGTGTGTAGCAACAAATAGTGTCATTTTCATTTGTACTGTGAAGTATTGCACTTCTTTGATGTCTTCTCTAAGTCATGTTGACTCCAACTGAGAGATACTAGTGGATGAGGAGATTTGATTATACACCAGTGGTTCTTCTTAGAAATACCAACTATGATTTTTGTCATGTTTATATGGAACACTTAAGCAAAAGAATCATATTCCATTCTTATATGGACATATTATTTTTCCCATTGATCTTGTTAAGTTTAATAAGTGGGCTAACACTTGTGATAAGGTTTTTGGTAACCTATTGTTACATGTTTCCATGGATATTTATTTCCATGTGGATAATACAACATTTCCCTACATTGTTTGGAGCATCCTATAGTCTCTTTTCAAAGATTCTACTGAGATTTACATCACCCCTCCTTTGTTTCCTATCATCTCTTTGGAGACTATTATACTCTCACCTCCTACTTCTATTTCCTATCACAACACATACATGGTGGATAGTTCTCTTCCTTTTTTCAATCCACTACTATAGGATGATATTCTATTAGACCTTAGATGTCCCATGATAGATTCTAATTTCATTCCTATGCATGATGTTGCTCATTTAGGTCCATCATATTTTGGTACTTTGGAGGATTATACTATTCTAATGAGAGTACACCTTGTGAGAGCATTGATGACTCTTCTCTTCCTATAGATATTCATATTGTTTATCCATGTGATTCATCTATAATATCTTTTTCATTTTCAAGGGTTATTGAGATGTGACTCACTTTCCATGGACATTATTTTCATGAATGTTTCGTGTCGTTATTCTTCATTAAAATCACATGTACTTGATGGCACTTCTAATCCTAAGCACATTTATGAGACTAAGGACTCTTTTTATGGCATAGACAACTACAATAGTGATGTGGACATACCTCCACCATCTCCTTGTCACCTTCTAATATTGAGGAGTTATTTCTTGATCCACCTATTTCTAGTCCACTTTAGACATTATAGGGTGATGATATATTGATTCAAGGCTCATCAGACATATGGAAGTCTATTACACATTTAAAATGAATAATATAGTCCCTCATATCCTTTGATTTGGTTTCACCCTCATTTTATAGAGATATTAGCCCTTTTATTGTGCATGAGGAGCATTGTTCCTTGTATAAGAACTACACCTTGGTTAGATATCCATCAGGCACTTTAAAGACTCATTTATCATTCTAGGGTGATCCACTCTTCACTACACCTACTTATGATAAGTTCACTTTAGTGGAATTATATTTAGTTTTTGTGCATGATCTTGCCACACGTATGCCACACTTTTGTTTTGGACCCTACTCAGAGTTCTTTGTACTGATGCCTTCATCATCCTTTGTGGAATGGGTATAATTTTATTATATGCCTCATGTTATTCCTTTGTTAAAAGGAAGAAACATTATTTGATGTGCATGGAGCTCCTTTAGTCTTCAGGTAGAGGATCTCATTATCAAAATCGGTCATCTTGAGAGCTATACTTGGAGTGTAGATGGCTTTGGCATCATCTTTTATGGGGATTTTAACCTCTATATTCTTATTTTATCTCTTTTAGAGGGGGGAATTTTTTCCTATGGGTTTTATCCTTTTATCCACTTTATGAGAGTTGATTTGTACATGGGTACCTCATCAGGGCTTGTTATTGGGATCCATTTCATTTACCCATCTAAGCTATGCTTATGGGGGGTGTTAGTGTAAGATTTTATTTTCCCATATTTGTTTATTATGGGTTTATTTTCATCCTTTGGAGTTTTACTACTCTTATGGGTCATAATTTTTAGGTGTACATGGGAGATAAAGTTTGACCATTATTATAGGAGTAACTCCCTAGACCAACTATGTCAGGTATGGGAGTTACTCTTTTATTCTTGTCTTATGGAAGTTACACATTCATCTTCCTATTTATATATATTGCATTATTGAGATATTCATGGAGTGTTTTGGATGATTTTTCTTATTTTTGTGAAATATTCTTGATTTGGTTTTTGCTCATAGCAATATCTATGCAATTATTTAACTCTTGCTTAATAAATATGTGCTTTAAATTGAACTAGAGATCCTAGCCAATACTCCAACATATTCATCATACCATACAAAACCAATAATAAATGATTTTAATATTACATTTATCAAAATAGTTAAAATTATGCAAATATATTTAATTTACATGTACATACTTGTAGGAGGATCTTGAGGATATGATCTCAGCTACCACTCCACCTATATCTCCCCACATTGTGCCTAAAAGGCATCATCTATTACAACTAGAAATGAAATGGGACAATTTTGTACCACCCACCATCATATGTATGCTATTATATAATAAAGATCATCTACATCTAGATTCAAGATGAAAAGATCCACATATTCTAATGGAATAGGATCCAAATTAGTATCAATAGGTTAGATACTATCAACCTCATATAGTGGAGCTCTCAAATATTATCTCAATACATAAGGTTCCAAGAGAACATCTTGTGTAATACCAAACTATTGTGTCCTATTCTAAAATTAAAAGTGTTCATATACATCAAGCCAATGGTAATGAATCAAACTAGAATATGTATGCTATAATCCATTCTTTGACCACCTTGTATGATTTCCAAATAATATCATCTACCAATAATTGATCCATCATTTAAAGATAATTAATCATCCCAATCATCACAACATGGGTTTTATTAACCCAAATCTTATCATAAATTTGTGGATGAGACCATCCACCACAAGGAAATCCAATAGGATGAATCAAAATGATATACTCATAGGTCCAATAATGTAATAGGCTTGTTAAGTCCATTCCTCTTCCAATCCCATCTTGAGTGAACCTATGAATATATATATATATATATATATATATATATATATATTTATTTATGCTAAGAGTTGGGTTAGTAAAACCCATGTTGTGATGATTGGGATGAGATAGAGAGGATAATGGTATGATGTATTCTTAGGGTCATACTATGTTTTCCCATATATATATATATATATATATATATATATATATATATATATATATATATATATGGGAAAACATAATATGACCCTAAGAATACATCATACCATTATCCTCTCTATCTCATCCCAATCATCACAACATGGGTTTTACTAACCCAACTCTTAGCATAAATTTTTGGATGAGACCATCCACCACAAGGAAATCCAATAGGATGAATCACAATGATATACCCATAGGCCCAATAATGTAATAGGCTTGTTAGCCCATTCCTCTTCCAATCCCCTCTTGAGTGAACCTATACAAAATATATATATATATATATATATATATATATATATATATATATATGTATATATATATATGTATGTATATATATATATGTATGTATATATATGTGTGTATATATATATATGTATATATATATATATATATATACATACATATATGTATATATATATATATGTATATACACACACACAAATACACACACACACACACACACACACACACACACACACACACACACACACACACACACACACACACACACACACACACACACACACACACACACACACACACACACACATGAGCAAACATAGTATGACCCTAAGAATACATCATACCATTATCCTCTCTATCTCAAAAAAAGAGTGAATTATGTAAGAAATGTATACATTATGACCATCAACTACAATGAATAATGATAATAGAGCATATATAAACTTTTTCATAGTGTAACATTCACCAATAGAATCTTTGAAACTAAAATAATTATATCGTTAGGTCTATAACAAGCACCTCAAGCATGACAATTCATATATAAGTGTGTCTATGATATATGATCTATCCCACCACCATGTTGTAAGGTTACACATCTCCCAACAACTTTAAACCATAAAATCCTCTATATATCCCCTCATGTAATAGTTATCTCCCTTGTCAAGATCCCAAAAATTAAAGTGTTTGAATCCCTAGACTCACCCAAAACCACATCATGTGCATGTCATAGGACAACATAGATAATTTCCCAGCATGGAAAATCCCAATTGCATCAAATGCATCCCTCTCAACATCAATAATTGATAATACTCATATGATCTCCATCATGTGACTACATCTAAACTCTTTAACATGCATATTAGTTTGTAAACATAAATAAAAAATAAATATTATGAATCTAATATAAATAAAAATATTAACAATAAAGTCATAAAAGCTACTAAAGTATCATTTTTCTCATCAATAAATCATTGGTCAAGTGAATAGGGCCACATATAGGTCTGTCATGAAGCAGACATGTTAATAGTCAAGTAGACAGGTCCATGGACACGACTATACCCATCCTAGATAAGTATAGAAAGGGTATAAATAGGATTATTTCTAAAAATATAGGACAAAAAATCTCAAAAACACATCTAAAAATATAGGATTATTTCTAGACTTCAGGATGGCCTGAACCTGGTTGAACCTCATAAGTCCAATATCTCTCCTCTATAACATATTATCACACTCAAATCTTAGTAATAGAAATTTGTCAATATGAAAATGAATTAAATTTTTATTTTAAACCAACCTATTCAAATGGATTGACTTTTTCTTTTTAAAATATAAAAATATATAGCTAATTCCTCTTAAAATTGTGCAATTGATTTCTTGAGTGATACATATTGAAATTACTCCTCTTGATTTGAATTCAAATGCATGTCATGTTCTCTTTCACGTGGTAATATTTTAATTGTGCCAATCAACCTTTTCAAAAATGTCAAACTTAATGCTTATGTACCTATACATGGAATTTCCTCCCTACTCTATATTATCTTAAAATTATTTCACCCTAACTATTGCATTTGGAAATAATATGTACATCATACTCATATATTTACACATATTTATATTAAAAATGGTCAAAATACATGAATTGAACAACCTGGGATATAACTATAGAGTCATGAACAAAAATACATGACAACTATTCACCATTCCTTTAAGCCATGTAACTATGTGTAGGCTTGATCCTATGTTTTCCATCATTATTCCATAAAACTTACAAATTTAAATTATTAAACTACTTAATATCACCCTCAGATTATCTCCATATTAGGATAAGTGTCATTGATCTTTAGGGACATGTTAGGTGGACAAAAACACTAATATATAATTATAATTATATTTATAAACAATAGAATTTATTATTTTATCAATGGATTTGAGCATCCTACACTAAAGTTATAGAATCATGAAATAAAATATATTAATCCAATTCACCATTATTATAATCCATATATCTATATGCAGACTTGCCCTTTGTTTTCCATCACTATTACACAAAAATTCCAAATTCAAAAGATCAAACTACCTAATATCATATTAAAATTATCTCTAACTCAAGACAAGTACCCCTGATATTTTGGGACATTTCTGCACTATGTATAAATAAGCTCTATTATGCTCCTATCCACCTATATCTACAATGTCTCACATGAAATAATGGATGGTTTTCAAATTTCAAATTAATATTTTTTATATCTTCCTGCTCATTTCACAAGGTCAAATAAATAGAATTATCAAAATATTCACCTATAAATATACATCAAAGGTTATTCATTATTCCTAACTTGTAATTATCTATTGATCACTTTCACATTATTTGACATTATTTATTATGTTATCAAAAATAGGGTAAAACATATTGGTGAACCCATACATTTTTAGCATTACTTTTTTAATTTTTGTGCCAAGGTTTCAAATTAATTTCTTATTTATTTTTCACATTTTAATTTCTTTTTCTTTATTTAATTTCCTAGAAACTATATTCTTATAGTTTTAAAACTCATATGATATATCATTATGTGTAAATTGGTCTTTATTTTTACTTGAGACATGGTATGAGGGGCATTTCCCCAATACTCAAGCCATTAGATATCACTACACACACACACACACACACACACACACACACACACACACACACACACACACACACACACACACACACACACACACACACACACATGTGCACACATGCACGTGAATGCATCACAATACATAAAAATTCTTAGTTTTTGATTTAGAACCATATGAAGCCTTTAACTATTTATTCTTGTAGTGCATCTGTAAGTAGTTATCCTTGGGAAGTTACTCTCAACGTACTATAGAAATAGATAGTGTGGCTATGAAATGGTGGAATAATATGTAGTTAGTTCCTTTTAGGTCATGTTCACTATTTATGATTGGGAATAGTATATTTGAGAGCCTACAAAGTAAAAACAGCCTATCTAGTTACACCCATTTTCCTATTTATTTTACACCTTTGTATGCAAATCAAGAAGGTTATCTCATGTATTCCTCTAAGGCATAGTGATACATTAATTGGAAATCCTATAAAGCATATTCAAATTCCTTTTATCTCTTCTAAAATGGATAAAAGAGACACTTTTGATCAATATGATAATGAAACTCTTCAAAATTATGTACACATTTAAGATGATATTAGTGATGAACATGATAATCAAGATAATGAAACTATGCATGATAACGAAGATTATCATGAAATATCTAATATAATTAATACTAATTAACTTGATGGTGTAAATCCTAAGCAAGTCAAATAATTATCCATTTTTTTAAAGGACCTTTTTAATGTCCCAACTAGGAAAAAGTTGTCAAATTATTCGTAACATCTAAGTTTGCACATCAAACAAATATCAAATCATCTCAAGAAAAACAAAAATAAGTTAATTTTAGAGTTTTTAATCCTCTTAATTCAAATGTTATTATTACTAATATTTATTTTATTCCTATGTCAACACCTCTAGTTACATATGTGACAACATCCCTAGGTATGGGGGCATCACAAAAATTTCAAAGATTCATATTCCTATCTATACAAGGGAATACTACACACCTGATTTGATTACTATGCATGGTCTACCTCCAAACTTTCATAATGCACACTCTCTTGAGTAAAATTTTATAGCATTACATTCTAAAGTATTACAATTAGAGCAAGGTATCTCTAGAGCAAATCACTCAATGAATGAAACTTGGGATAGCCTCTTATCTATTACCCACATGTTTCATCATTCCTAAGCTACCACTATATGAAGGAAAATGAGGTCATGAACAACATCTTTGTTAATTCCATGCAACATACTCTGAATATGTTTATAATGACAAATTATTTACCAATATATTTCTAAGAAGATTAAAATATTATGATTTATGATAGTTCTATGACCTTCCAATCTAATCAATTAGATTATTAAGATCTTTGGTTGATAATTTTTATCACATTTCTCTATCAACATCAATGAAAATCTATTTTATGAAAAAATTTCAAAACTCAATCAACGGTCATAGGAAAATGAGACAATAAATTAATATGTTCTTCAATACAAAACTATACTAGCTAAGATGAAAAATTATATGATAGACAACTAATTACAAGTTATCATCACAAAGATTTTACTAGCACCACTCCATGAGTCCATCATGTTTGACAAATTAAAATATTTTAATGAGTTATGCCATATAGTCAAAGAAAGATAAGTTAAGATCATATATTTGAATAGCTAAAATATGCATCAAGTGCTCCATCTACTTCAAATATGAAGTTTCAAATGAAGAAAAACTACAAGGTAAAATCTAATAAAATCAAGAGCAAAAAAAATTAACAATCAATGTAATTTCACAACCAACCAATAAGCTTCAATTGATATCCACCAAGAAGGAAATTTACATGATTACCACAACCTCTTCATGTTCTATTACAAAAATTACTTGATTGAAATCTCATATCTCTACCTCCACCATTAAATATTGATTTAACTAAGTCTTAACCTAAGGGCTTTGATAATGATAACATTTTGACTAAAACAACTATATTCATAATTATATAGATAAATGTTACATACTAATACATAAGATACAAGATCTTATTAATGATAACACCATAAAGTTATACATACCCATAGAATAATCTAAACCATAACAAAATGATAATGTAATGTTTGAAATCTTTAGTAATTTATTCCTGATCATGGTACTATAGATCATCCAAATAATTTTTAATTACATCAAGTGTACAATAAAGATACTCCTCCTAAGACATATGGGCATTTGATAGATGGACTTATTTATACATTAATAGGAATATTATCACCAAATATGATAATCACATTAGATGATAGTGAAATCAATGATGATAATTCATACATACATTCACTTTTTCATTTTGGATTACATCAATAATCAACCTATACATAATGCGATAATTGAAAGTGGGACAAGTGAAAATGAATGTATAATGACACTCCTTTGTAGTCTTGAATATACAAAGAAATATTTAAAAGCTAAATCAAGAATAATAGTCAAAGTATTTTATGGACATACATAGAATACTCTTGGGAATATAGTGACACCTCTCCAAGTTTGTTCAACAATGGGGGCTATTCCATTTTTAGTCTTTCTAAGAATAAAGGTCTTTAATATGTTATTAGGATGCCTTTTCATACAAAATATGCATGTAGTACCATATATAATACACATTTGCCTCAAGTACATACATTTTAATCATTTGATAAAAGTTCAAGGCTTTTTATATGTATTCCCTTTATAGTCAGTGGTAACTCCACCTACACCACTATCACCATAGTTGGTTTTGGAACCTATTCAAGTGGATAATAAAAAGACAGTTATGGCACTTAATCAAGATCACAATGAAAAATAAGTTATTTAAATTACATAGAATCTTTTTATATGATCAGTTCCAAGGAGAGTAGTACACCCTCCTAAATAATGGAATTCATATCAAAGAATTAATAAAGGTTCAAATAAATATAAATCTTCTCAAGTTCATCTTAATGCAATACCTTAGATAGTTCAATGTGTTACATAATGAACACAAATAGTGAGACGTTCTCCAACCATACAATAGACTCCACCAAATTTTACAATTTCTTAAGTTACATATCTTGAAAAATATTCAATGAATGGTGATTAAAATAGTTACGTTATGACATTTGATGATGTCTTAGATTCAAAATCATCTTTATGTAGCACTTTTCACCCATGAAAATTCACTAACAACATATATGATCTAAAAACACATTATGGTCCTCTTATTGATGGTATCATAGGCAAGTTCCCTTTTAAAAATGCCAAAAATATATGCATACACCCACACACACACACACACACACACATTTTAAATGGGGATTAGATCATGATAAAATTTTCTAGTTTACTTATTTACAGATGTTATTTATCACACATTTTGATAGATAGATTAATATTTTTCAAACACACATGCATTTCATGAGTCATATGAGTGTGATCCAGGATATATAATACATGGATTATTACATGTAAAATGTTGAATTCCCTTATATGGGCATATAATTCTACAAGTTACATTATAACATGTTATATCTTTCTAAGATATCTCAACCATGCCACACTACATGTCTTACAATTTTATTATTATTTGTTCATATTTTATATTATGTTACATGAACATGATACTTTGATATGATATGACATTGATGCATATGGATGGAATAAACTTATTTTCCATTTTCTATACTCATTCACTATTTTTTACTTTCTTACATGATAGGCTATACATTTTTTGTTTATTTTGTGTGGTCCTTGTCCCCTTACGTGAAAATTTATTGAACATATCTCTCGGATTTTTTATTTATATGTGAAAAATTTGAACATGTCAATTCTTTGTGACTCTCAGCCTTGTGTTTTGTGTGAAAATTGAAAAAGTCACTTATTTGTGACATTCTTAATGTATTTTGCATGCATCCCCTTGACCTTATTTATTTCATCATATTGATTTCCATTGTATGTATCCCTTGGCCTAGTTATATAATAGTGTGTGACATTTTTTGGTGTGATTGTTGAGCTTGATTAGTGGTGCCATGATACATATCATACATTATTACTATGTAGTCTACTTTAATTATGGTTACTTTAATACATGATTCATTTCTATATCTATCTAGACGTGACACTTTTATGCCTTATATTTGATATGTTACATACATACTTGACACCTCTATGATGACATATTCTCCACACGATGGAATAATTACTACATGATTATATCTTTATCACGTGATATAGTTAAATCTTCTTTTAAGGTGAGTGACTTGTAGGCTACATCCCTCATCCAAATAAGGGTCATCGAAGTGGGATTTTATTAGAGATCCAAGCCTCTATAAATAGACAAAAAATAGGTTTAGGACATATTAAAGGGTTCATAGATACAAAATATAGATTTTTAAATATTTAAAGTCATGCAAAATCAAATTCTATAATAGAGTATAGGTTTTCAAAGTAATTATAAAACCAAACATATGAAATGAGGGCATATGACATAAATGTGCACTCACCTTTAAAATAATAAAATTAAATATCTTTACACATTTTAATGCATATGTAAATTAGTTACAAGATCAAAGTTGTATGTTTTAAATAAAGTTACAATTGAGCATATAGATGCATGGTATTCTATATCACTTGGCATAGATTTAGGGGTCATGATTATTGTTCATGATCATATACACATATTTTAAAGTCTCAAATTTAAAAGGAATGATACTTGTTCATGGATATTTTCAAAGTTCAAATTTTCAAATTTCAAAGGTTTGATACTTGATCATGCACATTTTATAAGTTGTAATTCAAATAAAAAAATGTTTAATATATGAGAAATGTAGTCATGATGGGGGTATGAATATAATTAATTATATTTTGATCATGTAAATATAATATATATCCATCTATAGTAGTTTTATTTAATATGTTATGGGTAACATAAATTAGAGTCTAGTGACACTCAACAACATTGGCATTACTTCTATGGAACCCATTGTGTGGTTCCATATTTTGTTACAGTTGGTATATTTTCAAATATAGTGAATATCATTAGCCTTGGAATCACTAATATTTAACCCATCATGATTTCACCTTTTTATAATAGTACATTAGGTATTATTACCCATTCATGAGAGTTAGAATATGCATCTTTCCAACTTTAGTGTTTGATTAGTTAATCAAAATTAGGACTTGATCACTCTCAATTCACCATTGGTTCAAATTATCTAAGTGATTCAACAAGGGGGAAAAATTATCCATCATTATTTAAAGGTTATAGGGCAATTTTATTCCACCTACATATATGTTTACTCCTTCTTTGCTCACTTTTCAAAAAATAAATATTCAAAATTTAGCATTTTCAAATTTCAAATATGTACAAATTACTACTTCATGTGTTATTTAAGGGTTTTATAAATTTTCATTCCTTTCACAATTGGAGTATCCTATCAAAGATAAAGTGTGTTGTACATAGTCAAGCTCAATTATTTCACAAGTTATTTAAATTTGAGTGTCCTACATAATTGGAGTATCCTCTCAAAGAAAAAGTGTGTTTTACATAGTACTTGAATAAAGTGGGGGATAAATGTAGAACATAAATATGTCACATGTACTTCAAAATGCTAATTATTGACACATATAAAGACACACTAATAGTGACCAAATACATGACTCTTATTCTCCATTCCTCTAAGACATTTGTATATATGTAGGATTGATCCTTTATTTTTGTCACTATTAAACATAAATTGCAAATTCAAATGATCAAAATAATTAGTATCAACCCCATATTATCTTCATCTCATGATATTTATCCTTGATATTTTAATACATTTTTGCATAGGGATGATGGAACTTTATCGTGCTCTTGTCCACCTAGAGCAACCACATTCTATGCCAAATAATAGGTAGTTTCCAAATTTTAAATTAATATTTTGGGTATTCTCAAAGATTTCTAAATATTTAATAAAATAAATTATCAAAATATTCACCTATAAATACACATCAAAGGTCATTCATTATTCCTAACTTGGAATTATCTATTGAGTACTTTCACACCATTTCGTATTGATAAAATATACCATATTCCTTCCAAATTAAATATCCTTCACAAGGAGAAACTATAATATAAGTATATAATATTTAAAATAAATTCAAGAGTACAATTGCATACTCATTCTATGTGGGAGAACTACATGGGCTTGATTTACCACCTTGGAGTATTAGATATGTAGGCACTAGTTAATCATCAAGGGGGTGATTGAGGTAAACTTGGATTATTAAACTCCCCTTTTTTTTGTAGGTTTATAATATTTATATTTTTTTCTTATTGTTTCAAGGAAAAAATTAGAAATACAAATAATTATGCACTACATAATCTAAATCATAATATCTCAACATACTCAGTAGACTCAAGTGTAGGAAGTGTAACAATCATAATTTGTTTTTGATAGCTAGGACAAGTCCATGGTAAATAAACTTGAGTAACCTATACTACTATACACTTGTAATGATCATATCTATAAATACTTTATTATCTTGCTTCTGATCTATAACTATCAAAATATTATTTCTCTATCTTTCTCTACCAATCACCAGTCATAGTCAAATATTTACCATATTTTCACAAAATAATAAAATATGAAAGTATACATGTGTCTACAAGTATATATGTATTTTACAAGGAGATAAGTACACTCCCATAAACATAAGGCTTCACATCAAAGAGTTACTCAAGGGTAAAGTAATTATAAATATTTTACAATGCATCCTAAGGTAGTACTTTAGATAGTTCAACATGTTCCACAATAAACATAGGCAATGAGACATTCTATAACCTTATAATAGACTCTACCAAGTATTGCACCTTCTAAAGTTAGAATCATACAAAGGATTCTATGATTATTTATCAAAATAGTTACATTATAACACTTGATGCTTTCTCAAATTCATATTCATCTATACATAACACTTTTCACCCATGAAAATTCACAATCAACATATATGATCCAAGAATGCAATATTGTCCTCCCATTGATGGGATCATATTCTTGTTTCATTTTAATCATGTCAAAAATATAAAAAATCAAAACATTTGAAATATACATAAAAATCATATATTTCAAAAAATGCAAAAAAAATCAAAAAATCAAAACTATGACTTGAGCATGACAAAATTTGCTAGTTTACTTCTTTAGATATGCTATTTATCACATTTATTGGTAGATATCATATTATTTTTCAAACACATATGAATTTCATGAGGTTTATGAGTGTGATTAAGGACATATTATACATGGATTCTTAGGTGTCTTTGGGGGTATCATATTCTACATGTTACATTATAACAAAGTATATCTTTTGTGACTTATCAACCATGTTTTACTATATATATTACAATTTTATTGAAAATTTCTCATATTTTACATTGTGTTACATGAAAAAGATACCTTGATATGATATGACATTGATACATATGGATGGAATAGATTAGTTTTCATGTGTTTTATGATCCTTTGATGTTTTTTTATTTCTTACATGATAGGTTAGAAATTTATTGAGCATATATATGATAATTTTTCTTGGTATGTGTGACATTTGAACATTTACATTGCTTATGGCCCTCTAACTTGTGTTTGGTGTGACATTTGAACATTTTCATTTTTTACAAATTTCTTAATATTCTTTACATGTAATCCTTGGCCTTGTTTATTGTGACATATACATATCCATTGTATGTGTCCCTTGGCCTTATTATATGACAACATTATGTGACATTGTGTGTTATGATTTATCATTTTTTGAGCTTGATTAGGCATATAATGATGCATATCATGCACTTTTACTATGTAGTATACAAATATGGTTACTTTGCAACATGTTTCATTGTTAAATATATCTAAACATCACACTTGTATGCCTCACGTTAAATATGTTACATACATAATTAAATGCCAATTATACCTCAATGATGACATACTCTCTACATGATGACATAAAATACTAAATGATTATATCTTGAAATAAGAATAATATTTCTAGTTAAACTATGCAATACTTTTTCCAATCAACATTTTGGAGCACCCTTAGTGAACCATATTTATATATTTTTATTACATAATACAATTAACTTTTATTTTGAGATGAGTGACATTTAGGGTACATCAATCATCTCAAAAGGGTGGCATAAAAGTGGTATTGTCTTAAAAGGTCCATGCCTCCATGAACAAATAAAAATCATATTTGGGATAGAATATAGGGTTCAAAGATTCAGAGTAATGAAAAGTAAGATTTTATAATAAAGTACATATTTTTCAATGATTCAAAGTAATTTAGAAATAAAACACATGATATATATTGACACATTGATAAATATCATGGGGGCATATGACATGCATATGCACTCACCTTTCAAAGACTCAAAGTAAAAATTTATACACACTTGAATGCATATACATCACATATGCAAAATAAGTACAAGATCAATTTTATAAGTTATAAATTAAATTATAATTATATTCAAATGATCATCATATAAATTTTCATAATTTAATAAATTATAATTAAGCATACAAATGCATAGTTTTATATATCAATTGGCATAATTTTAGGGGGTTTGTTGCTTTTTCATGCTCATATGTACATATTTCAAAGTTTAAAAGCATGATACTTTTTCAAGCACATTTTCAAATTTCAAAGTTATAGTTCAAAGATAAAAATGTTTAATCTATTAAAAAAATGGTCATGATGAGGCATGAATATTATTCATTCTATTTTGATCATGAAACTAGAGTTTATATATGTCTATAATAGTGTGATTTGATGTTTTATGGGTAATTTATATTTGAGTCTATTTACACTCAATGGATATTGAAATAATTATAGTGAACACATTGTGTGGTTCCATATTTTATTAGGAGTGGTGTATGTTTGAGTCTAGTGACACTCAATGTACTTGGCATCACTTCTAGCAAACTCATAGTGGTTCCACATTTTTGGATTAGTACATTGGGTAACCTTCCCTATTCATGAGATTTGTAATATTTCTCTTTACAACTTAAGATATTGAATATTTATTCAAATTTGGGACTTGATCACTCTCAATTCACCATAAACTCAAATTTTATAAGTGCTTCAACAAGGGGGCATAATTTTCCATCATTAGTTACAAGTAACAAGATAATTTGGTTTCACCTACATATGGTTGTATTCCTTCCTTGCTATCTTTTTCAATTTTTCAATTTTTCAATTTTACCTATTTCAAATTTAAAATAAAGACAAATGACTACTTCATGTGTTGTTTTAGGGCTTACTAAATTTGAGTGCTTTGTGAAATTGGATTATCCTCTCAAATACAATTTTTTTGTATATACACATAATATTTTTAAAACTTTACCACTTACTATCACTTTCTCTCTTGCAAAAACCTATCAAGTTTCAATATCTCTGAGTGCATGCCTTAAAGGGTACACTAAGAAATGGGTGGGAATACCATTGGTGTTTTGTAAAATTATTTTCTAAATCTATCATACATATATCCACTAAAAAATATCACTTAATTGATCTCTTAAGCAATTTTCCTCCTAACTAGCTCTTAACTATGCCAAGACTTATCTTTTCCAAGATTATCATCCTAGTTTGATGTGATATTTTCACTTCCTACCAAAAATAAAAACTAGATATTCTTAGGTCAACATATTTATGAAGTCACAACGTGCACTTTACAACTAGATCAACCTAAGCTGACCTAGTTTGAGGGTAAAAAATAATTTTTAAACTATGTCAAGGTGGCCTAATATTATCATCTAAAATTATATAAGGGTTTCATTTCAACTCACCACTATAAATACAAGGCTCATTTCAATCCAATAGAGAGGAACATTCATTTTCATACTATTATTACTTATACTTTTACTTTGGACTACAATTGTGAGAATCCATTGCCTAGATATTGTTTTGTAGAGTTTTGGATGCAAAGAAAATAAGTATTTTAACCTAGATTTGATTTTAACCATTGTGATTCTTGTAAAAAAAACAACCTCTTGCAAAGCACCATTGTCCAAGGGAGAGATTGAGGCATGACAATTTCTAGTCAAGGTCAGTATTTCAAGCCTTAACTCTTTTATATAGTAGATAAATATTGCATAATAAATAGTTTTTAATCTATAACTCCTTGTTTGAATCTCCTTTACACTTAAAATTTATGTGTCTATAGGGTTATTCAAATTTTCCATTTTCCCATGCTAGGTAACCTAGGCCTCCATTTTCCTACCATGGTTCCTTACCTATTTTAGTTATGTTTTAACCATCCCCCTTATTTATGTTACAAGCTTTTATAAAACTAGATTAGATTAATTTTATTATTTTTAAGAGACCTAGTTAGAATTATTGTATTATATTGATTGCCTAGAGGCTTTGGAACCCTTTACATTAAATTTTTTATAATATGTTCTCCTCTAGCTAGGTTTATCAGATCCAATTAGTCATGCTTTGATATAACTAAGTATCCAATTGATTTTATTTGATGTACCTTCTCTAAGTCTAAATATATTAGGCAAGATAAGTTGCAAGTATATCTTAATTCATTATATGCATTCTATTGAACCTAACTTGAACTAACAATTAGTTTTTCCTCATTCAACAAACTATATTGGCATGGGTCGATACATTTAAATTTTTCTATGTTTTTCCATATACTACATCAACACAGGTTAATGGATTCTAAGTTCTATCCATTTTTTGGAATAACTACGTCATCACAAGCTAATAGCATTTTATTTATCTAACATTTCTCAACAAACTAGATCGATGTAGGTTGATCTAGTTTAATTTTCTATATTTTACTATTAACCAATTGTATCATCCAGGCTCGATATAGTTTTATATCTTTGATTTATTTTTCTATATTTTATGTATTTTATATAAATGACATTGAGCTGGGTCAATCCATTCCAATTATTATATTTTTTCACAAGAATCTACATTGATGGGGGTCAATATAATCTAATTATTATATGTTTTATAGGAAACTACATCAATGTGGGTCAATCTAGTCTAATTATTATGAATTTTCATAGGTAACTACATTGACATAGGTTGATATAGTGTTAATATTGTGTTTTTATATTAGGCTACCCCAACACATGATGATTTAGTTTTTGCACTCATATCTACATTTTCTCTAGTCATCTAACTACATTGGGCCTGACTGATCTAGATTTATCTTCCATGTATTTTTATACCAACTTTATCAACTCATACCAATAAATTTTTATTCATATGTACATTCAATATCACTAATAAAATTAATTTAGATATGTACTTCAAAATTTCACATTTTTATCAAAACTTAATTCTTCATAGAAAACTATATTGACCCAGGCCAAATAGTTATAAAATTATTTTCTTTCATATTAAAATGACATTGATCCTAGTCAATAATTCTATATTCTTAACATTTCATATTATTAAACTACATAAACCTAGGCCAATATAGCTTACCCTACCTATTTTTAGTTATTTGATATAGTTTTGTACTATTTGAACAACTACATCAACCAACATCGATATAGTTCTGTATGTTTTCATTTTCAACATAAAAAAGTAAAATTCAATTTTCTTTTTAGTAATTAATCAAAAATTTACTTTTAAGTTGATTGCCTATTTATTTCCATTCAATAAAAGTTTTAAATTTTAAATTTAATATTGATTTTTGTATCTTAGGAGTTTGAAGAGTACACAAATGTTTATTAGTTCCTTGTTTGTCAAAATGATAAAAATCCATGCATAACAATACACTAGAACTAAACACTCTTTCCTAAGAACTAGGGAGAGCATAACATAATAAACAATATCATAAAATAGAGATAAAAAGCATAAGTAATTTACCTCCTTTGTCTAATTTATGTCCACTTGTTATCATAAGGATGTTCATGCTTAGTTTCTGACATTAGATACTCTTGTTAATGATTATCCATGGTGGTAGCACTTATACAATGGTCACTTTTGGCTTTGATTTTATATTAGATTTGCTTGTTGTGAATCTTGGCATAAAATGGCAATTATAACACTACTCTCCATGGCTTCTTGAAGGCATTCCTACAAAATAATCTTACACACAAAAGCCTGTTGGCATATGGTGTGGGAACTTTAATTTATAGCACCAAGAACTAACTATAACCCTAAGGAGGTTAGGTTAAATCTAAAATAACCTAGGTTGAGTCAGCCTAACCCTAGGTTGGGTTAAAACACTCATGAAATATTGACACCTCAATTTTAGATTTTTATGAGCCATGGAAACTCACTTTAGATATTTGTGAGGTTGTGACTCACATTTTTTTTAATATTTAAGAATTAATAAATCACTTTATTAGCTCCTTTGACCTTTGACTTCATATTTGGTTAAAAATTCCTTTTTTGATAGATGAAATTCAGTAATTCAACTTAAACTTTTTAATTAGTTAAATTAATTAAGATTTGTAATGTAATTAATATTTCTTAGTGTTTTTTGGCATTTGGAAATTATTTTAAATATTTTAAATTAATATCTCAACAAACCAAGAATGTCAAATTACTAGGTCATAATTTGACTAGGGTTGAAACAAACTAGGTTATTGGTGCATATAGGGTAATACCCCAAATATGTAAATCTCGCTATGTTTTTTAGTAATTAAATACTTTATGCATATGAATTTGGTCAATTAAGGTGATTTATAGTCTTATATTGCATCGTGTGCTATAAATTGAACTAAATCCTAATTTAGGCATGAAAATGGCCAAAATTAAGTGTCTATAATTTGGACCTATTTGAGAAGGCATTACAAGACATAAGCATTGTAATGTATTTTAAAAGAATGAAAAATTCATTAAGATGATTTATTACCCCAAAGGTTAGTTGATTAGACCTTGATGCCCCCATGAGGGATTGAGTGATAAAATAGAATCATCAAACATTCTCTTGAAATGAATTAAAAAACATGATCTAGTAGCAACAGGGTGAAATTACTAAATTGCCCAAAGGTAGTTATAAATAATAATGGAAACAGAGTCACTAATCTTCCCAAAGGTATTATAATTAGTAAAAAAGGGCGTAACAATAGTTTTCCCAAAGGTGATTATAAGCAGTGGCACAGGTATTGGCCCTAGTAGGGCAATGGGATAAACACTGATTTAACTAAAGGTGGTTATAATTAACAACAAAATAAAAAACACTAATTTACCTAAAGGTGGTTATAATTAAAAACAAAATACAAAACAATGATTTGATCAAAAACAATTTTAATTAGGGATGCAAGCATGTTCCTTGATAGGGTAGGTGGAGAAGGAAAAATAATGATTTTCCAAAAAGTAGTTATAATCATTAGCATGTGATGTAAAAATAATGATTTTCCCATTAATGATATAATTATTAAATTGGTCAAAAATAGAATGATTTTCTTAAAGGATGTTATAATAATTAACACTTTTAAATTGCATGATATAAAATGAGTTTTCCTTAGAAAGGCAAAATATATCATTTATCAATAAAAAAAGAATTTACTACACTAGGGAAAATTGGCAAGGGTAGCTTATGCAAAAAATCCATAAAATGGGTTTAAAATGAGCTGGAAAAGAATAACATGTTTCTAGCCTAAATATGAGTTTGAAGATGCATGTTCAAACAAACATGGGGTATAGGTAGAAAAATAATGTTGTTAAATGGGTCTACAGAGAGGCTAAAAAGATGGTTTGGTTACAATACAATTAAAATTAAGGCATGTAGGATCAAACGACATGCCAAACAAACCACATATGTGAAAAATACTTCTTAGAGTGTACAGAATGAACTATGGGCCCTAGGTGGTAAAAATTTCAAAATTTTGGCTATATATTCACCCCTAAGGTGAAAATAACTAATTTTCACCCTAACCCATTGGAATTTTTGAGCTCTAGTTTTCTGTGTAGTGAGCTAAGAAAAATGGCTCGTAGAAGAGTTAGACACCATGTTTTAGAGCATGTGAAAGAGCACATGTGTCCACCCCATGATGGAACATCCATGACTAATGTCAAACTCATAATTAATGCTCTTTTTCATGCATTTAATGTTAGTTTTATGTTAGAAAATGGTGAAATTACCATTTACCTTTTAGGCTAAATAGTGACTTCACCAAGGAAAATGGTGACTTTGTGTAAAGTCATAGGTCCTAGAAATAGTAGAAAAACCAAAATTGGGTGGAAATCACTGAAATGTCAATTACACCCATATTTAGGTGAAGTTGATATTTTTATGAAAATGAAAACTATGATTTTGCCTTAAAAAGTACAAAATCACTTAAACGATTACTTCTCTATTTAGGAAAATGACAACTTTACCCCGGAAGCTAAAAATAGCTAGTTTAGGGACTTGAAATGGGTCCGACCTCTTAGAGATGGTCAATTAGGTGTAATACACTAGGCTTAGGCTCAAAGAATAGCATATAGCTTGGTTAATGCTAACTTATCTATGTTTGTAAGAACAATTGGCTATCTTGACATGCAAAGAGTGATGGTCACACTATTTACAGACCCTTAAAATATAGAAAGAGGGTATGGTTGGCTTATTATAGGCACTAGAAATTCATGATATGGCATAGATGTTGTTCATCCAAGTAGACCATGCATACTTGAGAACACTCGCTGAACACTGGCATAGTGACATGTCTACGTTCTACCTGCCTGCTAAAGAGGTGACTGTGACACTTGAGGATATATGCCGTATTATCAAGTTATTGATGCATATATGAATACTATTTTAGACACCACCAACACAACAATAGACTATTATTGATGATTTGGTTAGCTACCAGGGTATCCTCATGTTTCAGGGAAAGGTTGATATAGACCTTATATATATATATATATATATATATATATATATATATATATATATATATATATATATATATATATGACCTGATGACTTAACTATGTGGGATTCTTCACCACCAAATCTTGCTGGTAGGGAGGTAGTTGTGATCATATCCATTGTTAATAGCATATTGATACTTAAAAAGAGTGGCTGATACTTTTATATGGGTCTTAGAAGTATGGTACATATCATGCTTGATGATTCTACATGTTTTTCTTGGTGGCCACTTGTCTTAGCATAGCTCAACCGAGATATTCACGTGATAGTATATTATGGTACAAAGTATGGGGGCCTCCACACTTCTGATGGTCTAGGGTTGGGAACACATTTTGATCAAATGACTAGTAGGGTAGTGTTAGTTATGAGACTTGAAGGAACCATTGGCATATGATTGGGCTTAGCTAATAACAAGAAAGCATGGGCATAGGGGGATATTCCTTTATATCATTAGATGTTTAATGATCTTACCCCATATTTTTAAATTTAGATGCCTTACCTCACATACCATCTATAGTGGTTCATAGATAGGTAATATATGGCCTATATGATGACTAGATGCTTTTGAATTGGGAGATAATCCCACATTATTAAGGAGTACCACCTTGATCAGGTACTCTATCCATGCAAGTTCACATAAGATTTAATTGAGGGACCTATATAGTTTATACACATGACATAGGAGATCGGTCAAGATACTCCTATTGTTCAAAGGGGTGAGGATACAATGAGTTATCTTAGTGTTCTTAAAGTTGCCTAGGCTTATGTAAGAGGAGAAATAGATGTAGGGGTCACTTTGCGCTATATTCATTGGTAGGTATAGGTATGCCCTCTAAGGATGATATTTATAAGACATGCAGGGGGAGAGATACATGTGGAAATTTAGAATATGGAGGCTAAGACATTAAATAAAAGAGGTAACACTTGGCAATGAAATCAAGGTGAGGAAGATGATGATGATGATGATGATGATGATGATGATGATGATGATGATGATGATGATGATGATGATGATGATGGCTTCACTAGAGGAGATGGAGATGGAGATAATGGGGATGACATCCTAGCTATGATGGTGCTTGATTTTAGCATGGTAGGGTTTAAAATTGGAAAAGTTAATTTAGTCTAAGCATGCCCTTCTAGTATGGTTATAGTAGCCAAGGACACATGTATACTCGAGGTAGAGATCACCACTCAGATAAGGGAGATTACAGGCTTATAAGAATAGGTGGTTAATTTATAGAGCACCCTAGACATGAGTAATGATGACATGACTTAGATTTAGTTAGAGATCACCTAGCTAAAGGATAAAATAGATAGGATGGTATAGGTGCAGAGCTAACTCACTACTAAGAGAGATCAGACCATTAACACTAGAGATTAGACATTACCTATTATTGATAGGCTCTAGTGAGAGTGGGATGAAACTTGAGGAGCTATTACATAAGATTAATTTTCATAGATGATATTTTAGAACCTTTAGACTAAGGACAATGAATCTTATTATCACTTAGCCTATGAGATGACTGTGCCTAGGAATTAGTAGGTTGTTTCATTTGAGGTTTTAGATGCACAAAGGGTAGTTAGTAGATCTGGTTAGTCTCATACTAGGAATCATGCTATAGGTGCCTCATGTCAGTCTATTAATTAATTGAAACTACCACCACTAGGACCACTAGGGCCACTAGGGCCTCCTCTAACCATAGGTCCCATGGACACATAGATCCAGAGTTGATTGTAGGGATCTTGAAATTTTGGCATATAGATTTATACTTGTTTTATTGGCATATTAATGTATTTTGAGATACCATTGTAATATGTATATATCCTTGATGTATGATGATATTTGAGATACATTGACATTTAATTTTAGGTCCTTCAAGGATTATGTACATGTATATGATATTCTTTGTATATATACAAATATGAATCCATGTTATCTTTTTGATCTCATGTTTTAGCATTGATTAGTGTTGATTATCATTTTATATGTTTAACATTGTTGATGTTTATGCTCATGTATGATGTATTGATTTATTGTTTATGCCATGTTTATGAGATGTTATTATATTAGTTATCATATGATTATGTTGTATGCCTCATTGTATGCTTATTCATGATGCATGTTTGAATAAACACATAATAAATCATTTTACTTTTATTTATTACTCATGGATTTATGCATGTGTTTCAACATTTGTCTAGTTTTGATATCGTAAAAATACTACAATTGCATTGATATAATAGTCTATGCCTTATTTTTTTTGTATTTTATGATATTATGCATCATAGTTATAAACAACTAAAATGAAAATATGTATCCTAAGTATGGAAAACATAGTTTAAATGTATATATAAACAACCTAGGAATAAGTTATGAATAATCAAATCCTAGGTGTAATTATAAAAAATAAACCAAGTGTAAGACTAAAATACAAATATTCACAACCTAAGTACATGCTATGGATATTAAAAACTTAAGTGTGAACAAAATATAATAGCCCTATGACAACTAAAAAACAAAAAGGCAAATAAAAACAAAATAAACAAACAATAATGAAACAAAATAAAAAATAGAACACAAACAAATAAGGTTATACAAACAAATAGAATTAAAAACAAACAAAAACAATAATTAAACAAAAATCTATACTATATAAACTATAAAAAAATGAACAAAACACTAATAAATAAACAATCGAACAAAAAATTGATAAACAACCATAACCAAATAAAATAGACAACTATAAATAAACAAATAATATAAACAAGATAAAAGAAATAGAATAAAAAAAGATAAATAAAAAAACCATAAAAAAATAAAACAAAATAATAAAAAGTAAACAATCCAAAGAAAATAAACAATAATAAATAAACTATTCTAAACACACAGGGGCAAACAAATAAACTAAACTAAACAAACAATAATATACAAACAATGGTTAATCATAATGTTAGTAAAAACAAAATACATAAAACAAAATAATAAAAAGTAAACAATCCAAAGAAAATAAACAACAATAAATAAACTATTCTAAACACACAAGGGCAAACAAATAAACTAAACTAAACAAACAATAATATACAAACAATGGTTAATCATAATGTTAGTAAAAACAAAATACGTATTAATCATGCATGTGTAATATAGGTGTTATTCTTGGTGACAGGGTGACCCCTAAGCTACATAGCAATGACACATGTAATATTACATAAGAGCAAATGGCTGATGGTTACCCTTAGGCTATAAGAAACAATGACAAAGGGGTACAATTATAAAATCTATAGGGAATAATGACATAAAGGGTATGATGGAAAATGGTTTCCCCTAGGATATATGGAACAAAGACAAAAACAAGATGGAAAATAGTTGCTCATAGGCCATAGGAGATAATGATATAAACAAACAAAATAGAGGGAATATAAGAAAAAGAAAGGGTAGGTGAGTTGAATCTAGATGCACTAGGTAAGTAGATGTTATCTACATAGTTCCATGGACACAATATCCAACATAAACTTCAAGTGAAATGTAGTTCTCATAGGATATGGGATAGAAGAAAATGAATGATAAGAAAACATGATCATCTTGTAGAGGAATATAGGTATGATCTTGCAAAATAATGAGTGCATAGGAAAATATAGGGATGATGCTCACAATAATGAAAACATCAACAAAAATAAATTATACAAGTTTGATAACATGGTTTAGGATAAAACAATACTAAAATATAAGAGATGAGTATCCAAAAATGAATTGAATTAGTAATTCATAGTGTTTACTACACCTATGGATTTGAATGAGATTGAGCTCATAAAATAGTGAGAGCATTGGTATAATTTGGTTGAAAAATGGAAAGAGCATAAGAAAAACCAAGTGGGCATTAGTGTATTGAGTTTGAATACACAATTCTCATAACATCAACTCACAAAATGATGAGAGCATACCAATAAGGATAATAAGGATAGAGAAACTAAAGGACAAATGGTTACTTGTGAGATAATTAAGAGTCCTAGAATCCTTTAGGTAAAGAATATGGTCAAAAAATAAAGGAAGGTGGTGGTTGAATTAACTTGAGATACCCAATGTATCCAAGTACTACCTACATAGTCTGTGCAAACCTCAGGATGATGTAGCTCTCCCAAAAATGGGAGGAAAAATACCAAGGTGGCCTAGAAATGAAATTAAATAAGTAAGATAGTCCACCCTAGAAAAATTTGATGGATTTATATTCATCATGGAAATTCTAAGCCACTTTTCATGATTTTGTGAATTTTAGAATTTTTAAAAAATTTCAAATGTTTTTTGAATTTTCTAGGCATCTCAACTAAATTAAGAATCAGAAGACACATAGCGGTCCAAATTGCAAAATGGTGAGAGCATAGATTAGGTTTCTTTCAAAATGGTGAGAACATTCAAACTTAAATTTCTCATAAAATGGTGAGAGCATTTGAACAAGGGTCATTGAGCTAACCTCAAAGAATAGTGAGCACTACCTACATAGTCCAAATGGACCTCAAGCCATTGTAGTTCTACCTATATTGGTGAAATCAGGGACTAGATTCTAATGTTTTTGGTGTTTTTAGTATTCAACTCAATGGAGAATTTTGAGATACAACATGGTCTAACTTGAGGTGAGACCATGGCTTAGGCTAATTTTAAAATGGTCAGAACATTGCTTAAACATGCTCATAAAATGGTGATATCATATCAAAGGGGTGACTGAACTGATGAGTGCTAACTACATAGTCTCACAGGACCTCAAGTAATTATACTTCCACCTATAGTGATAAAATTTGGGGAATGGTTTCCAATGTTTTGGATATCTCAACTCAATGGAGAATTATGAGATAAAACATGGTCCAAACTCACAAAATGGTGAGGGCATGGATTAAACATGCTCACAAAATGATGAGAGTGTGGAAAAGGGGTGATTGAGTTGACCTCAATGTAAATCAAGAGTTACCTACATAAGACCTCAACTCACTATAGTTATTCCTACACAAAAGGCATCCAAATAAGTACAAACAAGTTCAGATATAGGAAAATGGCAAGGTATGGCAAAAATAATGGAAAGGTATTGCTATAATGCATGGTAAAGGGGGTATTCCTAATTTACCCAAAGGTATTTATAATTAGGAAACAAAGGCAAAGGGTTAATGGTACTAATTTTCCCACAAGCAGTTATAATTAGTAGCATGATTATAAAATAGAATAAAAAATGAAGGATGTAATTTTTAAGATTACTATCATACTAATTTCATATACTTCCATTCAAATGTTTAATTTTGAAACAACTACTGAAATTTAATCTGTCATCAACCATTAAACATGCCTAAATTACAAATGAATCATAACCAAGGGCAAACATGATAGGTGGGGTTAGGTAAAAATAACTAGTTGGCAATGGGTTAATGGCATGGTAAAATAGTATAGGGTATAATACAAAGAATGGGTATAATTTGGCATAATTTAAATGAACCTTGTAGACTTTAATCACCCAAAAATGGTATTTAAGTGCTAAGAGTGATATTTGAGACTACCTTTCCCTAGCTTATCCTTAGACCTATTCTAGAGCCTATTTTCACACTTATCGACCCTTTATGTGGGCCATAGGCATCCCTTATCATCCATAAAGTAATCATAGACCCTCATTTATTGATCCTAACCATTAATGCCTAGTGTTCTACTAGTTGGGCACTAGTGTCATAATAAGGACACTAGCACCACATGGTGCTAGTGTCCCCAAATTGGCACTAATATCCTTTGCCTTATATTTTCCCAAATGGATATCTTTTTAAAACTAGAACTTCTTAGAGTTGGCCTAGACATATTTTATCACCCACACAAGTAAAATAATAGTATATATACATGAATTTTATCCCTCTAACCACTATATGGAAATCATATGCAAAATACATATTCAAACATAAAATAAATTGAGCATAATTACGGTTATCAATCCTTATTCTACCCTAATTCTACATACTACCATCTACAATATCCTTATGATCATATTTTCCAAATTTATAATCTCAATTGCACTCAAGGCACTTAAGGCCACTATCATACTACCATCACTTTCACTTTCACCATACACTATGGATCGATCTATGTTACCTCACATAGATTATATTATCGCTATATCACCATACACTATAGATCGATCTATGTTACTTAATGAAGAAATAGTCAAATTCAATTATGGAAGAGATAATGATCCTCATATCATACAAATATTCATCAAATTTTAAAATATTTTCCTAAATTATTCACATGGGATTATTATGATATGTCGGCCACTGATACTTCAATTGTAGAACATATAATTACACTATATCCCAATTCCAAGCTAGTTAAACAAAAGAATAAAACAATGCACCCCAAATTGACTCTTTTAATTAAAGATGATATCCAATGGCTATTGGATGTTGGTTTTATTTGACCAATTGCTCATCCTTAATGGGTTACTAATATTGTTCTTGTTATAAATCCTAACATCCAAATTTGATGTTGTGATTCTAGAGACCTAAAAATGACTTTCCTTTACCTAACATCAATTTGATAGTCAACTCCACATTAAGCTACATGTTGATCTCTTTTATGAATGGTTTTTCCAAGTATTTTCAAATTAAGATTGCTAAATAAGACCAAGAAAAGACCTTTTTTACCACACCATGGGGCACTTTCTACTATATAGTCATGCCTTTTGGATTAAAAATATAGGTGCAACATACTAATGGATAACGACACATATATTTCATGATATCATTTATAGACTAGTCAAACATTATGTTGATGATTTTATTTCAAAATCAAAATAGTGGTAACATCATGTAATATATTTATGACAAATTTTTGAGAGACTCATAAAATACAATGTATGACTCAATCCCCAAAAATGCATATTTGGGTTTCCATCAGGTCAAATTTTAGGATTCATAATATCCCAATGTGGAATTGAGGTTGAACCCAGTAATTCAAATAAATAATGGATATGCCTCCTACTAATTTAAAGCAACTTTTCTCCTTTCAAGGCAAAATTCATGCAATATGTCACTTTATGGCATAACTTGCAATTAAGACCAAATCATTTACCATATTACTTAAAAAGGATGTAAAATTTGAATGGGACATCACATGTTAAGAAATATTTTACATGCAAAAATAGTAATTTCTAAACCCACCTATCTTAGTCCCACTAGTATCTAACAAGCCACTTCTACTTTACCTCTTAGCAATAGACCATGCACTTGCTACACTCCTAACACAACATGATGATCAACATAAAGAGTGGATAATTTACTACATCAGTTGTACACTTGTTGATTATGAAATAAATTATCTAGAAATCCCAAAACTTTGTTTGGCACTTATATTTGATACTCATAATATCTGATACTATATGATTAACAATATGACACATGTCATTACAAAAGTCAATCCTTTAAAATTCATCATGTCAAAACCACATATCTCAGGTGATATTATAAAATGGGTTATGTTACTCATAGAATTTAACCTCAATATCATTTAAAAAATTAATATAAGGCTAAATAATTGTAGATCAATTGGTAACATCCCCATTATTGGATAAAAATCCTATTAAGAATAATTTTAGAGATGGCTTCATGGTATATAATAACAATTTTGATACATGGATAATGTTCTTTGATGGTTATATATGTGCATTTGGTTCCATAGACAAAATTATAAATGGATCCACTTGGGCACATAGTAACCCTCACTTATAGACTAAGTTTTTCATACACCAACAATATCACAAGATACAAAGCTCTTATCTTAGGTCTTCAAAAAACTCAAGCTCTCTAGATTAAATCAATTAAAGTTTACAGGGACTCCTAATTAATTTTTAATAAAGTTATATATATATATATATATATATATATATATATATATATATATATATATATATATATATATATATATATATATATATATACCAAACCAAATAATAATGCCTCATTCCTCACAAGAACATGGTTCAATGTCTACAGGCTTAGTTTGTAAACTTCTCTATCAAAAACATTCAACATAAAGACAATCATCAGGCAAACATAATGACTAGTGCCACATTATTGATTCGTATTGACATAGATAAAGACCAAGATATTTTCACTATCAAGTGATTATAATATTCACCATTGTCCTATGTATACCTCATATCTCTAAAGATTATAGTTACCACTTGCATCACAACACCATCCACATGGTTCTTTGGAATAAACAATTTTTTACATAAATTTATTTTACTTGATACTTTCACAAGAAATGAAAAGTGTAAACTAGAAACTCCCTCTGATATGTCATTATTGGTAGGGACTTATTCAAAATATCTTTTAAAGGACACTTAATCCAATGTTTGATAACTAAGGAAGCTAAGTTGGTTATCATATAGGTACAAAATAGTGAATGTGGTGGTCATTCTAGTGGTAAAACAATGTCACATAAGTTACTCAGACAAGATTACTATTAGATAACTATGGAATAGGAATGCCAATAGTATGTTAAGTTATGAGACAAATGTCAATACCATGGTAACCTACATGTCAGTTTTTAGCAACTACAACTTTTCATATCCCCTTGGCCATTAATGCTATGTAGTTTTGATCTGATTAGTAAGATAAACCCACAATCTGTAGGGGGTCACAAATTCATTATCACAACTAAAGAATATTTTTAAAAATAGGTGGAAGACATCTCATTAAAATCCATAAAGGGAGAGAATATATGCCATTTCCTCATGACCAATATTATTTCTTTCTTTGGCCTCTCAACAGCCATAATCATATACAATGGAACCTATTTCAAGAATAAAATGGTGAAGAAGTTTTGTGCCAAATACAAAATCTAACACACATTATCTACTTCATATTACCCATAGGGAAATGGTTAAGCAAATGAAACAAAAAAGACAATCAATAGTATTCTTAGTAAAATAGTTACTAAATTTGGTGACGATTGGCATAATCAGATCATCTTGCATTATGGGCTTATCGCACCAGTATATGCACATCGATAGGAGATACTCCTTATTCATGACTATATGGCATAGAATCAGTTATCCCACTAGATTTATAAATCCCTTCCTTAAGGTTATCTTTAAAATGGCTCATCATAGATGATTAGTATAGAGAGAGACATCTCCATGAATTAGAACAATTAGATCACACGTGCATTCAAACCACTGAGCACTTAAGGCATATTAGAAATGCATCCAAAGGACCTACAATAACCATGTCCATATAAGGGAATTTGAATTCAATGATTTGGTTTTAAATGAAAATTTTAGAAATGTCAATGACAAGGAAGAAAACAAAGGAAAGTTTGAACCAAATTATCTTGGACCGTATATAATCACAAAAAAATATCCCAAAAGTATATTGTCTAACTTCACTTGATGTCAAGGCAATCAAAAACCCATGGAGCATCATGCATATAAGGAGATTTTACATATAAAACTCAATAATCTCTTATTCATATTGCTTGTACATAGTTCACATATATAAAATATAAAAATAATATAATATGTCAAAAAACACAAAAAAATCAAATATTACTCAAAAAACACAAAGTTATAGATTATATGCATTGCTATGTTTACATTTCTTATATTTTTTAGACCCTACATATGCTATCTATCTTAGTATAGTTAGTTTTATCATACATAAAAACTTCACTTGTTCTTGTCAAGTGCTTGCAAATTACTACATGACTCAGGTCCACTACAATGATATATACTTCTTATTATCTACCCACTAGGGGAATATACACCAATACATGGGTTTTAACTTGACACATTCACCCACTTGGGGGAACTCTATAAAAAATTATTATTACTAGGTTCTATCCTTATATACTCTACATCCCAACTATAGAATTGTTATATATTGATATTGATCATTGATAATCTTACTCAGATTTTTTGCCAATTATTACTACATTAGACTCAACATACATACACCCTAACTCTTACATAGATTTATATTACATATTCATGCATACTTTCATTTTTAGCTTAGCTAGTTTAGACTTGATTACATTTCTATGCTTCTTTTATTCTAGGTCATTTGAATATGCCATTGTTCTTTGCTCTACGCCACTTCTATTCACAGTATGTATGCTTGGACATTTGTCCATATTCTTGTGTGTTCTTTTATTGAATATGTATGTAGACATTTGAACATGTCCTTCTATGTGGATCTAAGCCAACTTGCTTGTTGATCACATACATGGACATTTTCACATGTCCTTATATGTCTTATTTTCTCAAATTTAGTGACATGTGCCTATTTCCCTTGTATTGTGGTCCCTTGATCTACTTTGTGTGCCTCATGTATTTTTATGTATGCTTTCTTGTATGCATCATATCCATGTCACTTGTATTTTCTTATTACATAAACCAATTTTTAATGCCATAAGCGACATTATACATCTACCCTTCCTACTTAAGTGTCATGATGGACATCATGCCCCATCCTCTAAAGTAGATACCCAATTTTACTCAAATTTGTTATTACATGCATTGTTACATATATCTTGACACCCTTGTGAAATGCTAGACATGGCATACATCTTACATTACACACTTATGCTCAAATTATCTTACATTTTAATGTTATGTCTACACATTATATTGGAATATTACGTAGATATCATATATGCACTGGTTAACACACATTTTATAGAGCTTTTTATTTTGAGGATAGTTCTTGCACTGGTTAAATAACTCCCATAAAAATAGGGGGAATTCATAGGTGTTTGTCAAAGAGATCAATCTCCTATACTACATTCACAATACATTTTTTTGGCATATAGGCTCAATTACATAAAATTAGACTCAGGTAAATACATTGGGAAAATAGTGACCTAGAAAGCAATACGGTTGCACAAAAATTAGACCAAAAGGACACTAACACCACATTTTCAAAAATGATTCTAATATCCAAGACATGGTGATACTATCCATTATACTTAGTTTTAAAAAAACCTAGATTTTCCAAAAAAGTACATGTACAATGTAGGTTTGCATAGATTCAATTATAGATTTATTAGTTATACTCAGTTTTGCTCATATTCATACTAGTTCATCTTAAATTCACATAAATTTTCTCCAATTAGGGAAATCAGGTGTGGCATGACCATCCCATATTGAAATCAAATACCAAGATACACTTTATTACAACTCACTCTATAATTCATATGATTAGCTATCAGATTTGGAGGCATGTACATGGAATATTATTTTTGTATACTCACACATCAATTGATCAAATGGAATGATAAATTCCATGTTATTATGTAAATTATATACACCTCACATAATATTCCAAATTTCACACCAGTTTCACACATTACTCCATCTATAGTGGTTGGCATTCCTGAATGACCCAGAGCTACTCAATGTACCTGAATGGTTACAAAGCCAACATACCTAGTTAGACATTTATAGTAATTTTTGAAGTTTAGTTTTAGATTCATCTACTACACATGGGTGGGAAATGATGGATTCATATCCTACTTGAGTTTTTGAGCCACCTACATGAGAGGTTTGGACACACTATTAGTTCAATCCAAGCTATTCACAGGTCATGATCCACCAAGCAGGGGTGGGAAATGATGGATTTAAAATAAAATTGAGTTATTGAGCCACACACACATGAGGATTGATAAATACACTAGCTCATTCTAAGCTATTCATTGATTGATCACTATATACATGCACACATATAGGTTGTTACCAATGTATTGGTTCATGTACCCAGTGAGGTGTATTCATTCATTTCCTCTTTCCCATCACTTTACTGAGTTTTACTTCTTTACTCAGTTTAGTCTTTTGATTTTGATATATCTTAAGTAAGGAATAATTATTGCATATTTTATTTTCATGACATGCATTGGAGCATGCTTTACATTCTTAGACCCAACTTCACATACTCAGATCTACCTTCATAAGCTTCAACTCCTAAGTAAGTCCAGGTACATTTTTTCCCCTTTATCCTAGTCATTTCACTTTGTTGCATTTTTATAATAAATGGTGCATGGGGGGAATGGGAAAATGTAATCACCCAAAATTGGTATTTAAGTAATAAGAGTGCTACTTGAGACCACCTATCCCTAGATTATCCCTAGACCTATCCTAGATCATATTGTCACACTTATGTAGCCTTCATGTGGGCCACATGTGTCCCTTGTCAACCCTAACATAGTCCTAGACTCTTATTTATTGATCTTATCCCTTTATGCCTAGTATTCTACCAATTAGACACTATCACCATAATAAAGACACTAGCACCACATGTTGTTGGTGTCCACAAAATGGTGCTAATGTTATTTGCCCTATCTTTTCCCAAACACATATTTTTTCAAAGTTGAAACTTCCTGAGGTCAGCCTATACATATTTTATCACCTACATAATTAATAGAATGGTATTTATACATGACTTTTATCCCTTTAAATACTAGATAGAAATTAGATGCAAAATACATATTCAAACACATAATAGGTTGAGAACAATTTAAGGTTATCAATACTTATTGTACCCTACTTATGCATACTACCATCTACAATAGCTAGCTCAAATTTTCCAAATTTTTAGTCTCAAGCACACTAAAGGCACCCAAGGCCACTATCATACTAGCATCAATTGCACTTGTACCAGCACTTAGATGTGGAAAACTACATTAGGATTAATCCCTAGAATGAAGGTAGTTCTTTCAAGTGAGATATTATGTTGTCCTCATTGTTGATGATGTGTTATAGTGAAATCTATAAAGAAGGCAACTCGACCTCAAAAGGAAGAATGACATCAGTGTTATAAACAAGTAATAGGGAGTATCTATTATTGGAGTATGAATGTGGTATAGTATTCCTAGAGTATGTTAAACAACTAAAATTGCCAATAATGACCAACATCAATGATAATCTTCTTCAAAATTTTGAAAATGGTTTAGTTAAAAGCTTGAGCTTGGTCGTTACCTTGTAGGTAATAGCTGGTAGATAAATGTTGTTTAATATGGTATTGGGTACAGAGTGATTTCATATCTTTGTTTTTAAATGATCTACCATTATTAGATATAATGTCAAAGGGGATACCATAGTGGCATATGAGGTGGTTGATTATGAACTTAGATATTTGATTACATGTTATATAAGTGAGAGTAATGGCTTCCAACCACTTAGTGAAGTATTAAGTAATAGTCAGGGCATGTTTATGGCCTTTTGAGGATGTAGGATTTATCTTGCCTACGAGGTTGAGTCCCCATGTTGATAATGGCTATAATGTTATTAGTGGTTTGAGTGTCTTGATAGGATCATGATTTATATCAGCATGTTGTTAACACTTTATACACCTCTTCACATATGCAGTTGCATCTATTTCTATAGTCGACAGTAATAAACATTATGTAGTAATTTTTTAGCTAAGATTCCCCCTCTAATGTGGGATCCATATAATCCTTTTTGAACATCCCTCAATGTTAATATGAATTCTACCAAAGGTAAAAAATGAAGCACAGTTCCATTTTAACTTCTATGATACAAGGTTGTTACAAGTAGGGTATAACGAGGGCCTTTGTGGATGAAGGCCTTTTATTTATTACATGATAGGTAAGGTGGAATATTTTAGTTATGGAGATAGGCATATATATTAGAATACCAAAGATATATGGGACTAAAAATGTCACACACCATCTCAATGATTGACTATTCATATGTTAGAACTAAGAGATGTTTTATAAGAAATTAAAATCCCTTATTGTGTCTATGATATGAATCATGGAGCTAATAAGGGCCATGGAATTAGTTTTTATATTATTAGATTGGGGTATTATTTCAAACTAAATTATTTCAATCTATTGCTTGAGAGTATCGACCATATATTTATGAGTTACCAACTTCTCATACTGATGATTAGTTGAGATTCACTATGAACTAGTAAATGTTGGATGTTCTACTTTACTATGTAACAAATCCTTGCAATGATTTCTTCATAATCAAACACGTTATTGCTATAGGTAAATATAATATGAAAGGACTTGGGAGTAAATCACCTTATGATGTATTAAAAAATATTTTAGAACTTGATCCATGAGCTGTGAATGAAATATCAAAGTACATATTCCACTATTTTACTTATGGGGTGATTATGATTTAACTGTGGTCATACTAGCTTCATCTATAAATCCAAATGTAAGAGGTTGAGTATCATGAAGAGGAGATTTTACAAGTTTATATGTGAGTACTTGCCCTTAATGGCCTTTTAATTATCATATTTAAATTCAAACTCTCTCAATAACATGATCCTTTTTTCCATGTATCCTTATAGAGTTATTTTGGAAAGTAGATAATTGAGTAGATCTACTTTTTAATTAACAATGGTCTTGTTATTTAACATATAATGATGTAACTTTTGGGATGTAAACACAATTTTTAAACAATATTTTCCAATTGACATATAATTATGCTCATACATGACCAATGTTTAACTTAGATGATACACAACATACTCTTTATCTTGTTCATCACGTTGTGCCAAAAGTGTCACTAGGGAGTTTTTAGTCACTAACAAGTAAAGTAACAATGGCTTGTTCGATGTTGGTGGTAGTAAAATAGGTGGATTGGCTAGATATTATTTAAGATGATAAAATGATTTTTGGCACTCTTCATTCTAAGAGAAAGTAATTTCTTTCTTATGTAAGTGTGTAAATAGATAGAATTTATTAGCTAACTATTATATGAAGCATTGGATTTATTGGATCTTGCTCTACAAACTATAGATCTACTTTAAGGTAGATAGCGGTGACATTTATGTAATGGCTCAAACTTTAGCTAGATCAAATTTAATACCCCTATGAGAGATAGTGAATCCTAAATTTTTTATATAAGTTACACTAAATACACACTTGTTTGGATTAAGTCTCTCAAATATTCTTCATAGCACAGTTGGATGGTTTGCACGAGTCTTTGATTTACCTAGGATGTCATTGACATAGTCCTTAACAATCTCATCTATCATATCATGGAAAATAACTATCATGGCTCATTAGTAAGTGGATCTTGCATTGTTAAGTCCAAATGGCATCACTTGATAAGAAAATTTCTCCATAGAGTGTTGAACATTGTATTTTGATATTCTTTTGGTGCAATTGTAATATGGTTATATCTTGTAAAAGCCATCCATAAGAGAAAGAATTTCATATCTAGTCATTAATTCAACTATCATGTCAATGTTAGGTAGAAAAAAATCATTTTTTAGGAAGACTTTTTTGATGCCTTTGAAATTGGTGTAGATTTTGATACCTTTTGGTTTCTTACTCATTGGCATAATGTTTGAAATCCACTTTAAATAGTCAATTGGCATGATGCATATTACATCTAAGATTTTATCCAAATATTTCTTGAGTAGAAAAATAATAAAAGAATACATCTTATGTAGCTTATAATTAATATATTTGGCATTAAAATATATATGAAGATAGTGTACAACCAAGGTGGGGTCTAAACCTGGCATGTCCAAATAAGCCCATGTAAATATGTCAAGAAACTCCCTCAAAAGGGTTTTAAAAACTTCATGTTCCTCCTTAGTGATGGATGCACCTAATTTGATCCATGTTGGGTACTGTAGAGTCCCAAATGTTAACCTCTAAAATTTCCTCCATAAGAAGTGTAGAACCATCTTCTAAAATATTTGGTAAGGAGGTAAACTAGTTGGCAATGGAAAATTCCTCTGGCCAGACTGGATCATCTAATTCTCCCAAGTAGGATGAATCAAAATCTCCTAATTATGGTAAAAGCCATGAAGTAAATACTTTAGGGCACTCTTGAATAATCTATAGAAAAGCTTGCCTCTCCTTGTTATTAATCTCTAATCCATATATAGTCTTTGGACTACAGGTCTCCTGTGAATCATAAGAAGAGGGGTGAACATCCCCATCTAATGGCACCAAAAACTAGTTTTCACCAAGAGACTTGATTTTTTATTTACTTTTACCCCAGTCAAAAAGCACCTAAAAGAGGTTTTCACTTTTAGACCTCAATGTTTGATTTTATCTTTATTTCTGGTCAAGGAAGTTTACCCACTCTTTGAAGTAGGTAGTAACATCCAATTTGATAGGATAAAATTGCTTGTGGTTTCCTAGAGGAATGTGATTCCTTAATCCCATAAAGTCACATATGGCCTCATCATTTTCAAACTCATATAATGGAGTTGTTGACTCTTGTTAGTCCCAGCCTATCAATTGTGGGTCAAAAAGGGTTAATGGTAAAGGTTTATAAATGGGGTTAATGATAAAAATGATATGGGACTTAAATAAATTAGTAATTACAAGGTCATCATATATGCTATAATTAGACTGTGCATCATTGCTACAATATGTGATCTAGGAATTTGACTCAAGAGAGGATGGTTAGTATGGTGTTAGTTTCAAAATTAAAAAAAAAATGAAAGAAAAACACTAACTAGCATAACATCTCTAGGCCTAGACACTAGGGATAGCTTAGTTAACAAACATGAATAAAACACACAACTAAAATTCAAAAGAAATCCTCTTTAACCTTTCTTGGATGCTCTAAAATGCTTCTTGTAGTGGCTTGCTCAGCTTGTGCTCATGAAGTATTCATTAAAGGAGGCTTGGCTATCTCTTCTTATCCTTAGCACCTTATGGCTTTGGCTTGGCTTGAAATCAATTTGGTATGATAACACTAATTGCATAAAAATTTTTAATCAGTTTTACATTATAACTTTAAATAATCATGTCTTAGAAATGATGTTCATGGCCTCTCTATTTATAGATTTTTGAGAATGTCTAGAATCAACCTAAATCATCTATCTTGAGATTGATATGTGTGGTTAAGGATTAATTCAATTTTTAGAATTAAAATTGATAAATAGGTTCATCAATATTTGGGATAGAGGGAGGGCATCATGGAAGGCATTGATGAGGCATGGAGGGTATGAATCCTAATATTTGTGACATTTATGACCCAAGGATGTCTTCTCAAGAAATGAGGTAACTTGATGATGATGCAGATATTCAATATCCATTTCCAAAAATAAGTTTTCAACAAGTTTCCATGTAATTCTTAATTAGGCCTTGATTTGGGTTAATTAGCTCATAAGCATGCTTAATCAACTTGTGCACAAATTACTCAAATTGATCAGAATGCCTTTTTGTTGGTCTAAAATTTGACTAGATTAGAATTAGAAGGTGATGTTAGATGTGTTGGATCCATTATCCCATTTAGGATGTTACTGACAACAAATAATAAAGGCATACATATTGTGTAAGAGATTTGATAAGAAAGAGCAATCCAGAGCACCTAGGTGCAAAATTGGCATTTTGAATCAGAATGATCTGACCAAAGTTAGCTAGTCCATAAATTACATTACCACATTTAGGGATACTTTAGCCAAAATTGGCTCTTGAATATGTCGACTTCAAATCTTTTAATGTGCTTTAGTTTTTTTAGGCCAAATTGTGCATTTTGGGTAGAAATTGGTCAAAATCTTGGTTGGAGGTTATCAGTGGCTAGATTTAGGTGTCTACAAATTCATCTTCACTAGTCGATGGTGTTGGAACATAAATAAGGTATGTGGGGTCACACCCAAGTGGTTTAAATCAAACACCATGGGTTCTTTTATAATTAGTCATTGATAATGACTTAATTATGCCTTGTTGATATAGCCTCAGGCCTCTACCTTCATAATCTATGTGATCCATAATTTAGTTAGGAATAGGATACTTTGTACTTTGGTAAAAATAAACTAGCTCATCATTATAAATCCATGAATCATCTTTGGCTAGGGGGTATTGTTCTAGGCTAGAGGCTAGTTTGAAAACAATGGGTTTGTTTAGCTAAGATTTTCCTTTGGTTTTCCACTTCATGCGAGTAGTTTTAGCCTTGAGTCTCCCATAGGTTTTAAGATTTTGTAGTAATTTGGAAATATAGAAGGTATTATGGGTATTGTATTCTCTAAGACCTTTGTTAGTTATATATAAGTGATTATCAATGTCTAGTGGAGGCATGGATGAGGTAGAAGCAAATTTATTTGGGTCAATGTAATTGGCTTTTGGTCCTAATTCAATGGATTTTCATTTTTTGGCTCATCCATCATTAGATTGGGGCATAGGATTCATACCAAATTGATAGTTATAGCTCTTATACTCAACCTCAAGATGTTTACAATATTGATATGGCTAAATATTAGTTGGTATAGTCACTTCCATCCCTAAATGAGGAAATTTTATACACTAATGTAACATGGAATGTATGCCCTAATCTCATGGATCTAGGGTCAACCAAATAATGGATTATAATATAATTATAAGTCCAAAACATGTCTTAGAGTGTCATGGGCCAAAGGATTAATGACCACTATAAATATAATAGTACCTTGATATTCTCATTCTTCATTATCACATGCCTTGATAATAATGGCGTCTAGCTACAAGTCAGCTGTTGTACATCCAAGATGATTTATCAACTTTATAGACACAATGTTGAAGCCTAAACCATTGTCTACAAGGAATAATTTAAATCTATGGTGTGTTATAATAACCTTAATATATAATGGGCTATTATGTTGAGGGTCTAATGATGACATGTTTCTTTAATCAAAGGTAAGACATTATCCAGGGGCCAAGTGTCCTACGATGGCTTGAAATTTATCTAGAGTGATGTCATCTAGAATGAGGGATTAGTTCAAGTAATGATTCAAGATGTATTTATGGATGTTATACATATGTAGTAAATCCATGATGGATATATGCATAAATATCTTCTTCAACTACTCCATAATATCATAGATCTTCCCCTCAATTTTGTCAATTGGTTTATTTTTGATAAGAATGAAAGGCTAAATGGGCTCATTAATAGTATTAAATTACGGTCCCTTGATAATGATCTTGGCTTATAAATTTATGATTTCAAAATATTGATCTAGTACATGGCTTTATTAGTTGGTTGGGTAGGTAATAAGACATGAAATTGTAATTCTAAGGTGGTGTTATGCTTAGTTACTAACATAGTCCAAATAAGAATTACTGACATAAGGGGGTTAGTAGGCATTACTTGGCTAATATGTATTATTGGATGAAGGTCTTGGTAAATTTGGAGTTAGTCAATGGTTAATGGTGATAGTGGAAACATGAATACCTAAGACATGTCCTAATTTTTTTTAGGTATATGCAATGGCATGATGGCCTCCTTGGTTGGTTTGGTCAGTTTGACCTTGGATCTAACCATTTTGCTATTGTTGTTGTGGTTGGAATTATTGTTGTTGAATTTGTGGTGGAGTTCTCTACCATTTTTTTAATTTTTATTGGTAATATTGTTCATTATTTTTATTTTTATATTGGAGAAATGTATTATGGTAGATGCCCAAGTTATGATTAGTTGTATGAGCATGAGTATCTCATTATATCTCTCTATTTTCTAGCATATTCTCAATCAAATGTTTGAGTTGGATACACTAGTGTATGGAATGTCCTTTGACATGATTTTAATCAAAAAATTCATTTTTTTTGTACCAATGAGGAAAAGGAATCCCTTTAGGAAATGACTTTAGTATTCACCAAATAATAATATTTGCCTGAACCAATCTTCTAAACACAAATTCAATAAACTCACCAGGGTTACTGAATTATCTAGTAATGGATGGTATTCTCCTTAGAGGAGGGGATTAAAATTGTTTTTGATTATGTGGCTATTAGTTTTATGGAGGCCTTAGCTAAATGTATGGTGTTGGTGGTTGCTTAATGGGTCGAGGTATATGCATAGCTAGTGTTTGCACCATTTAAACATGGTGCAATGCAGTGACCCTATTACCAACAACATTCCTGTTATGGTTGTAAAGTTTTTGTTTCTAATTTTTATTTGCCTAAGGTGGAGTTAAAGCCAATATTTGAATTGGGTTTTGATTATGATCCTAGCCTTGATTTTGGTTTTGGTTTTATTGGCCTTGATGTTGATTCTAACTTTGGTTAGAAGAAGATTACTTGATTATCCCTTTGTAGACAAGGGCTTTGAAAATATATATTCCTTTCCTTATAACCTCCTCAAATGTATGATAACATTATAGCTTGATATGTTTAGATATTTCACTATGTAGGATCCTGGTAAATATCATGGACAACTATTTATATGGAAAATTATGAGTAAATCGGCTCACTAGTGCTCTCTAATGTTGCAAGTATGCAGTGAAGCTTTCACCAGTCTTCTATTTAGCTTGGCCCAAGTCCATAAATGTAATATCATGTTTGAGATTATATGAATTTTTTTGTATAAACTCTAAAAAAAATCATCAAAGTTAGGTAAAAAATATTTTGGAAATTTTAAAAGCCATTCCAAGGCTTATTCAGCTAGACTTCTTGGAAAGAGTAGAAGTATGTGTCACTATATGCAACTAGCTAGAAGTAACAAAGAATTATTTCAAATGATATTTAGGTTTGCCTTTGAATTTTTATTTATCAAATTTACATAGCTCATAACTTGATGGAAATGGTATTTGTATAGAATCCATGTTGAATGGATATGACATATTTTGTCCAATTTGAATTTATTTATTTTTTCCTAGTCTGAGTAGCTTGAATTACATCTTGCATTTATTGTAACTATAGGGAAAGGAATTCAAATGGAATCACATGTTATTATTAGGGTTGCATGATCAAAGGTGGATTACCTTGAATAGGGTAGGCATATTGTAAAATATTGGTTGAATTAGTCAGATAACTAGGTATACACATTTGTGCATTTGGATTGTATTGTTGATATGAAATACATTGTGGTTGAAACACATTTTGGCTTAGATTGGCTACATAGCCTTGGTTGGTGAATTGTAATTGTGGTATTGGAATTTAGATTTGTGGGATGTGTTATTATTACTATGTTTGGGAGGCAACTTGTTGAACCCTGTTGTATATAGGGAACATGTTGTTTACTAGAACCTTGTTGTTGAAGGTGTTAAAAGTTGGATCCCTATTGTACATGTGATACCTGTTGACCATTTTTGACCCCTAGGTCAAAAAAGTCAACCATTATAACAAAAATATTGACTTATCATGTATTATCACCATTTTCCTAATCATTTCATGCCTTATGAGGTATTATTAGGGTCTTTTGAGCTCTTATTAGCAAAAGTTAAGGTTGTTTTGATAAAAATAAGGTAGTGCCTTGTATTAGTCTTGTTCTATTCTATCTTCACCATGGTATGAAAATGGTTGACCCAAAGGATATCATAGGTCCAAAAGTGTATCTCATATTCATCTCATGATTTGACCACTTTGCATGAATATTTCATACATGTTTGGAGAAGTTAAGGTTAATTTATAAAGTTTAAGGTAAAGGAAGTGAAAGAGATAAGTGAATATAACCAAATATAACATATATCAAAGCTAATAAAGATCAAATATATATAAAAATACATTTAATGTCCAAACTAGAGAAAATCACTCCAAAAAAGGCATTTATAAGAACTTGTATGGACATGAGGGTACATATTTAGATTAAAACGTATTAAAAGTGTATTTTCACATTATCCAGGCCATATCCATGGATAAAAATCTTGTACAAGTCCAGAGAATGGAAAAAACATTCCCTCTCTTCCATCGCTCCCTTAGTAAGCTCACAAAAGCAAATTTCATGTGCTCATTCCATACATTAAAGTGATATTTGATACCTAATAATTTAAAAAAAATATGGGGTCCTAATTATAGTAAAATACATGGCCATATTCATTAAATTTGTGGCCACTCCTTTACGAACAATCCTTAAGAAGGCAGGGTGGTCTTAAACCCTACATAAACCCCAATAGGATCAGGTTTCTCCTCAAAATGGAAATTTTAAATAGGTTGGAGGCATGAAAGTAATATTATTGGTTTTATAATGTATGTAAAATTTTAATTCATGATTTTATATGCCTTAATTGGCACGTGTGAGCCTAAGAAGATAATAAATCTCTATTTGTACTTAGTTTACATGTTAAGACTATGGTTTTCTGATGCTTCAAGGTGTTTAATAGCTGATTTTGTGATGGTGGATATATCACATCCATATTTAATCATCCAAATTATTTTTAGATCAATATAATATAAATCAATTTATATTTTACACTAAAGCTTCCTAACAAGCTAGGATTTATCGACTTTTATAAGCATTCATGAATCTTGAGAAAGTGGATACCATTACTACATGGAAAGAGTGATATGGTTGTTTTCCTAAAAAAAATGTTTATTTAATTAAAAAAAATTAAATTATAATATTTTAAAACATTCACTTTCTCATGTATTGATTGTCTCTTCTTTAAGCAGGGTTCAATAAGATTAGTGAACCTACAGGTCTACAATTTGTAGGTGACTATTAGCCTCAAAACTTGCTATAAAGAATGAATAATATCACTTTAAATTAATATTTAGTGTTATACTCATAATTTCAAAACCATTTAAACACTCTTATCACTTTTAATACTAAATTTCAATCCATCTTGCACTCAAAAGACCATGTACATTGAGTTGAACAACCAAGTCCTAGAGGAGTATGGTGAGTTTTCCAAGGGAAGAATTAAATATTGATATTTATTAAATTTAACATGAAACCATGGGAAAATATAAATAAAAATAAAACGTAGTGAAGAGTAAACCTAGACTATACACCTACAAGCCAACTTATTCATTTACAGGTAGAATGATCAAGGATGAACAACAATAAGCCTTAAATCATATGGAGTACAAGACTAAGATAAAGGGTATAAATAGATTATTTTTTTTCTCCTAATTGATACCTTTTGAGATAATTATAAAATACCCATTGTATGTTAAGGTAAATGGAGGTAGAATGTGAATAAAAGTTCAATTAGGACTAGAAGGTCTAAATAGAGATACATAGGCTTGCGTATGAATCCAAGAAGACTTGCACGTTTATGACAAATGGAAGCGTGTTAAGTATTTAAAGAAACATAATACAATAAATTTCATTAAATAATAAAATATATCCAATGGTAATTCATTCTTGAGTTGCATAAGGTTTAAGCTTTGAAGAAAAGACTCAAGCTTGCCTAAAAACATTTGAAAAGGCGTAAACTTTAGATTTGATCATGAGGTGTAGGAGTTGAATAATGATTTGTATTTCATAATGAGAAGTTAAAAGGTGATTTTTAAACATTTTAAAGAGATAAAACTCCTTAGTTAAATCCATTCTCAAGCTTAATAAATAATCAGACCCCAATGAAGATCTACATGCATAATGAGTCATGTAGAGGCATGTTCATGAAATATTTGATGATGTGTGTATGTGTGGGATGAGTATAAATATTAAATGGGTTTTAAAGGTTTATATAACCTAGAAAGATATTTTAACAAGTTTTAAACTCAGAGGAGTTAAGAGAAAAATGGAAAATACATTCAACTAGGGTCACTTGCATTAATATGTTATAAACCCTAAGTTTGAACTAATGGAAGTTACAATAGGTATAGATAAGGATAATGGTAATAATAAAATTGTAAAAAGTATATATATATATATATATATATATATATATATATATATATATATATATATATATATATTATATATACCTAACTAAGGTTTTTGAGATAAAAACCAAGTTCTCTTACCCATTTTCACTCATTTGTCTCTTCTTAGACCTCTCAATTACAATCTATTTAGCCTGAGAGGCGTCTTCTCAAGCTTAGAACTATACAAAATTTTTACATGGGATCCAAATATAATTTTATATGTCAAGGATACTTGTATAATTTAATGTTTTTGCATTATTCCATTATTTAAGGCTCTAGGATTTATGAATCATCGTTAAGATGGTAAGCATGTCACAGGCTACCAAGAAGGCTAGAAAAGAACTGATGAGAGAAATAATGTTTATAAACACTCAAAATGCATTTAATTTATATTTAAAACACTTGAAACTCATTACTCACTCCTGGAATACTCTCACCATGATATTTTCTTATACTTTAACCTATACAAATGCACTAAATGTTATGTTTTTATGAGGTTTTAAACTCAAAATAGGGTATTCGACCTCATGGACATATGAAAACTATTGGGGAATATGGATTGAGGTTTATTATATATCATAATATATAAAAATACATACATATTACCCTTTAAGTTTTCCTATAGGTCTGATTATTGAAGGCAATGTGAAGAATGTTTGTGAAAGACTAGTTTTTTTGGCCATTTCTTGGTTCACCTATCTACACAAGGTTTCAAAAGTCAAAATTTGACATGGATAATGTTCAGTGGGTCATAAAGGATAATAAAAAACTTATTTTTTGTTTCAAATGTGTGGAATAATTAAGGATTAAAATCTTAGTTTTTAGGCTTAGAGACCTAATTAAGGCCTAATTGGAGAGAGAAAAAGGTGAATAAGTATACTTGTAATTGATATTAGGTCATAAAATTTGGCATAGAACTGTAAGGTCAAATTGGGTACTCAAAAATCTCCTTATTTTTTGAATATCATCTATGGATTTAATTACATAAGGAACTTTGTGTGTTTTCAGGGTTATAAAGAATTGAAGGTAGGTATGAGCTTTTGGTGCAAAATGAGATGTTTATGAGTGTTTGATGCATCTATAAGAATTGATTAAAGTCTATTATTATTGATAGAATAATTTCATGGAGAGAGAGTTCACTCATAAAGACAAAATCAAAATTTGAGACTTTCAAGCAAAGAGAGGCATAGTGAATTCAAATGGGCTTTAAGACACGTAAGAAGGTGTAATCATCATTGCAATGTTAGTATAAGGAGATCCTAAATTGATGTAAGGTATTAAATGTAGAGGTAGAAGGTAACTCTATATGACTTGATGACTAAGGAGTTCCACTTGTCACTTTATAAGCTAAGAAGAGGGAAATTTGAAGAAGAAGAAAGAGGTATCAAGCAAAGGGAGAAAATCCTATGCCATTTCCAAGATGATTCATCTTGAAGAAGGAAACACATGTCCTTGGATATATTATGATACTATTTCATAACTCCATTCTTGATTATAAATATTTATCAACACTTTTAAATCTCTCTCTTATATGAACCCCTCTCTCTTTTACTCTTATTCTCTATACATTCAACCTTTTTTGGATTTGTATAGATCCTCCACCTGAGTATGAAAAACCCTAATCATTTATATACCCTTGATCAATGAGAAACTACTAGTGTTACCTCCTAATTTGATTGTATTTAGTGTGTGTGCATGAATAGTTGATCTTGTCAAGTGTTTTACTTAGTCTTCCTTGGCATGTTATCCTTTACTAACACTCATATATAGTTTGAAAGCTTATTTGTAGGTCATGTGAAGTGTGGAGGTTGAGTGAGTTGTCTACTCATCAATATCATTATATAAACTCTTTATTAGTCCTCCTATCCCAAACATCTATCACAACCTCCATATTTAAGTGTTTATATAAGGGATCATATTAGTAGTTTATGTTCAAATTAATCTTTATGGTTGATGTGCACATCAAGCTGGTTGGTAGTGGTCAATTAGTTTTGGTGTATCACCTCCTTATTTAGGTTTCTTATATGTTATCCTTATCCCTTTTCCATCCAAAGTAGTAGTGTAGAGTTTTGATCTTAGGTGATGCATCAATGGGAGCTATCCCTATAATCTATAGATTCAATCCAAATACTAGACCACCCATAGACTAAGATTGTCTTCATGTTACCCCAAATTTGGAAGGATTGAACAATATTCCAAAGGTGAAAATTTGGGTGATAACAATTATAGCTTGCCTGCTAGGACATGTTCCAAAATGGGTGAAGGATTTTTGGTGTTGTCCTTATACATATCAGTGTTTGAAGGCATTCAAAAACATCAATGATGACTCTGATCTCAATTAGCTAATTCTAGTATCCCAAGCACTTATTCAAAGTAAGTTGTATCTTCAATTTACTATCTTGATGAGGTTATTATGGCTGATTTTGTATTATATTTTAATTTCATTCAAATTATGAGGAATCTCAAGCCTATGTTACTCCTTATCATCCTTATCACGATCCTTATCATTCCTATAATGAGCCATACCAATAGTGTATTGACCCTTATCAAAAGTATGATTATTTATATCCGTCTTATGATTGTTCCACTTTACCCTCATATGACACTAACTATATACCTTAGAAGCCTTATCAAGATTTTTATCATCCTTACTATCAATATTATCACTCTTATCCTCTTTATGAGACATATCAATTTTATGATCAACTGACACTCCCCTCACATGGCTATGATGATGCATATGAATAGCATTGTCTTCAACCATACTATCATCCTCCCCATTTTCCACTATCTTTCCAAGATTGTCAAGATAAATTAGTTGAGATGGATAACCAGATACTAGCCTATGCAAAAAATATTTGTTCAACTTCTCAATATGAGGAAGTGGTTTTTTTTCAAGTTGCATCTATACCCTTTAGTGATCCATTAGAGAGGAGTGATTTGTGTACATTTGTATTGGACAAGATAAAGACTTGGGAGTGATAGAAAAGTGGTTGTTTAAATATCCTTATTATATCCCTTAAAATATTTCTTGTGAAAATCATCCTCATAAAGTCACTATCTACCCTTAAAATAGAGCCTCCAAGAGATCCAATTCAATCTCCAAGGGAAGCTACTAGTTCCAAAGTCCAAAATTTGAACCAAGTAGTTAAGTCCTACAAGAAACAAGAGGAAGAGTACCTAGATAAGGGAATTGAAGTCAAGAAAGAGGACTTTGTGCCTATTAAATACCCATTCCCCCCTCTTAAAAAACTTAAAGATTTTCCATCTTGGAGGTATATCCAAGAAGGCATCCAAAATAATAAATGAGTCTTAGTTGAGAAGGTTGAAAATCAAGTTGTAGTTGTGAATGAACCTAAATAAGGCTATAAGAAAAATGAATTACTTGTTGATAATAATGAGACATTCAAAGCACAACTTAATTTTCTATCTCTTCAAGAATTATTAAAAGAATATTATATCCCAAAAATATTAAGTTACAAGAGTGTTCCCTTGGTCCTCAAGTCAACTCCTGAACATATTCATTACCCTCCCAACATCTCCCTTCTTGAGGAAGAAACTGTCTTATGGGAAGAAAATGAAGAAGATCAAGTTCTAGTTGAAGATGATGAATATAATGAAAGTGAAATTTATGAATAAATTATCATTGGGATGCCTCTCGGTGAATAGAAATAGAAGTAAGTATTCATAAGTGAAAAAGAAGGTGATCTTCCTTAAAATAAGCAAGATTTTGGTCTTCATGTTGCATCAAAAATTAAGGAGGATGTAGGTATCCCTAGTGGACTTCAAGAAGCTCAAAATAAGGAGAAAGATCAGTTTATTACTTGTACTCTTCAATATGTTTGTGTTTTTGTAGTCATAATGCTTCCAAGTGAAAAGTTGTTAGAACATAGAACAAAATTTTAAAATGAAACTATAGTAGTGCATGAAGTTCTAGAATATGGCCTTGATAACATGCTTAAAGAGGGAGGTCTAATTTCATATAATCTTGTTGAGGTTGTAGATGATATTGATGTTAAATGTTAACTAAGCTAACAAGATGAAGTTTTGAATGAACTTCAAATGGATTCCAATGAGTAAGAAGTAGAGCTTGAGAGAGTAGAGCTACAACTACAACATGATCACATGGAGGGGATCAAGACTCTTGATAGCCCCATATTTCTTAAATGGAAATATGAGGATTCTATTCAAGTTGGCCTTATTCAAACTGAACAAAGTAAGGATCCAAATGAGGATTGACAATAATACATTGAGTTCCTTCAAGAGATTAAAGTCCTTTACAAAGGTACTTTTCCTATTGGAGATCATGCTCATGATGAGGTTGATCAAGACACATCCATTGAAGATAATGATGTATCTTGGAATGAGTATGAAAAAATCCTTGAATAAATTTATGAAATTAAAGCAGCTAATAAGTAACATGATGTCACTCAAGATGTCATTAAGGTTGAGGAACATTACTTAGATGGAGCATCATTATATGAGGTTGTAGTTATTCCTATAATTTAGAATGTGATAAATTTTAAAGATATCTTAAAGATAAATGAAAAACACAAGATAAGCCTTGAATCACAAGGTGATTTTGTCTTCATAGGTGACTTGTTTTATACTGTGGATTCACTTGAGAATATACCAAAAAGATTGGCAATCAAGAGGATGGTGAGGTCAAAAAGATCAAGGTCATCGAGTAAACTTTCCTTATTTAATTTTCCACATTGTGGAGAAAAAGATATCAAAAAATTCCCCTTTGATCTAGGAAGAAGAAGATATGTTCAAATTAGTTGTATATACTAGTTGCTTATGTTGTGTCTTATTTTCCTTAAGTGTTTTACTAGCACATGTGTGTTGTGTTATTTGATTTGCTTTGTGCGTTGCTCTTTTTTTGTGTGTTTAGAGGTCAAGTCAGCTATCTTGTCTTGGTGAAGGTCAATTCAAGTTTGAGTTTGAGTGCAAGTGATTTTATTTCCCAATGGAAGGATAAGGCCACTAGTCTAATAAGCATTGTAAGCATTCTACCCTTATGAATCACCAATTTATTAACCAATTTTGACCCTTGAGTCAAAAAGGTCAACCCCTATAACAAAAATATTGAATTTTCATGTCTGATCACCTTGTTCTAAACCATTTCATGCTTTATGAGGTCTTATTAGAGTCTTTTTGAGGTCTTATTAGCAAAAGTTAAGGTTATATGACAAAATTAAGGTAGTGGCTTGTATTAGTCTTGTTATAGTCTATCTTCACCATAAAAAGGGTGTTATAGCTCCAAAAGTGTCTCTCAAATTTGTATTATGCTTTGACCTCTTTTCATGAATATTTCATACATGTTTGGATAAGTTAAGGTTAATTTGCAAAGTTCAAGGTAAATGGAGTTGAAGAGCTAAGTACATATAACGAAACCAAAAATATGTCAAATCCAACAAAGGTAAAATATCCATCAAAATAAAATTTTCCAATATTTTTAATTAGTTATCTAACATACATGTCAATAATGTCAGATTATGTCGATTTTGCAAGTTCAATATCCAAATGAGAGAAAATCACTCCAAAGAAGGAATTTGTAGGCACTTGTATAGACATAATGGCCCATATTAAGGTGAAAACATATTAAAAGTGTATATTAACATTATCCAAGCCATATATAGGGAAAAAAAGCTTGTATAGGTCTAAAGAATGCAAAAAACACTCCCTCTCTTTCATCGCTCCTTTGGTAAGCTCATAAAGGCAAATTTCATGTGCTCATTTTGTATAGTCAAGTGAGATTTTATAACCAATAATTTTAATAGAGGAGAGGGACCTAATGATATTAAAATAAATGGCCATATTCATTAGACTGGTGGCCCCTCCTTTATGAGCAATTCTTAAGAAGGCAGGGTCGTCATAAACCCCATAGACTCAATTTTCTCCTTGAAATGGAAATTTTTAATAGTTTGGATGTATTATATAAATATTATAGGTTATATAAGGTCTTTAAAATATTAATTAATTATTCTCTAGGCCTTACATGGCATGTGTGATTCCAAAAAAATAAGAAATATCCATTTGTACATAGTTTGAAGGTTAAGACTATGGTTTTCTAATGCTTCAAGGTGTTCAATAGATGATTTTGTGATGGTGGATATATAAAATAAAATATTTAATACTAATAATTATATTAATATACATAAAATATAAATAAATTTCTATTTGACACTAAAACTTCCTAATAGGCTAGGATTTGTAGACTTCCATAAGCATTCATGAACCTTAAGAAAGTGAATACCATTACTACATGGAAAGAGTGAGATGGTTATTTTTATAAAACACATGTTGATCTCATATAAAACATAGTAAATTATAATAAGGTAAAAGGATCACGTTCTCATGTCTTCATTTCCTCTTCTTAAAGTAAGGTTCAAGAAGACTAATGAACCCGCAAGTCTGCAGACGTGTAGGTCACTATTGGCCTCAAAACTTGCTATAAAGAATGAATGATCTCACAATAAATTAAAATTTAGTGGTATAATCATGATTTAAAAACCTTATAAAAACTATTATCACTTTTAAGACTCAAAGTAAATCCGTCTTTCACTCAAAAGACCGTGTAGACTGAGTCAGACTGCCAAGACCTAAAGGAGTATGGTGAGTTTTCCAAGGGAGTGTTTTAAGTAATTTGAATCTATTGAAGTGTTGGTAAAGACTTAAATATTTATATTAATTAAATTTCACATGAAACCATGTTAAAATATCAATAAAAATAAAGATAGTGAAGAGGAGACCTAGACTGTATACCTATAGGCTAACTTATTCACCTACATGCAGAATGATCAAGGATGAATAATAGGAAGCCTTAAAGCATGTGGAGTATAAGACTAAGATGAAGGGTATAAATGTAGGATTATATTTTATCTTAATTTATACCTTTTTATAGAATTATAAAATACCCATTAGATGTTAAAGTAACTAGAGGTGAAAAGTGAACAAAAGTCCAATTAGGCCTAGAAGGTCTAAATAGATATATACATGCTTGTGTATGAATCCAAGAAGACTTGAAAGTTTGTCATAAATGGAATTTTGGTAAGTAGTTAAAGAAATTAAATACAATAAATTTCAATAAATAATCAAATTTATCTAAAGGTAATTCATTCTTGAGTTCCATAAGGTATAATATTTGAAGAAAAGACTCAGGCCTGCCTTTCAAACATTTGAAAAGGGGCCAGTTTTGGATTTGATCATGAGGTGTGGGAGTTGAATAAGTCCTTAGATGTCACAAGAAGGAGTTAAATGGTGACTTATAAACATTTTAAATATATAAAACCTGTTATTTAAATCTATTCTTAGGCTTAACAAAGAATCATACTCCAATGAAGACCTACATGCCTAATGAGTCATGTAAAACCATATTCATGAAAAAATTGATGATGTGTGTAAGTGTGGGATGAGTCTAAAGAATAAATGGATTTTAAAGATTTGAATAACTTATAAATATAATTTAAAAAGTTTAAAACTTAGAGTAGTTAAGATAAAAAAGGGCAAATTTAATCAACTAAGATCACTTATGTTGATGTGTTATAAACCCTAAGTTTGAACTAATAGAAGTTATAGTAGGTGTAGAGAAGGATAATGGTAAAAATACTATTAAAACAAGTCAATATAGATGATATAGACCTCATTGAGGTGTTTGGTATCAAAACCAAGTACTCTTACCCCTTTTCACTCTTTTATCTCTTCTTGGACCCATAATTGTAGTCTACTTAGCCTAAGAGGCATATTCTCAAGCCTATAACTATATGGAGGCTTTTCATGGGATACCATGCACATTGGAAATGTTAGGGGGCCTTGTCTACTTGAATTTTTTTGAAGTATTTCATTGTTTAAGGCCCTAATATTTATGAACCATCATTAAGATGATAAACATGTCATAGGCTACCAAAAAGGGTAAAAATGACCCGATGAGAGAGATAGTGTTTATAAACACTTAAAATTAATTCAATTGCCATTTAAAACACTTGAAACTCATTCCTCACTCTAGTAAGACTGCCATCATGATATTTTCTTGTAATTTCACTTGTATGAAAACATTAAATTTTATGTTTTTGTGAGGTTTTGTACTCAAAATAGGGTATTTAACCTCATGGATAGATGCAAACCATTAATGAAGATGTATTAAGGTGTATTATATCTCATAATGTATAAAAATACATACATCTAACCTTGAAAGTGATCTTATAATTATAATTACTGATGGTAGTGTTGACACTTGGATTTACACCCCTAAGGAGATGCCTAATTTTCCTCATCCAAGTGGCACCATGGAGACATTTATCTTGATATGGATGATAATATTGAGAAATGAATCTCTACATGAGGGGATAACTCCCCTTAATGCACTCATTGAAGCTCTTATTTTTCTATCAACTTGTAGATGAAAATGGATTAGGAAAATAACTAAGAAAACCAAATACAGTGATGCACCACTATGTATTATCTTCCTACTTGACTGAAAATCCACTACTTAAAGGCAAACAAGACTATCTCACACAAACTCACAACATAGAATATATTGTCACATTAGTATTTCATAAGTTATATCACTTGACACTTAGGAGGGTGATGGATGATTCCATGAAGGTAATACAAACATAAACCAATTATAAGACACATATAAACTTAGTAAATAATACTAACAAAGAACTGAAATAACATCCCTTTTTGCACATTGGTAGATGAACAAGATTGACATGCTAAAAAAACAACTCTTTCACTAGAGAATATCAACAAGATTCAAATCTATACTCAATAACATAATATGTGAGTGGAAAAATCACTTTTCTATTTATTTAAGAGTATTTAAAATAAAAATTTGGTTAGATTTTCCCCATTAGCTGATGGAGGCTACTCAAAAGAGCCAAGAGAATGCATATTTATAGCCTTGAGAGGAAAATCAAGCAAGGGAACTCCAAGGTCACTTGGACATGTGTCAAATTTATGGAAATTAGTTAAAATTAAATGTATAAGAGATTTTGGGTGAGCCATTCCATGTTAGGAGGTCTAATTATACAAAATAATTCATAAGATTTGTGAAAAGTGGCACAAAACTTTTAGATTTGGCATAGAAAACTGCCTTCATGATTTGCTTTAAAAACTACCTTATCATTGCATATGGTCAAGTATAATGATGGTACTAAGTATGAGGGGTTATAAAAATTCCCTAATATGCATTGGATTAGCCCCTGACCATTCCTATTCCTTTGGCCATGTATAATCAATCTTGATAGTTTCAAAATGGCTCCTTTCCATGCATTTCCCACACTTGGCACCAAAAAACTTCCAATTTTGAAAAATTATCCATGAAAAAGGATGGATGACACTTGTAAAAAGTGTCCATGTCATCAATTTCAAGGAAAAATATTTAAAAGGCCTCCCTAGTTGATTTTCACCACTTTCCCTAAGTGTTCACTAGCTGGCTCACTAGATTGTTTAAAAAGGGTGAGCTGGTAAGAATAATTAGGATTTGAGATACCTAATATAATAACCATTAGTAATTATAAAAATTACTAATTTTCCCTTGAAAAGTGATTTGGTCTCTTGAAACCTTTCCAAGCCTACAAAACACTCAAAAAGGTCAAAAGAATCCATGTTTTGCCCTATTTCATATAGCTCCATACACCTAATTTACATGTGAATAATCTCATGAGATATTATTATACATCATACAAGTGTTTTCATTTCCTTTCCCTTTCATTTGGATGCCTTATTTGCCTCCTCTTCTCAGTCAGGTCCTTATATAGGGTTTGTAAGGGTTTTAAGTGGTTTGTACTCTTAACCTTTGTTCATAAAGGTTCAACATTAAACATTTTATAAAATGAAACATATGGATTATTAAGGACCCCCTTAAAATTCCTTGAATATCTCAGCCTTCCATGCAAATGGTTATGAGAGATATGAGTGACTAAAGTTGTCCTTTGAGTTGTCTTCACGCTTCTTGTGAGGGTCTAGGCATATCTAAGGATATAAATGGTTTCTTGTGGAGTTTACCTACCAAATAAATGTTTTAACACCTATATATATAACCTATAACCATGTTATAATCCCTTTTTTATCTCACCAAGATCTAAAATTGGAAATGACCCATGTTTTGGGACAAGGCTTATACCCTACCAATGAGCTTGCTTGCATATTTTGAACTAAAAGCCTATTTTTTAACTTAAAAAGAACTATAATAGATTTAAAAAATAATTTTAACTCCAAAAATAATTATCCAAAATTCTATAATTTTTGACAAGTGTTATAATCTAGAATGACCTTGCCTTTGGGGCTAGATTTGCATGTTTCCTTACTAGGTCTCCTTGCAGACCTTTTTGTCCAGACCACCTTGTTTTCATCCAAAATTTATATGATTTTTTTAATTTTAATAAAAATTTCCCCTATATATTTAAACCTTATTTAATGATCCAATTTATCTTTGGTTCATTGTTCCTCACTTTTCCCCAAAACTACCATTCTTGTGCATGCAAGGAGTACCTTACCTCTGAGAAAAAATAGAGAGTATTATCCCTATTTTTTTTTGAAAAATGAATAATTTATTAGTCTTAAAAAGGTACTAATGACCAATTTTACCAAATTATTTTTTCAATTTCCATGGTTATGGGGTCTAACCATCTCAATCCCCTCGAAAAAGGGGGCAAAACCCTTATTTTTTGCATACTTTTAGCCAAACTCCTTATAAATGCTTCTCTAAAAAATATTTAAAGATTATAATATATTTATAAATTATTTAAATTCTAATTTAATGTTTATTTAACCATTTTAATCAACTAAAACCTTTCTTTTTAATGAAATCCTATGTTTACCCCTTGAGCCAAGGGTTCTCTTAACCTGCCTGTATGGACTGAGTCCAATTTGTCAAGAGAGAAATGACTTTGGGTATATTAGGAGTGTATTGGGAATATAATTAAATTTATTTTATTATATTTATTCATTTTAAAATGTTTTTAATCCTCATTTCTTTCCTAGGAAGTCAAACTTATACCTTGCCCTCACAAACTAGGACCCTGCCTAACTATCACAGTGAACAGGGGTGCCTTCCTATACATATTTTACTTTATGCATATTATAAAGATTTAAAGGAATTTATATATATTTTAAAATATCTATAATGATTAATTTTAATCCATTCCATTTGGATCTTAAACCCTACTAGCACTTCCAAGGCTTGTTACCACCCACTACCTTCCACAGTCTCCTTTGCTTGGTTATAGGTGCAACTTTATAGGTTTGATTAGGGACAAAAGGTAGATGTAAATTTCATAAGTTTATAATTTAATATATAAACATGATTATCATCTTTAATCCACCATATATGGCTAAAACCATCATAGTCCTAGCTCAATTCTTGATTTTCCTATCACCTCTATCTCAATCCATATAAGGGTTGTAGGTTTGCATGGGATTCTTGACACTCCCTTGAGGATTGAATATCTTGTCCAAATAAATTAGTTTTATAGCCATTAAATTTAATTCATATTTAAGGATGTAAAATAGTTTCAAATCTTGAAAATACGACCACTCTCAAATAACCCAGCTATAGGTGCAACTTTACCCTATTGTACGGATAGGGTACAGACCTAGTGAGTCATTACACCTAAATATATCTTTATTCATGACCAATTTACTCAGGGGTAACTTTTGGACCATTTTGAAATGTTTCCCCTCCATTATCATATTTTGGGACTCTCTATAGGTGTTACAAGGTGAAAACTCCTTCAAAATCCTGTAGACTTCACTAACTAGTTTCAATGTGTTTTTGGATGATTTTAATCCTCTTGAACCTAGGTCTCCCTTCACTCTTTCTCCTCCAAATTTGGTATATCCTTTTATTGATATAAGGGACACATGATCATTCAATTTTAGGGTTCAAAACCTTTTGGAAATGCAATCTAATAATGTTGTCAAAACCCTAAGGCCTCTGTTTTGGTCATTTTGGAGCAAAAGGGCCCGAATACAGTCTAATTCTCCATTCATTGATTTGATAATTTATTGTCAATATAGCACCATCAAGGGGTCTATTTGGACCTATAAAAAAATAAATAAACTCAAAAAGAGATGATTAATTTCTAAAACACCTCTTTAAGGTATATTTGCATCCTGTAACACTAACTGTAGATAATTGCTCTCTAAACATAGGTAGGACTGAGACCACATTCCATATATGCTAGTTTGTAACACATATATGCCTTCCAAAAACACTTCAACGCATTCAATAAGTCCTAAAAGATTAAAGGAACATATCAAAACCTCCACATTTCATTAGTGATGTCAACATGCTCCTGTAGGTGAAGTTTTGTGACTATTTTATGCAAGGAGAACATGAGGAAGCAAGAAAATACAAGGAAAAGCCTTCCAAGCACCATAAGACAAATTTTAATTCTTAAATACATAAAAAACATCAGGGGTATCCCCAAAGAAACATAAAAATACTTTTTCCAATGTGGATAAATCAATTTCAAAGTAATTGAGATAACTATTGATGTAAACTAGGCATCTTACAAGCATGTACAATCCTAAAAGGGATCTCCGAAGTACTTGATCTTTAAAAAAAAATAATAATCATGGGTATTACTTTAAAAACATGTAAAAACACCTGAAACACATAAAAGCATCAATCCAAAACAAGAAAACTTGAAATAGGCTCAAAAGGAGACCCCCTCATGGTTGTAAGTCCATAAAAAGTTATCTAGAGTGTTAACCATTGTTCATAAAGGATGAGGAACCAAATTTCAATTTATTTTTATGAAAATTAAGTGCACTCAATGTACCATCCACATGTAGAATCACTCCTCTGAATTCCACATGTAAAGTTCGTACCAAGTGCTTGAAGTTGCCCTTTATTTTCTTGCCAAGACAAGAAGGAAGAAAAAGGATAAATAAATGAAATTTTATATTAATTATCTATAAAAAATCATGGAAATAATTTTTATGAGGTGAAAGGGCACATAACTGATGTTTTTGCTTGAAAGTGAGATGATCTATTCTGTATAAGTGCCCAAAAGGGCCTAAAAACAAGGGAAAACTACCTTCCTTTGAGCATAAATGATTTTTAAATTTTTAGGAGAATTATTATGACCTTATATAACCTCCCCCATGTTAACCACATCCTGATGACAAATTTGTCTCTTTAACCCATCCGTAAAAGTCCTCTTTTTTAGCTAAAAGGTGGCCCCGTAAGGCATTTTTGACATAATGAACATGGTAAGAATAATTAAATGACCTAGAGAGATATTAAATAATATTCAAAAACACATTAGGAAAAATCCAACATAATTTATGCCTTTGACTAGGTTTGACCCTATTTGACTAGGGTTGACTTTTATTGACTTGACTAGTATAAAGGGATAGACATGAACCAAGGCTAGGCTAGGGATAAGTAAACATCTAGAACAATATGAAACACATTATAGGACATGAATAAACTTATAATTTTTTTATAAATGTAGGGCTTGACTCAAATTTGACCAAATGCCAAATTTTGTCAACACTTTTGGCAACTCTTATGGGTAACATGCTTGCCTATGTTAGAGACTAGTAGCCTTATATAACCAAGGGTCAATGGAGTCAATGGATTCTTGAGGATGAACAACAAGGACATGAAAAATAAAAAATAAAAAAAACACACCACAACCAACAAAAACAAGACCAAACAAAGACAACACAAAATAAGACACAATATAAACTCACACTTGTGCACAAGCACTTATGGAACACAAGGAAAACAAGAAACTATGTACAAGGGAAGAGGAGAACCTTAGTAGAAATGTTTGATGTGTATCTCATTAACTGGGATATGAATCTTCTCTCCATACAACTTTGAGAGTTATAATGCATTGTGTGACTTGCATTGAGTGATCACATATGGGCCACTCCACAAAGCATCAAACTTTGTGTGTTTCCTAGGTTTGGCACTATCTTCATCCCATTTTAGGATAATTTCTCCTTCCTTGAAACTCCTTGGCATGGATTTATTTTCAAAACACTTATTTGTTTACACTTTGTGAGTGGTCATAGTTTACATAACTTGATCTCTTATCTCCTCAAGATCTATTAACTCATATAACTTGACCTCTATGCTCTCATTCTCCATCAATTGCAGCTAATAGGTGAGGTCTAAAGTTGGCAACTCAAGTGAGATAGGTAACCTATCCTCCCTTCCATAGACAAGTGTGTATGGTGAGTTACCAATTTCTCTCTTTGGAGTGATCCTATCAGCCCAAAGGTCTATCTTCAACTTGGAGTACCAAGTCCTTTGATTCTCCTCCATTCTCCTCTTTATGATCCTAATTACATTCTTATTTGTGGAATGAACTAGTCTATTCACTTAGGGATAATAGTTGGAGAAGGTGTTAAGATAGATGCCATGCTTCAAATCCCATACACTTGTCCTTGCTCCTAGAAAATCTAATGCATTATCTAAGATGATTTTTGAAGGAGCTCAAAACCTAGTTACTATACCTTCATATAAGCCTAGGACTGAGTTTTCATTTGCCTCATTAAGGGATACGACCTCCACCCATATTGTAAAGTAATCAGTGGTAGTCAATGCCCACTTGTGACTAGCACTAGAAGGTGGAATGATTAGGCCTATAAAATTCAAACCCCATTGCATGAAGGGTTTCTCAACTTGGATTGGATGAAGAGGCAAGGTAGATAGATTTTGTTTGCCATAAAAAAGAGCACACTTTTGGCATTTTCTTACCTAAGCATGGGTGTCTTTAAAAAAGATAGGCCAAAAGTATCCATCCCTCATAATCTTAGTAGCTATAGTTCTTGGAGAAAAATTACCATGGGCTGGTCCATCATGGAACTCAAATAGTACTTTATCAATTTCATAAAAATCAAGACACCTTGATATCACACCTAAAAATTCCTTCCTAAATAACACTCCATCAATAAGTACATAGGGAATAGATTGCAACCTAAAGTGCCTTCTTCTAGCTCTATCAAGACCTTATGGACATTCACTAGTTTAAAGGAAATGAATCATGTCTTATGTCCAACTCCTCATGGATGAAGGTACAAATAGTATAGGTTCATCATGGAGTGCCAAAATAACCTCTCTTTGGTCCTTAAAATCCGAAGTAATGTGTTCACATAACCCTTTTCCCTTCACTATCTTGGTTGTCTTGATTTCCACATCATATTCCATCACTTTGGTGATCCAATCTACCCTTTTTTCATTCAAATATATGCTCAATAGAAATTATTTTAAACTAGGATGAGTCACAAGTATATGAATCTTTTTATTTCATATCATGTGTCTAAACTTTGTTAGGCTCCTAATAACTAAAAGTACTTGTTTTTCAACATAAGTATATCTTATCTCATAACCTTATAAACCTTAGATAAATAAGGCAATAGTTTTTTCTAAATTATCATAATTTTCTTGAGTGACCATGGTAGACATTACCTCTTCATTCCCAAAATTATACAAATTGAAATCCTTGGAAAAAATTGGACTTGCTAGAGTAGGAGCTTGGGCAATGGCTTGTTTGATTTCTTCAAAACTTTCCTTTCTTCTTCTTGTCCAAGGGAACACTTCATCCTTCCTTAGAATGGAGGTGAGAGGCTTGACCAAGTTATAAAATTTAGGAATGAATCTCCTTAAGAAATTTATCTTAAGAAAGAAACTTTTCAAACCTTTCTTATGTTTAGGCAAAGAAAATGCCAAGATATCATTCACCCTTTCGAGATCAATGGATAAACCCTTCTTGGAGGTAATATATCTTATGAGTTTTCCTTCATAGATATAAAACACACACTTATTTGGGTTTATATAGATCCTAAACTCTCTACACCTCTCAAAAATTTTCCTTAGGTGCTTTAAGTGATCATTTATATCCTTGGAGAAAATTGTCACATCATCAAGATATACCAAAACAATGTCATTGATTAGTCCTTGAACATCTATATCCATTACAACTTGAAAATTAGCCTCAAAATTTGATAATCCAAAGGGAATATTCATATAGGCATATGTAACCCATTTGGTAGTGAAGGCTATCTTGTATTGGTCACTTTCTTTCACAAAAATCTGATTGTACCCAGAATACCCATCTAGGAGAGACAACCTCTCACTACCTACCAAAACTTGTAGAATTTTCTCCATATAAGGGAGGGGATACTAATATTTCAATGAGATTATATTCAAGTCCCTAAACTCCACACAAAACCTGATCTCCCCATTCTTCTTTCTAATAGGGATTAAGTTGTCTAACCAAGAAGAATGCTTGATAGGAAAGATGATTTTAGACTCAATCAACTTGGTGAGTTATTTATACATGAGGGGTTCAACCTTATGATTAATTAGACTTTTAATTTTCTTGATAGGCTTAGAATTTTCATCTAGATCTATGTTGTGTTGAGATAGGCTTGGATCAAAACCCTTCAAGTCACTATACTCCCATACAAAGACATCACTAAACTCCTTGCATAACTCAATGAAATCATGCTTCTCTTGACTAGTGCATACCTTTTCAAGTGCAAGTATATTGTATTTAAATATTTATACCCTTTAATATTTCTCTTGATTTATATACATGCTTACCTTCTCCTTCTATATCTGGTCATCCTCATTGAATATGCTTTCAAGAGTCACTAGGCCTTTGGGAAGCTTGTTAGACTTCAATTGGAGAATTTTCCCTCCATATTGTTGTTGAAGCTTGGAATGATTTTTTGTAGAGAATTCAGCCTCCTCTTATAAAAAAATGGATATTTTTTTTATCACTCTCAAAGACTTGACAATTGGTGACATTATCTGGTATGGAGGGCCTAACAATCACCTTTAGATGAGGTTGGTTTTTATCTTCCTTAATACCTCTTGGAACATCAAAATGAGCTCCAATAGATGCCAACCTATCAAAATTATTATTATCCTCCCTTGGGATGTATGTGATGTTGAAGGCTTGGAAATAATAGACAAGATCCCAAACTCTATGCTTGTAGGACTTGAGAAAAGAGTTCTTGGTCAAATTCTGCCTTCTAATTTGATTCACAACAAGCTCACTATCTCCATATACTTGAAGTTCCTTAAATCATATTTTTCTATCCCATTAAAGGCCATAAATAAGGGCCTCATATTCTTCCACATTACAAGTGCATGATAATTATAATGTAAAGGTTTAATAGTACCTTTATTTAGAGGGTACAACCAACATTGCTCCATCACCTACTCCAATCTTACTTCTAGACCCATCAAAGAAGAGCAACCATAAACCATTCATATCCTCACTTGGATTTACTAAATTGGGTATGAAAGAGTCCTTATCATGCATATAGTATTCCCCAAGACCATATTTTTAAATAAAATTTTAAGGGTCATGCTCATAATGTTCATTTCCCCATTCATCTAGGAATAAATAAAAAACTCCTTCAAGGATAGATGATGGGGAATGGTCAATGTGAAGTTCATATTCATCAATGATGGCATATTTAACATTTGCCACGTTAGGTGAGTAGGGATCCAAGTTATTTTTATTAATAGGTTATAACTCAATCTTCAACTTAGTGCCATACTTTGTCCTAAACATGATGTAGGACCAATTAGCTGCTAAAAACCCACCTATCTTAGCTGTAAAATCTCTTGACAAGCAAAGGGAAAAGTATGGAGGTAAATCTACCACCACCACATCATGAGGAATAGGAAAATTGGGAAAATCATGAAGGATTAAATTTAATTCTTTCACTATCCCCAAAGTCTTGGCTAGTGATCCATCCGATTATAAGAATCCCTTAGTCATTGGCTCATATTTGAGGCCTAGTTTATCTGCTATACATGTGGGCATGACTGAAGTAATAGCCCCAATATATATGATACAATTCTGAAAAAATAAATCACCAATGATTATAGATAGATATAAATGAGGATCTTTCTCATTTTTTTAACTTGACCATCATTAGATTGAACTCCATTAACTAGAAACACATTGTCACTTCTAGGTGGGCTAGCTTGCTTACCCAATCCATGTAATTCATTTTGGAGTATATATTTCTACCTTAGTATTATCAAAGATTCCCAAAATGAGATATTCATTTTAAGCTTCTTCATCTGGTCCACCACATTGATGGAAGGATTACTTACCTTAGGAATCTCTTTGGGAGCACTAACACTTTGTGATGTAGCTTATGGAGGCAGAGGTGTAGGAGCTGACTTCATGTTTGGATATCTATAATTTTCTTATACTTTAGGAGATATATTAATCACACTCACCTGTAGATGATTAAAGGATCAAAATAGGTCCTTTATTATCCTCTTGATCTTTTTCAACAACCCTCCTTTTGGATCTAGTGTTGGAAGATACACTAGCATTAATGTTATTTGGATTTTGCAAATGATTTATGGCACAAAACTCTCCCTCCAATTGATTGATGAGATTAGAATCAGACTACACTTGTCCATTTTCCATCCCATGTTTTATTAACATCTCAATATTTGGAACTTGTGGGACTTGGTTTCCTTGCATTGCCATGGTTTGGTTTTACATCTCATTTGCATAAGCAACTTGCTCTTAGTTTTGCTTTAAATATGGATAGCATGGAAGTTCTTGGACAAGGTTATTTTGAGTGGGAAAAAGGGATTTATAATATTAGGGAGCATTAGGATTATAGCTTTGATAAGGCCTATCTTGGGTGGTTTGACCTTGTCCTTGAACATTACCTTAGAAAAGAGGTTTATTGGTTTGTCAAAACTGATTGAAGGATTGGTATGGTCTATAGCCTTGGGTTTTTTGTCTCTTGAGGGACAGAAACTCATTATTAAATTTTTTTAATAATATTTTAACTTCATGAATCTCATTGTAAGGAACAATATCAAATTTCTCATTGCTAGGTAAAGGAGCCAAGGTAGGTGATGTAAATTGCCTAGGGGGCTACAAATTAGGGAATAATGGCTTGGGAGGCCTAGGAACAATCTTCCTTACTTAGACATTCTTATAATTCATGGATATATAATAGGTAACATAGAGTGTATTCCCACCCATAGACTGAATCATCATAGACACACCACTATTCAATGCTTTTTAGGTAGTAAAAAAATGCATAATTTGGAGTAGGTCTCACAAGAGTTGGGATTATATCCCATGTTTTTTGAAATATAGTGTTAAAGTCTTGCATAAAATAATATGGTGCCATCTTAATAGTAGTCAATTGATCAGGTAGAGACAATTGGTCACTCTTCTCCCCGAACCTCTTAGTTAATAGATCTCCCAATTCATCCCATGTGCTAATGGAGTTTTGAGGTAAGGTACCATACCAATCCAAAACTTTACCTTTGAAGGAAAAAGCCAACAATCTAATAACCACATTTTATTAGGTAATGTTATGGATATTATTATTATTTTTTTAATGTTTATAATATGTTCAATGGCAGTAATAGGACCATCCCCACTAAAAGATGGAACACTCTTAAGGGATGTTCCTAGAATTTGATCATGTTAGGCTAGATTCAAATGGGAAGATCTAGTGAAAGCCATAAAAGGATGATTATTATGGATATTGGAATGAGATTTATAGATGTTAGGAGTTAGAGGTAACCAAAACTTCAACTTCCTAAACACCAAATCTCTAGAATATGGATGGGTATTCACAAACTTGAACCTTTTGGTAGAATATAAAGGTAGTTGCACAAACTCAAAAGGTATATATTTAGTAGTAGACCTAGTGGTTATCTTTGACATGGAAATTAGGAATTGATCATTGACCAAAGACTTGAAATATTCAATGGAGTTGATAGGTACTGAATGTGGATGCTCTTGTAGCTTCAACTATGCCAAGACCAACACCAATCTTGGACAATCTTCTAAGACTTAGAAGTCCCATTGGGCATGCCAAAAAATATTTACACTTAGATTTTAACCCCTGAGGAGATGCCTAATTATCATCATCTAAGTGTCACCATGGAGACATTTCTCTTTCTATGGGTGACAATATTGTGAAATGAATCTTTAGATGAGGGGCTAGCTCCCCTTAATGCACTCTTTGAATCTCTTCTTTGTCTATCAACTTGTAAATGAAAAGGTATTAGGAAAATAACTAAGAAAACCAAATATTGTTATGAATCATTATGTATTATCCTCTTACTTGACTAAAAATCCACTACTTAAAGGTAAAAAAGACTATCTCACATAAACTCACAACATAGAATGTATTATCACATCAATATTTCATAAATTAGATCCAAGAAGGTACTTGACACTTAGGAGGGTGATGGATGATTCCATAAAGGGATTAAAAACATAAGCCAATTCTAAGACACCTATACACTTAGGAAATAATACTAATAAATTCCTGCAACAACATCCCTTTTTTCACATTGGTAGATGACTAAGATTAATATACTAGAAAAGCAACTCTTTCACTAGATAATATCAACAAGATTCAAATATATACTCAATAGCACAATATGTGAGTGGAAATATCACTTGTATATTTATTTAAGAGTCTTTAAAATATAAAATTGGTTAGATTTTCCCCATTAACCGATGGAGGTTGCTCAAAAGAGCAAAGATAATGCATATTTATAGCCTTGAGAGGAGAATCAAGCAAGGGAAGTCAAAAGGTCACTTGGATATGTTTCACTTGAGTAAATAAGTTATAATTACATTTGGAAGAGGGATGGGATGATCCATTCCATGTCATGAGTTCTACTTGACCAAAACAAGTCACAAGAATTATGAAAAGTGGCACAAAACCTTTAGAATTGGCATAGAAAACTACCTTCATGATTTACTTTCACAAACTACCTTATCACTTCATATGGTCAGGTCTAATTATGGTACTAACTAGGAGGGGTTAAAAAAAATCCTTCACATTCATTGGATTATACCCTAACCATTTATATTACTTTGGCCATGCATAATCATTCTTGGCAATCTCAAAATGGCTCCTTTCTATGCATTTCCCACACTTGGTGCCAAAAAATTTCCAATTTTACAAATTGATACATGCACAATGAGGGATGACACTTTAAATTTTTTTCCATATCATCATTTTCAAAAAAAAAAATTTAAAATACCTCCCTAGTTGATTTTCACCACTTTCCCTAAGTGTTAACTAGTTGGCTCATTGGACTAGCTAAAATGGGAGAGATGGTAGGCATACTTGGGAGTTTAGATACCTGATATAATGACCATTAGGACTTATAAAAATTCCTAATCTTCCCTCCAAAAGTGATTTGGTCTCTTTAAACCTTCCCAAGTCTACAAAACACAAAAAAAGGTCAAAATAATCCCTATTTTCCCCTATTTTATATAGCTTCATACACCTAAGTTACATATTAATAATATAAAGAGAGTCCTCTACATCATAAAAGTGGTTTCATGGCCTTTAACTTTAATCTAAATGCCTTATTTGCCTACTTTTCTCAATTGGGTCATTATATAGGGTTTGCAAGGGTTTTGAGTGGTTTATACTCTTAACCTTTGTTCATAAATTTTCAATATTTAAATTATAATAAAATGAAAATTAAGGGTTATTAAAAACCCCCGTAAACTTCCTTGAATATGTTAGCCTTCCATGAAAAGTCTTACGAGAGATATGAGTGACTAAAGTTGACCTTCGATTTGTCTTTATGCTTCCTTTGAGGTTCTGAGCATATCTGAGGCTAGAAATGGTTTTTTAGGATTAAAAATTTCATAATTACAAAATTTACCAAATTATTTTTTAAAAATTCCATGGTTATGGGGTCTAACCAACTCAATCTCCTAAAAAAAGGGGGCAAAAACCCTATTGTTTGCATACTTTTGACCAAACTTATTATAGATGCTTCTCTCAAACCTATTTAAAGATTATAATATATTTATACATGATTTAAATTCTCATTTCATGTTTATATAACCCTTGGAATAAACTAAAAAATTTCTTGTTAGTAAAATCCTATATTTACCCCTTGAGCCAAGGGTTCTCTTAACTTGTCTGTACGGACTGAGTCCATTTTATCAGGAGAGAAAGGTATTTGGGTAGCTTGGGAGTGTCTTGGGAATATAATTACATTTATTTTATTATATGGAGTAATTTTACAAGTTTTTAAATCCTCCTTTCCTTCCTAGGAATTCAAACTTATACCTTGCCCTCACAAACTAGGACCCTGCCTAACTGTCACAGTGAACAAGGGTGCCTTCCTATAGATATTTTCCTTTATGACCCTTATAAATATGTAAAGGAATTTATATATATTTTATATTTTATATAATGGTAAATTTTAATCAACTAATTTTGGATCTTATACCCTAATATCACTTCCAAGGCTTATTACTACCCACTGCCTTCCACAGTCTCCTTTGTTTGGTTGTAGGTGTAACTTTATAGGTTTGATTAGGGCCACATGGTAGATGTAACTTTAATAAGATTATAATTTAATATATAAACATGATGATCATATTTAATCCACACTATTTTTTTAAAATCATCATTAGTCCTATCTCAATCCTTGATTTTCCTATGAACTTTGTCTCAGTCTGTATAGGGGTTGTAGGTCTCCATGGGATTCTTGACAATCCCTTGATTAAATATCTTATCCAAATCAAATAATTTTATAAAAATTAAATTTAATTCATATTTAAGGCTCCAAAATAGTTTCAAATCTTGAAAATATGACCACTATCTAATAACCCAGTTGTAGGTGCAACTTTACCCTATTGTATGAACAAGGTACAAAATTAGTGAGTCATTACACCTAAATATATCTTTCCTCATGACCAATTTTCTTAGGGGTAAATTTTTGACCATTTTAAAAATTTCCCCTCAATTTTCATAGTTTATGACCCACCATAATTTTTTCAATATGAAAACTCCTTCAAAATCCTATAGACTTCACTAACTGATTTTAGTGCGTTTTAAGATGATTTTGAACCTCTTGAACCTAGGTCTCCCTTCACTCTTTCTCCTCCAAAATTGGTATAGAATTTTATTGATATATGGGACACATTATAATTCAATTTTATTGTTTAATTTTTTTAATAAATTCAATCTAAGAGGGCTATCAAAACCCCTAAGGCCTCTATTTTGGTCATTTTGGAGTAAAAGGCCTGAATACAGTCTAACTCTCCATTCATTGATTTGACACTTTCTTGTCAAGATAACACCACAAATGGGTCTATTTGGACCTATAAAATAACAAAAAATCTCAAAAGGATATTATTAATTGATAAAACACCTCTTCAACATATATTTTCATCCTATAACACTAACTATAGAGATGGCTCTCTAAACACAGGCATGACTGAGACCACATTCCAAGTATGCTAGTTTGTAACACATACATTCCTTCCCTAAACACTTCAATTCATTCAATAATTCCCAAAATATTAAATTACCATATCAAAACCTCCATATTTCATTAGTGATGTCAACATGCTCCTATAGGCGATGTTTTGTGATTGTGTTATGCATGGAGAACATGACAAGGCAAGAAAATGCAAGAAAAGGCCTTATAAGCACCACAAGACAAATTTAAATTATTCCATACATAAAAAAAATTCAATGAAATCCCAAAAAAAACATGAAAACACTTTTTCCAACTTAGAGAAATCATTTTCAAGGCAACTGAGATGACTGTTGATGTAAACTAGGTATTTTACAAGCATGTACAAGCCTAGAAGGGATCTCCCAAGTACTAGATATTTCCAAAATAAGAAGCATGGGTATGTCTTGAAAATCATGTAGAAACACTTGAAATAAATAAACCCATAAATCCAAAACAAGAAAACCTAAAATATGCTAAAAAAGAGACCCCTTCATGGTTGTAAGTCCATAAAAAAGCTGCTTGGAGTGTTAACCATTGTTCATATAGGAGGAGACACCAAATGCATGTTATTGTTATGAAAATGAATTAACTCAAAGTACCATCCACTTATAGAATGATTCCTCCCAATTCCACTTGTATGGTCCATACCAAGTGTTTGAGGTTTCCCTTTATTTGCTTACCAAGATAAGAAATAAGAAAAAGGAGCAAGAAATGAAATTTTATATGAATTATCTACAACCAAAGCATGGAACTAACTATTAGGAGGTGAAAGGGAACATAACTAATGTTTCCACCTGAAAGTGAGATGATCCATTCTGTACAAGTACCCAAAAGGGCCTAAAAATAAGGGGAACCTACTTTACTTTGAGCATAACTAATTATTAAACTGTTAAGAGACTAATTCTAACCTTCTTTGACCTCCCCAACATTAACCACAGCCTGATGACAAGTTGGTCTCTTTAGCCCATCTATACAAGTCCTCTTTTTTAGCTAAAAGGTGGCCCCACAAGGCATTTTTGACATAGTGAACATGGTAAGAATAATTAAATGACCTATAGAGATGTTAAATCATATTCAAAAGCACATTAGTGTTAGGGTGTGGAGTTAAAAGCTTCACCTTGTTACAAACATGGAGGATGCTGAGTATGCAGTCACCAGCATTGGCAGGATCACCAATGTCAGTCAGTGGATAGTGTAGAAGGAAACTGACCTCGGTAGCAGTCAGCTGACATCGGTCACCTCCAGTCAGATAGGGACTGATGTTAGTCGCCTGTGGCGGTTTCAAAACTGCTATTGACGAACAATCAGTTAAGTGAATGGGTAGTTTGCATGATGAAGACTAGTTCAAGTCTTGAGCTGCAAGTCTAATCATTGTATGCATGAGATCTATATAATAGACTCATGGGCTATATTGTTAAGTGTAGAACTTGGAGAGTTCTTCCCATGGTAGAATCAAGTAGGATTCTTCATGTATGTAAGATCAGGTTTGATATGCAGGGTGTTGCAAGATTATGGTGGAGATATACATGTGATAAGTAAGATCAGGTTGGTCTTCAGGGGTGTGTGTATGTGAGGGTCAAAAGGAGATTGGTGGGGGAGCAAGATCCAAGGTGACAACAATACATCAAGGAGCAAGATCATGGTGAGATCTACTTGGAGTACCAGTTCGTACTCGATTGTACTGGCAGTTTAATGAGGTGAACAACAGCTTGTGTTAGCTATGTGTTGTGACCTATTGAGAGAAGATTACTCTGGAGGGAAGATTACTGGGATCCCTTGAGGAGGAAGCCTCACAGAGGTGGAAGAAGAGTGTGATCTCTTTATTATAATTTCCTTTGTAATGAGTTGAATATAATTGTGTGTTGCCTCTCATATTATGTGCTATTTCTCATTGATAGTTATTTGTTCTTCTGGTTATTTTCGCATGTTTAGTTGCTTATACAATGGTAGTCATGTGTGCTCTTAAATCTGACAAGTTATGTCAAAGCTTTGGGAAACCTAGGTCCTGTCAAATGGTATTAGAGTGAGGTTGGACATTCTCATAGCGAGTTTGACTAACAGATGACCCAGATCTAGTTAGTGTGTGTTGATTACAGGTTACTCACAGGGGTTTCTATTTGAGTGGGAGTATAACAATGGCAGAAGAAGGTAAGCTGAGGATGAAGAAATTTAGGCACAGGATTAACACCATAAGAAGTGTGGTGGGTAGTCTTCAAGATTGAGCTTGAAGAGGAATACAAGCCAGGATGCAGATTAGACAAAGTACTGGTATAGGTACAGGTGTAGCTATTTATCTCCAAGTGGGAGATTGTTAGGGTGTGGAGCTAAAAGCTTCACCTTGTTGCAAACATGGAGGATGCTAAGTATGCAGTCGCTAGCATCGACAAGATCACTGACATCAGTCAGTGGACAGTGTAGAAGGAAACTGACCTCAACAACAGTCAGTCGACATCAGTCACCTCCAGTCAGATAGGGACCGACGTCAGTCGCCTGTGGCGGTTCTAGAACTGCTATTGACAAATAGTCAGTTAAGTGAATGGGTAGTTTGCATGATGAAGACTAGTTCAAGTCTTAAGCCACAAGTTTAATCATTGTATGCATGAGATCTATATAATAGACTCATGGGCTGTATTGTTAAGTGTAGAACTTGGAGAGTTCTTCCCCAGGGTGTTGCAGGATCATGGTGGAGATCTACATGTGATAAGTAAGATTAGGTTGGTCTTCAGGGGTGTGTGTATGCGAGGGTTAAAAGGAGATCGATGGGGGAGCAAGATCCAAGGTGAAAACAATACATCAAGGAGCAAGATCATGGTGAGATCTACTTGGAGTACCGGTTCGTACTCGATTATATTGGCAGTACAATGAGGTGAACAACAGCTTGTGTTAGCTATGTGTTGTGACCTATTGAGAGAAGATTACTCTGGAGGGAAGATTACTGGGAGCCCTTGAGGACGAAGCCTCACAGAGGTGGAAGAAGAGTGTGATCTCTTTATTGTAATTTCCTTTGTACTGAGTTGAATACAATTGTGTGTTGCCTCTCATATTCTGTGCTATTTCTCATTGATAGTTATTTGTTCTTCTGGTTATTTCCGCATGTTTAGTTGCTTATACAATGGTAGTCATGTGTGCTCTTAAATCTGACAAGTTGTGTCAGAGCTTTTGGGAACCTAGGTCCTGTCAATTAGGACCAATCCAACATAATTTATGACTTTGACTAGGTTTGACCCTATTTGACTAGGGTTGATTTTCATTGACCTGACTAGTATAAAGGGCTAGACTTGAACCAAGGCTAGGCTAGGGATAAGTAAACTTCAAAAAAATATGAAACCCCTTATAAGACATGAATAAACTTTTAAAAGTTTATAAATTTAGGGGTTGACTCAAATTTGACTAAAGGTCAAATTTGGTCAATAGGTAGTATGAAGAATGCTTGTGAAACACTAGGTGTTTTTTCCATTTCTTGGTTCACCTATCTACACAAGGTTTAAAAAGTACAAATTTGACATGGATCATGTTCATGTGGTGATAAAAGTGAATCAAACACTTATTTTTTGTTTCATATGTATGGGAGAAGTATGGATCAAAATCTCAGTTTCTAGGCATAAATACCTAATTAAGGCCTAATTAGAGAGAAAAAAGGTAAATAAGTATACTTTTACTTGATATCAGGTCATTAAATGTGGCATAGAGATGTAAGGGCATAATATGTACTCAAAACTATCCTTATTTTTCCAAGGTATACTGTAGATTATTTTACACAAGGAGCTTTGTGTATTTTCAAGGTTATAAAGAATTGAAGGCAGGTATGAGCTTTAGGTGTAAAATGAAATGTTTTTGAGTATTTGATGCATCCAAAGGAGTTGATTCAATACTATTATTATTGATATAATAATTTCATGAAGAGAGAGGGCACACATAAAGATAAAAACAAAATTTGAGACTTTCAATCAAAGAGAAGCATAGTGAAGTCAAAAGGGGTTCAAGACACCTAAGTAGGTGTAATCATCATTGCAATGTCAGTATAAGGATATTATAAACTAATGAAAGGTGTCAAGAGTAGGGAAAGAAGGTAAATAAATATGAATTGATGAATAATTAGTTCCATTGATCACTTTACAAGCTAATAAGAAGGCAATTTAAGGAAGAAGCAAGAGGTGTCAAGCAAAGGGAGAAACTCCTACGCCATTTCCAAGATGATGCATATTCAAGAAGGTAGCACATGACATTGAATATCTTATGATAATATTTCATAACTACATTCTTTATTTTAAATCTTACTTTACACTTGTCAATATCTCTCTTCTACACTCCTCTCTCTCTTCTACTCTCATTCTCTATAAATTCAACCTTATTTATCTTTATATGGATCATCCACCTAAGTATGGTGAATCCCTACTCATTTGTATATATTTTATTAATTATAAAATAATAGTTTTACCTCTTTCTTTAAATTTATTCAGTGTGTGTACTTGAATAGTTGATCTTATCAAGTGTTTTGCTTAGTCTTATTTGGCATGTTGTCTTTTGTTAACACTCATATGCAGTTTGAAAGCTTCTTTGAAGGTCATGTCAAGTGTTTCAGTGAAGGGTGTAGGTTGAGTGATTTATCTACTCATTAGTGTCATGATATGACCTCTTGATTAGTCCTCCTATCCCAAACATCTATCACAACCTCCACATTGACGTGTTTATGTAGGAAATGTAGATTAGGAGTAGTGTATGTTCAAGTTAGTCTCATGATTGATGTGAACATGAAGCTGGTTGGTAGTGGTTAATTAGTTTTGGTGTATCACCACCTTAGTTAGGTTTCTTCCATGCTATCATTCTCCATTTTCTAGTGCAATTAATAGTGTAGATTTGTGATCCTAAATTATGCATCAATGGGAGCTAGCCCTATAATTTAGAGATTTAATCCACATATTAGGCCACCCACAACCTAGGATTGTCTCCATGTTACCCCAAATTTGGATGGATTAAACAATCTTCCAAGGGTGAAAATTTGGGTGATAACAATACCCGTTGGGTGAAAGGCAACTATTACCTAGTGCCTATTACCTAGTATACATAAGAACCTTATTGTTGATTGAACACATGCTATTGAATAGGCACTTGGGGGTTTGGAATTTATTGTTATTTACCAATTGGCACTTTTTGACCAATAGAGATGTGTTTTGGGTTAGGCATAATTTATGACTATTCAAGCATATTGGTATGTGCTTATTGTGGTGGAACATTTTTTGTCACCTATTGAGGTGGCATAGTGTTCTACACTTGCTTAGTGGTAAGTTGGTATGTTGTTGGTTCATTGCCCCTTATTACACACTCGAGAAAGTAGTTAGTTGAAGAGTGGAGGTTGTTTGTTGATTTTAAAAAATAGGCATACCTATCCCTTATTATTTTAATCCACTAATGACATTAGTTAGAGGAATCTAGTATGTATTGACTAGTGGTAAATTAGAGCCACTTTGGTTTAAATTAGATTACACTTGCATGTTATCCATAACATTTTGAGTTAGGTCTTCTATTTGAGTGGCAGTCTCTTATGTTGAAATGGGGACATTCAACATGTCACCAACTAATGTGGTTTATCTAAATTGATCTATGTTTTGGTTTGCATATCCCAAAGCATCTATTCGTATCCCTATTGACAGAGCGAGCTCAATAAGTGACATGTTAGAAATAGCCATTATATTAAGATTACAAGTTAGGTTGAGGTAGTTTTGGTATGCTTGGTGTACCTATTCCATTTGATCATCCATAGGGCCCCTTTCCTTTTTCAAGCATACTTTGTCTCTATTATGGGCATTTGGACTAAATATTAACTATAATTAGTTGATGTTTTTTCAAACTATTGGTTTTAAGGCACATTGTAAGGAGTTCTAATCAAACTACTTAGAATTTTACGTGGGAAGTTTGGCATGAGTTTGACCCATACTTCAATGGATTTGATGAGTATTTCATCTTTATTCTCTAAAACATGATGATCAAACAAATATTGATAATAAAGTTTCTATGTTGCTATGTTAGCTTCTTAGGTCTCTTCTTATTATCTTTTTTCAATGCTAGGTATCACTTGAGTAAGGTACTATGTTGTTTGTTATTATTCTTGGCCTGGATAAGAAGGTGTAGTCACCAAATACTATGCTAATGGGTCTAAAATTTATTAAACATAGGGAATATTATAATATGGATAGGGATCCATCTCATAAGCTATGTCATCACCATATTTCTCTTGAACAAAAGGGTCACTAGTCACAAATTACTCATAGTCTAGATTGTACATCATCTTGCTACGTGTGTATCAAGGCATGTTCATATATATGGCTAAGTCTCATGAAAAACAAAGGCAGAAAGGTAGAAAACAATTGAGGTCTAAAAACAAACAACTTTTAGTTTTGTAAAAGATTCCCAAAGGGTAAAAAAACTAAATAAGGTAACAACAAAGATAAAATAAACTCAAAACCGGTCTAACAAATGATACTAATTTTCCCAAAAGTGGTTATAATCAATGTCAAAGGTAACACAAAATCTCAAAAATAATCTATGTCTAAGGTAATGATTTGCCTAAAGGTAGTTATAATCAGTGGCAAAAGTATCTAGACAAGGTAGAATAGTTGTGAACTATGTCAAAAGGATAACAATGATTTGAACAAAGGGGTTAATCATTTGATGTGAAAAATAAGGCTAGATTCATAAATAAATATCTCAAACAAGAACATAAAATAAATCTAAACTAAGGCAAATGGATTGCATAAACTCATTAAAAACTCATAAATAATCTAATGCTAAGGTAATTAGCTTAGATGACACTCAATAATTGGCTCACCAAGAATCAATATTTAACTCACAAGAGACTATTTGAAAATGGAACTAGGACATTCAAATTTCAACACAACAAACTTAAAACAAGATGCATGGCAATAACTTTGGCTCAAAGGATGCTCAAACAAGGCACAAGACAATAAACAACTACTAGGTCTAGGCAAAAGGTATTTTATATCAAATAAGAAATCAACCCAAGTAATGCAATCTAAACATAAAAGGTAGACTAACTAAGCCAAAATTAGATGAGGCTTTGGCATAAACCTGATTAGTTTAGGATTTATACTTAGAAATATTGAGTTTCAAATTTAATGCAAAAAGACTCATCTAAGGTAAATGAGCTAGACCAAAATGGGCAACATAACCATGTGTTTAAAACAAAAGATATAATAATGGATTTAGAACTTGGACTCAAATATGTCAAGTGTTTTACAATAATTTAGATAGTGTAACAACACTCCTTCAAATAAATGATAAATAATGGTTTTGGACTAAATTCCAAGGCAAATGTAATGATGCCCCATTTAAAAAAGTGATACACAAGTGATTTTGGAATAAAAACTCTAAGGAAAAAAAGTGTGACACAAAATAGGTAGAGTAGCACTTGTTAGGCTAAGGTGGTGTGAAAACAATGTGATGGTTTTGTAATTATTTTAATTTAATAATATAAACAAAAAAATTTAGTCTAAACACAAATGTAAATCAAATAAAATAGAAATAACACTAATGGTTTGTCCTATCCCTAAAAATAATATGGGTGTGTGTAGCTTCTACCAAAACTTCCATTGATATACCAATGCTAAAAAATAATTAAGTGTTAATCCCAAAATTAAAGAATAGGTATAGTTAGATTTTTTACACCCCCTCTATCTCTCAAGCATTAGTATGTGGCATGAACTTATATTGAGGATCACTTGGCATTTGGAAAGATATTATATAGTAAGTGGGGTTGACTAAAATCTATAAGTTTCAAAATGTACTAAATGGTCCTAAGTGTGGATAACACAAGGGTACATCACATCAACTAGGTTTAAACTTGCTAACTTACTATGCAAAGGGATATTTATTTACACAATGAATTCAATCATGTAATGCTTAGTGAAGTATGATGTTTAGCATAAACATACTTGGGTTTACATTAGGATCAGAGAGGCTAGCCACTCAGCCTCTTGACAATCCTAGTATCATGTGCCTAATTTATATACCCCACCATGGAATGGGGTTGGTATGATGTTGGGAGATGAAACCCTAGGTCAACACACCCATAAATAACTTGTAAGGAGGAAACAAGATCCTATCCACAAGCCAAATAAAATAAAATAAATGGAAAGACTTTAGAGGTTGTTTTTGGGTCACTCAGAGATTGGGAAGAGCATATGTGGCATTCTTTCCAACAAGAGTTAAACAACCAAGGTAATAAACCAAGTAATTTTGGTCACTTGAGTTTATTAAAGTGGATGGAGGGAGAGTATACACATTATAGTTTTTTTTTTGATACAAACAAAGAATTTAATCTATGAACTTTGAAACTAGCTAATAAATAAAGAATAAATAAAAAATGAAAAAAACTCTCAAGAGATCTAACTAAAGTGTATGTTTTTTAAAAATAAAAAACTAAAATGTGATTGAAATTTTAACCTCTTGGCCTTATTTTCTCTTGTAAAAATTTTGAAATGTTAAAAGACAAGTTTGATTAGGTTGATTTTAAACACCAAACAAAAGTGTATGTAATATTTATAAGTGTTTAGGCCTCTCTCTCTCCACCTTGGTTCCTAATAAATGTTAGGAGGTTTGATTTTATTTAGGCCAAAAATTAAATCAATATGAAAAATTCCATTTAGAGCTCTCAAGTTTTTGAAAACATGGAGTGAAGCCCCCATTTATGCAATAGAGTGAAGCCACCATTTTTAGCAAATCTATTGTTTTCCTTAGAACATAGACACAAAAAAGACTAGAATTTGTCAAAGTCATCTCTAAACAAGGCAAACCCATTTATTTGATTTGGATAAGTCATTGTTATAGACTAAAAATAGGTGAAGTCACTAAAACTAAATGATATTTTACTTAAAAATCTCATTATTTAGCAAGTCAAAGTCATCAATTCTAGATAACGATGTCATCATTTAGTAGGTCAAACATGCCATTTCAAATCCACTATTTATGCACAAATAAAGATTGCAAACAAAGCACAAGAATGGTGAAGATACCATTAGATAGGGTAAATCTACCAATTATAGATAAAATAGAATGATTGGATTTTCAAGAATAAAACTACAAATTGAAGAATTAAATGCTTTTTTGAAAAACTAAAGGTTGCACATCATTCTCCTTGGCCATAAAAGATGCCTGGTCCCACTAGGCATACCATTATGTATATTAGGAGGTTAAAGAGAAAATAAATGTTCATTATTTCCTTGTTAGTCAAAATGATAAAAAAACCATGCATAACAATACACTATAACTAAACACACTTGACTAAAAACTAGGTAGAGCATAAAATAATAAACAAGATCACAAAATAGAGATTAAAAAACATAAGTGATTACCTCCTTTATCAAATTTGATTTCCACTTGTTGGCATAAGGATGTTCATGCTCTATCTATCATGTTAGAGACTCTTGTTAATACTTCTCCATGGTGGTAGCACTTCTCCAATGTCACTTGTGGCTTTTCTTTGCTATTATATTAGCTTGGTGTGAATCTTGGCATAAAATGGGCATTATAATACTACTCTCAATGGCTTATTAAACTCATTCCTCCATAATAACCTTATACACAAAATCTTGTTGGAATATGGTGTGGGCACTTGTATTTATATCTATAAGAACTAACTCTAACCCTATGGAGGTTAGATTAAATTCTAACTTTGGTTGAGTCGAAAATAACCTATGTTGAGTTAGGCTAACCTTGGGTAGGGCCAAAGTAGTCATTAAATATTGACACCTCAATTTTATATATTTATGGGACATGACAACTCACTTTATATATTTGTGAGGTTGTGACTCACCTTTTTGGAATATTTAGGAATTAATAAATCACTTATAAGCTCATTTGACCTTTGACTTCATATTTGGCTGAAAATTCCTTTTTTGATAAATCAAATTCACTAATTCAACTTGGAATTTTTACTTAGGTAAGTTAATTAAGATTTAAAATGTAATTAATCTTGCTTAATGCTTTTTAGACTTTGGTAGTTGTTTTAAATGTTTTGAATTAATAGCTCGACAAGCTAAGAATGTGAAATTATAGGTCATAATTTGACCAAGATTGAAATTAAACTAGGTTATTGGTGTATACAAGGTAATACCATACATAATTAAGACTCAACACCTTTTTGAGAAATTAAATCCCTTACTAGGATGAATTTGGGTAATTTAGGTGATTCTTAGGCTTAGATTATGTTAAGTGCTAGAAATTAAACTAAATCCTAGTTTAGGCATGAAAATGGCCAAAATTAAATGTTTAAATTTTTTACCTTTATTTTCTCTTTGATTAGTTTTTCCTATCAAATATGTTCCAAAATTTTTTAGACTACTTAGCTACTATTGTGAAGTGATATGTGGTGTTCTTGTAGACACTAAATTTGAATTATCTATCACCTTAATCTTGTATACTTAATAAGTACTTCTCATGGTCCTATCCTTTAGTTCTAAGACTTTCCTAATGTTGAAAGGCTTGCACCACTCAAAATTATATTAACCTACTTATTATCATCATTTTTAAGTTTTAGACCTATTTTCCAACTTCTTGCACATTCATGTCCCAACCAGATGCCTATGTCGATGCTAGTATCATGTGCCAAACTAAGTGTCATGTTCCCTAAAGTCATAAAAAATTTTAAATGACATGTATCCTAAAGGTCAACCTAAGTGATTTAATGTGAGATATTTCTAAAAGGGATATATATATATATATATATATATATATATATATATATATATATATATATATATATATATATATATATATATATCAACCCTCATTCATTCCTAACTTAAAATAGACCTATAAACTCATGAGGTAACATACCAAAGCCATTCAATCAAGAATTAAAGTGAGAAAATATTCCTCATGCTTTCTTATTTCAATATCAATAATAGGGATAAACCATTTATAAGTTTTAATTAATAAAGGATCATTCCACAAGCCATATTTATTAAGTTAAAATCTAGGTCACTCAATGTACTTGTTTATCACACATTACATACTTATGCCCACACAAAGCAACATATAGGGGAGAACTACATAAGTTGGAGGCCCTATTTATAGTATTGTTTTTGTATGTAGTGTCCATTTATATATAGGTCTTTGGGGCAACTCGACACTATGTGCATACTAACCCAATTTTCCCACAATCACTATAAATATGAATAATTAGGGTTTTGATTAATTGACAAAGACAAAAATCTTATGCAGATAATTTGAATACATTAAAGGGGAAAAAACCAAGAAAAACCAAACTAATAGATTCAAAAAATAATCTACATTTTGGTCTAGACACTTAGTAGAGAATTAGGACACTAAAATCGATGGAAGTGTCAAGAGTTAGGCTTTAGATTCTAGGCAAGGAAAACACTAAAACCCCTAAAATAATATAACATAAAGTTGAGTGGTAGAACTAGAAAGAATCTAAGTAATAATGATTATATATAACCAAATATTAAATAATATATGAGTTACTCTAACCCTTAACCATATAATTATATAATCATTATTATATTTATTTCACATGCTTGAATGAATTTATTGTAAATACTATATTACATTACGTAGATATGAATATTATAATACTAAATTCAAATAGTTTTATTTTCTTAGTGTATTTATCTATTGAGCCCATTTAGCATAATTTTTTTTGGTGAACCCATCCTCTGATTAGTTTGAATCAAACCCTAGATTTTAATCTAGGGCTTTGCCTTCTCCTAGAAAATTAGTTTTTACCATTTTTTTTAGATCTAATTTTTTGTATGGGCATAAATTAAGTAATGTTTGATTATATTTTTTCCCTGGGGATTGTTCTTATCCTCTATGAGGTTACATCAAAATTTGTAGCCTTCCTCACTATGTTTAATTCTACTATGGGCCCTTGAAAGCCCCTTTTTTGGATCACTGGTTTAATATTCCTGATGATCAATGCATTGCATATGATAATCTTATGACATCTCAAAAAATTACTTAATCTTCATCCTTTAATTATAGCCATGCTAATAAAAAATAATGATGAAGATACAAGCCTAAATGAATACGTTGACAATCATAACATGCTTTTATAGGGTTATAAGTGTGATTTTTTATTCTGGATTATGAGGAGCCTACTTCTCTTATTTCTTCTATTTCCAATGATGAAATGCCTAAAAAATTAAAAATAATAATTTTTTAGTGACTCAAATAAGGATGATATAATATATATGCACGAATTTAGCATTCATTTTTTTGAAAGTCAAAATGTTTCATGCATATATTCTCTAGATGAATAAAAAATTGAATGCCCCTCTTCTCTTTCTAGTGATGAAAATGCTAAAAGATTTGAATGTTATTTTCCTATTTCCAATGATGAAAATGTTGAAAAAATATGAATGCGTATCCTCTTTTCAAACTGATGCCAATGTTGAAAATCTTGTTCCTTATTTGGATCACTCAAATGAAATTAGTGAAATTACTCCTCTTTCTCTAACTTCCATGGATCAAAATACATGCACTACTTCTATCCTATCTTGTTTGGATGGAAAATTGAAAATGTATGTGAAAGTCCTAATAAATCTATTATGAAAGATGTATTATTTGGAGATATAGTTAAATTTACAAGTACATTTGATTCATCTTATTTCAAAATCAAGTCCTATAAATCAAATAAAATAAAAGAGTGCATTATGTGACAAAAAGAAAAATGTTGCACTAAATTTCTCTTTCTCACATGATAATGATATACCAAAAGTAAAAATTAGCATTGTATTTTCTCTCCATTCTTTGTAAAGTACAAATTAAAGTATAAATTACATCTTTCCTTTTATTAATATTGCAAATCAAGTAGAAAATATTTATTTTCCTCCCTCCTTCACATTTTTGGCTCAAAAAGAACATATTTTTACAAGTGAAATTATTTATCGTACTTTTATTATATGTCATGAAATTTATAGTAAATTAACACATTTCAATGATAATGATACCAACCTTCATGTTATTTAAAATTATATAGTTGTCTCTTTAATAAATGTTGCAAAACCATGTGACGGTCCTATTTTAGAGGGTGGTAAAGAGTTTATCATTCCTATTTTTCATATGAATGGTAGTTTACAGCCTTTAAGCAAACTTCAAACCTCTTTACAAATATCTAATTGTGATATGCTATCTATCATGATTAACATGGGAGATCTTCAACAAGTGAATACCCATAGGTTACAATTTTCATCTCATGAGGCTACCTTTGATAAGAATATACTAGAGGAACAACCTCTTAATTAAGATATTTTTGAATATCCTTATCCTTAAAATTTATCATTCATAAGTTATCTTCCTTCAATGCTCAAGGGGATCATGCTACTCATTTGAAATAATATACACACTCCTTTGAACATTGGGATAAGGATGGATGCTTGTTATTAAAGGCTTTCCATATAATTTTAGCTCAAGATGATCTTGATTGGTTCTATAGTCTCCCAAAAGGTTCTTTATCAATGTTCAAAAAACTTCAATATGTGTTCTTATCTAAATTTCATCAATATAAATTACCTAAGTTACAATTGGATCATTTGAATTTATTAACACAAAATGAGCATGAGTCCATTCAAGACTATGTTATCAAATTTTAAGATATATTGTATTCCTTAAACTATGCCCCCTTAGATATGGAAGTGAAATTTATATTTAGTATGGGTTTTCTTTCTCTAGTTGGAGAAAGAGTGTTACACATGCATTTTTCTTCATTCCAAACCTTATTTTGGGATGTACATAGATATTCATGTAATTTAATAAATATCAAAACTAAATTACCTATTTTTACACTCAAGGAAAACATGGTACAAAATGTTCTTTCAAAGTAAATAAGCAACCCAAGAATGGGCATGAACCACATCAAAAACGTTCTTCAAAATAAATAGTGCATACTAAATAACAAATAGTAAAGGTATTAAATAAAGGAAAAGAACATACTTACAGAATATCTCCTAAAATTAAACCACATGCCTCAACAAAAAGGTAACCACTTAAATTTGATTGGTACCAAGATAGACGACATGATATATTTCATAAACTATTAGATAAATAGATGATTAAACTTCCTCCTAATTCTCATTACCCACTATCTAAATTTGAAAAGGTTAAAGGAAAACACTTTTGCACTTATCATGGTATAAATGAGCACTGTAATATTGATTTTTTTCTCTTGATAAAAAGCTTAACAATTTTCATATCAAGGACTTAATGCATTTTAAAAATATACATCTAGATCCCTTTCCCACACTTCTTCTAGAATTTATTCTAAAAGGGTCAAGAAATCCTATGTTACTATTTTTAAAGAACATGTGATCCATTAACCTTTGAAGAAGACAACCACTAGTATAATTCCTTCTCCTAGTGTGCCCTATACCAAGACTGATATATCCCACATTGATCCTACCAAAGAACCATTATTTGATCAGGATCTTGATAGAGAGACACATGGAGGGGCATACATACACAACATATTTGGGTACCTAAACTAGCACATACATATTCATGAGATATTTATATACATCAGCTACAGTGGCAATAAAAACCAAAAGTTCGATTACCACATGATCATTACATTTGAGCTTTCTTATTTCCAACTAGGTTTCATTGTATATAGTGATAACTTCGTTATCACTAAATTGCAATTTTATTAAATTGAAATATGTTATACTACCATTCAATTTATCATATCTAAATATCAAATACACAAAACAAGTGAAAGTAAAGTATATACAATGAATAAGGAACTAAAAATACACATTCACATGAAGCAAAGATACCAAATATAAACTTACCAAAATACCATGATATAGTTCCTAATTCTACTATGCTCCCTAATTAGATATCCAAAGCTCCTAAACATGTTTATATTACCACTAATTCAAATAAACCATAAAGGATTCAATGATAGGTTCCACGAACCCCCATGCCTTTTAATGCTTCATCATGACCACATAGTCTTATTTTACATATGCATAACATTTTAGATCCTATAGTGCCAAATATTACACCTATACATGTTTCTTGCTAGTATCACCGGTTTATTAAACCAAGTTACTAGTGGGGAGATACCTATGATAATCCTTTAGATGAGATAATAGGACAATCTTTTCTTTTCAAATATTTCCAAAAATACCCAAAAAAATTGAAAAAAAATTTAAAAGTATTTAGTATTTACATACCTTATTATCTCCTTGGCATCTGTGTTGTTATTTCCATATTGGTAGATAACATATCATACATTTATATATACACATGTGTTTCAAGTATCTTTTGAGTGTGATATAGGCATAGCCAGGCACATGATCTATGCACTTTCTTATGTTGGGCCTCTCTCTACCCATGCCATTTGGGCATTAGGGGCATTTACTTCTTTGATCATGATACACCCAAATTATATCATAATATGATAATTTTCCATTATCATGTATGATATTATATACTTACACATGCCTTTATCCATTCTTATATCTTTTGTAGTGCATTTGACACTATATGTATTCAATGTTTTTTTGCTAACACATATATCCATAGACTAGTATGATATTCTTATGTTGGTTGATTATGTTCAATTCTTTTAATTTATGCACTTATTCGAGTGTATTATCTTGCATTGTATTGCTTATTTTAGAATTTTAATATGCTATATTGATTATGGTCATTGTGCCTCTATTTTCCTATTATGACATTTGCATATGCCATAGTTTGTTATATATGGACATTTGATTGAGTCATTTCCCTTAAATTATGCAGCATTCAAACATGCCCCTTGTTTGAGGTCTCCTTGGACCATTGTATTTTTATTTGATTTTGAGTTTTATTGTGTGTTTATTTGATTTATTGTTGAGATTATATTGTTACTATGTACCTCATTGTTATATCTACCTAGACATGTTGCTCATATATGCTACATTATACTTTCACATATTATATAATTATCTTATCTTTTTGAGGTAATGTGAGTACCATTTTATACTTCCCCTAACCTCAAAAAGGAGGGAATAATATTGGGTTTATGTCATAGAGGCATGGATTTTACAACTTCACAATTTCAAATTTTAGTGGGGACATGCCAAAAAGGCATGACTTCCACACTTATTTGGTACTCAGTATTTTTAGATTACTATGAGGGAATGTTATGGAAACATGTCATCCATACTTATACTAGTTTTTAGTTTTATATCATAGTGGTGGAATGTGATGGGAAAATGTCTTTCACACTTTCATAGTTTACAAATTGGCCAAAATTACATATTTATAGGATTTAGATACAAACCTATGGTAGCATTCTATACATTGGTACCATTGTTATACCCACATTTAAACTAAAGACATATATGAGGTGAATATGTCATGAAAATAAGAACCTTAAATTTCGAAATCAAATTATCTTTTAGATATAAATTACTTGTATAGACTTTATCCTACACCAAGATGGACTTTTATGGACTATTATTGAGCCAATATACTGTAGTAGTTGGTTCAATTTTGGTAAGGTTGAGGTGATTACATCATTAAATATTACCAAGATTATAGGATGGAGTGATAAAATCATACACCCATGCTAGTTATAGTGTGATTTGACTTAGATCACTCATGCTCACCAGGTTATAAGTATGATTGGGTTGCATGGTTGAGCTAGTCTCAACTACTAGGTGGTAACTCACCTTTTTCTCCAAGGTTGGGGGAAATTTTCCATCCAATATTTATATATATTTTCACTTGCAAGTTTTACTATTTTCCTAATCTTAGCTCCAAATATTCACAATATATCATCTCTTCAAATCAAATTTATAAAAGGCAAGATGGTTACATCAATATACAGGTGCACTCCTAACATTGTTCTCTTTACTTTCAATCATTTTAAATTATTTAAATTCTAGATTATATACATTGATTATATATTGTAGCATGTTCTTGGTTTTAGGTCAGTCACCATCAAAGCACCCAAGTGGGACTCATGAAAATACAAGATGTGTTATACACAACAAAGTACACATTCCTTTTCCTTTAAATAAGAAATTTCATTACTAGATTAAATGGGGGTAAATGTAGACACTAAATATGAATTATATAGAACATCAATCTTGTATACTTATTAAGTAATTCTCATGATTGTACCCTTCATTTCTAAGATATTATTTTTATCAAAAGGGTCTCGTATACTATCTCTTTTTCTTGTTTCTTGTCTCTTAGTCTTACCATATGCTATTTTGATGACCAGGCCTTATGTGCTACTCAAAATGCTATTAACCTACTTATTATCATCCTCTACAAGTTTTATACTTGTACCTATTTTCTAGATTGTTTGATACTTACATCCAAGTCAGATGCCTATGTCAATGCTAGTGTCATGTGCCAAACTAAGTGTCTAGTGCCCTAAAGTCATCAAAATTTTCAAATGAAACATATTCTAAAGATTATCCTAGCTATTTTAATGAATGATATTTATATAATATATTGATATATATATATATATATATATATATATATAAGATCAAAACTTATTCATTCCTCACCTATCATAGACCTAGCAACTCACAAGGAATTATAACAAAGGCATTTAGGAGAGCAAAGATTCCCTATTATTTCCTATCTTAATATTAGTTATAGGGATAGCCTATCTACAAGTGTAAAGTATTGAAGGATCATTCCCTAAGTTGTATTTTCCAAGTTGCAAAATAGGTCACTTTATGTACTTGTTTATCACACATTTCATCATTATGAAAACACAATCCAGCATGTAAGGGAGAATTACATAATCTGTGAGGCCCTATTTAGATTAGTGGATATGTAAGTAGTTTCCATTAATTGAGTGGTCCTTGGGGTAGCTTTCCATTGTGTGTCCACTAACCCATTTTTCCCACAATCACTATGAATTTGAATAACTAGTTTTTTATTATTTAAAAAATAGTGAAAGCATATGTGGATGATCTAAACACATAAAAGGAAATGCAATAAAAAACCTAGAAAACTCTTCTGATGGATTAAAAAAAGAGTCTATATTTTATTTTGGATACTTAGTAAAAAATTAGGACATTAATGTCGATGGAAGTGTCTAAATTTGGACATTAGTGTCCAAGCAAGGAAACACTCAAAACCCTAAACAAATGGAACATAGAGCATAGTGGTAGAACTATAAGTAAGTTGAGAAATAGTGATGGTTTAGAACTGAATAGTAAATAAGATATATTTTTATCTAACCCTTAGCCACATATTTGTACAATCATTACTATATTTATTTCACATGCTTGAGTTAATTTATTACAAAAATTGTATTGTATTGCTTAGATATAAATACTACAATATTGCATTCAAATATTTTTATTTTCTTAGTGTTTTTATTTATTGATCCCATTTAGCATAAAATAGTTCTATATGCAATCCTTGTCTATTGTTTATAGATATGATGTTGTGAAGGGATCACCCCAAAACTCATTGCCATAGTATAGAAATAAACATGAAATTTAGTTTCCATGTACCTCATGGTATTTAATAAACACCTAGGAATACCTTTTTTTATTGAAATTTAATAAGCTATCCATTAATTTGATTCTAGGTGCACTAGTTAGAAATTAGCACCATGAAGTTACTCTGAGCTTACCCATGAAACTGGGTTTAGTGGGCTATGGGAATAGTAATTCCTCCATAGTCAGTGCTCTAAAATATAAATCTAACACTATCCAATAGACAATAATATTTATTTAAGAGTCTACAAATTAGTCACATCCTTGTAACACATCTACCTAATCTTCATTTTGGATAAATAGTTAGCAAAAATAATTAAAATTAAAATTTGTTGTTATCTACTATATTTTGAATTGCAGACTATACTGACCAATCTTGATATAGTTCTATGTTATGTGTCCTAACTGTATTGTCTAATGTTGATATAGTTTCCTAAGTTCGAACAAACTATTAGACTAGGTTTGATACAGTCTCTTGAGTTTTTTTTCACTTTGCTTATCAAAATTTATTAACCAGGGCTGATATAGTCTATTTCTAAGTTTTTTAAATTTTCATCAATTTAAATGTATAGACAACACTTGATACAATCTATCCTTTCACCTTTCTACCTATACAACTATATCAACCAAGCTCAATATAGTACATTTCATGTTTTTATTAAATTTTACTTAGATATAACTACATCAACCATGATTGATATAGGTTATCTAATCACCTTTTTACATGTGTAAATAAATTAAATAGGCTTAATATATTAAAATTTCCATTCATTTATTAATTTTACTAGATTCAACTACAACAACCATGCTTGATTTAGTTTATCTCCCACATCTCTATCTATATAACTAAATTGACCACAATTGATATAGTGCATTTTCTACTTCCCTTTGTTGGTTGATATAGTTTAAATCCCATATCATGTAATATATGTTTGATGATTCTTAAAAAACACAACATGACATGGTGGATCTAACTAATTCCCCTAAATATCCCAACTCTCACCTTACTTATAATTATGTATAAAATCTAGATGTAAGCAATGTCCATGTGGCCACTAAAACCAAAAACTATGGGTCACCTCCTTCTAAAACTCTTGATCCCTTTAAATATCCTCTACACATGACTATTTTAGAGGATGAAATTGTTCTTGAATATAAACCTAAAATGATCCTTTTCATTAATTAAAACCCTCGACATAGGGTCAAGGATCCCATAATAATCTATAATATCATGATGGGATCCCACATATGATGTCCCTCTTCACCACCATGTAGTTTTTATATAATATTTGGGTCAAATTAATGTAAAAATTCCTCTATTCCTTCTTATTTTACCTTGCCTAATATAACCACTATTATGGTGTTGACACCCATGATTCTATACATGCCATCCATCCATGCCATTTTTCCAAGTGGCTCTAATGATGCAACTATATCTCTACCATTCACGAATATTCCCTTTTAGTCTTCTAGATTTACATCATCCCATGTGAATAATGTGGATACTTACTAACCTCTTTCCATGTTATAAATCCAAAAATGCATTCTTAAACCTTCAACATGCGAACTTGATCTTACTCACCCTACCAAACATTGGTAAAATCCACACAAATTTTGTTGGTATCATGCAAGTTGAGGACATTATCATGGATCTTATAGAAAAATTAATAAATTTCCTCTTTAATTTAACCCTGGCCCTAATTTTGATCATAAAACTATGATTCATGAACATCAACAAACATATGAAAAGGTAGTTAAATCACATAATTCCAAATTCAAGCATGAATCTCTTAATCAAGTTAATGCACATCTTGATATCTATAAAGATCCACTTCTAAATCATCAATATAGTACTACTCACCTACTTAACTCCATTTTTGTGGAGACTTTACTTAAACCTAATTCTATATCCAATGATGAAAATGTAGTAAACATGAATAATAAGAGGCATGTAGTATCATAAATTTATCCTTATCTACATTCCGCCTATAATAAATTTTCCACTTTCCACACTATTCAAGACACTTATCCATCTCACTTCAAAGATATCAAACATATTAAAGTACATTTTTATCCATTACCATTTGTCCAAACTGTACCTAATATAATGATATAAATTGATACTTGTACTTATCTCATTGTTACATCATCTAATAGTCTAATATCATCCACCTCTTTTCACTTATAACTAGTTCCCTCTAATATCATGAATAAACCTAATTATATACTTACATATTCACTTACTACATCAACCACCTCAAAGGAATTAATTATTAACCCAACCATGCCATAAATGACATCAACTACCTCAACACATTTTGACTTACTTGGCCAACCTATAACAACCTAGTATATACAACATGATTCTAAGCATCATAAATTCCAATGCACTTTTACTCCTCTTTTAATGGACATGTTTCAACATTAGACACCTTTATCTCATACAATTCTAATTAGATATGATGAATGGGATATTTTAACTAAACTTAGTCACCTCCCATATCAAATTCCTTTTCTAAAACTCATGAGGACTTCCCCTTGTCATTGTAATCATTTAATGTAAATTTTATTTAAAATGAATATCCCTCAACCTCCACCTATATGGCAATAAGCTACTTTGTCTAGATTTGAGGATAGTGTTCTCCAAAAACGTGAATAAATACATGTTGACAAAACTATAGATATTTATCTTTCACTCAAATTTCCCATTGCTTCAATGATTCATAATTAAATATTAATTTATGTAGATTATCCTTACTATTCATTAGTGTCCAAGTTGGTGATATCCAAATAAAGTGAACTTTTATTAATGAATGTTTTTTCAATTACATTGCATCCCTTGACTTTATTAAAACATGTGGATATTCATAATGCAATGTCAAATCTACCAAAAGTACATGTCAAGGCTATGATAGAATACAAATGACTTCACTTAGTTGTTTTTAGCTTCTTATCATGGTTCATCCTATCATAATTCATATTAAAATCATGATATTTAACTTCAAACTATCATATAATATTTTACTTGTTTGACCTTGGACACATCATAGACAACTATAAATTCATCTGTATGCCAATGTGTTAAATTTCATCACAATGGTGATATATACAATATTCATGGAGATATATACCCTTTAAATTTTGAACAATTTAAATAATGTGGTGTTTATAAAATACCCACTCTTAAACCTTTACCTAGTACTCCTTTTTACGAATCTCAATGATTCAATTATCTCATTAATTCTAATAGAGGTTATAACAAACACCCTAAACTTGTGGTAAATATACCACCTAACCTATTATATTATAAAAATGACAAACCCAATGAGTTTAGTTTGGAAATAAAAAAACTTGGTCTCCCTTTGTAAATAATCACTTAAATACCCCCTTCTCTATGAGTTAGGTATCATCAAAAGATAACTGATGAAATTATCACTTTCATAATGATGTCAAAACAACCAATTCCTCATATTTCCTTGACCAATAGATCATCTATGATTTCACTATTGATATTCATAATCCTGATTATGATGATGGATATTCATTAGATGATTCATTTTTACCTTATTTTTTCAATCTAAAGATGCATAAATAGTTAGATATCATTCTTCTTTAAAACATTCTTTACACTTACATAGTGAATGAATATAGTTCCTTATTATTCTTCTATCTCACCAAACATTATTTATTCTTCATTTGATGTCCATAGTTATGAGATGGAGAAGATACCACCTACTTCTCTTTTTGTCATTTTTGATCCTCTTTAGAGTATGCTCTTTTATCATGCCATGATGGGACCATATCAGTTTTAGAGATTTTCTAATCTTACAAACATGCTCCCTCCTGATATGTCAGCCAAATTAAGTTGATCTACATTGAGATCCTCTCAAATAATTGAAAAACTTAGTTGTGATCTAATCTAAGTTGTCCTCTTGATTTTTATGGCATATTAACTTTTCCTAAGTTTGATCCCCTACCTACATGATGGGTAGGTGAGCCATATTGTGAATTCCATAAAGTTTTTGATCATTAGGTGAAGTATTTTTGTGTATATTATATATTATTAACATATCAATGGGCATCAAGTTCCACCTTTACTACAAATAGTTTAGCTCCATAGTCAGCTACTCCTACATGCATATGTTATTGTAAAGGCAAGAACACACACACTTATACTCATTGTCAACAATTTCAATAGTGTATTGATATGCTTCTTCCATAAACCATAAAAGATTTTGTTGATAACAACCTAACTCCACATAAGATGCTTCTAAATTATATCCCTAAACATCGATATTATTATTGTCTTTGGCATCAATGTGTTACATATCATATAATAAGGTATAGAGAAATACAATAGCCATTTTATGATTTCACATGACCTACATCATCACCTTATCATTAGAATACTATAAGTCATTTTAAAATAGAGGCTCGATAGTCCTTACCACTTACATCATCCAAAATTTTTAATTACATTAATCACATTGCATTACTATGTGCTCTCATTGATTACCCTTCATAGGAGATGCCACATGCTCATCCTCCTTATAACATACCTTATTTATCCATATAGATAATGTGTTAGGAAGTCCTTATATGAATTTCAATAAAGATAGATGAGACTATGATTAAAATTAGATTTTAATTACATTAGGATTTATTTGATGTTATTGATGATGTATGTCGTGAAATATATCAACATTTGTGAGCAAATTTTTGTTCACATTTTCACATGAGTTAGATTTTATATTTACATTTCACAATAGCATTTATGATGTATTGTTTATTTATTTCCCTCATGATTTTCATATATAATTTTTTCATATATTTTATGCATTTATGGTCATTCATCTTAAAAAAATTACTTTCTAACTAAGTCATTTTTAAAGTTCACTCTTTGTTTATGTTATTTTATATTTGGCAACCATTTCCTTATTTCCACTTATCTTGGGATGAATTTTTATTATGTTCATGCTTGTGCTAGCTCATTTTTTTGAATAATATAGTAATTTATGTGACATGGATTTTCTACCAACACTATCATATTTCCATAATGATCAATTATAAATCATATTCATCATTATACCATTTATTACATAAATGGATTTCTTAATAATCCTCATTTATCCCCTATCATTATCTCATTTAAAAATATCACAAAGATTAGTCTTGATATTGAACACTTACTTGTGTTCAAGTCTAAAAATATTTAAAGATGACATATTCTTTAAGTAATCCTCTCTTGTAAATAAAGTGTAAGCTTCTTGTGTTTATCACTTATATCACTCATGATTGGTTCTTTGAATTCATATGGATGAGGAATATAAAAAACAAAAGAGTTAAAAGACATGTCATATAATAAAAAGTAATTACAAATTTAAAATTCAAAATCACATTAAAAAAAATGATTTTTATTTGGCACATCTCTTATTCTAGCTAAAGCTCAAACTCCATATTTAGCCTCACAATAGAGTCAAGTTACATTGGACTTTGGTATGCCAGTAGACTAGGATAGGAGGTCTCTTATATTATTTAGTGTCACCTACTTTCTCACATAAGTATCTAATATTCACATTAGACCGGTGGTTTTGTAAGGGGTCTTGAAGAATGAGGAACACATTGTGGGAAGGTAGGTTAGTTTTAATTTTCATTCATATAAAACCTTCATGACATTATCTAAGTATCTCACTAGTTATCCCAAACTTTTGCATCTACTAGGTATAGTATCTTAAACCTTTGTTATTCAAACAAGTTCGTAGCACTTGCATAGTAGCCTAGTATGCTCCTTTCTACTAAGGATTGTAACAATGCCTATGCAATACTTTCCATTACCTACTTTAATTACATTATCCTTGATAATCTACTTGATGAATATCATTAATCAGATTATCATACCCTTCATCAAAATTCCTATTTTCAAACCTCATTGGTTTTCTCTTGTGAGTTGTAGTATAAGACCTCAGATAGGACTAGGCCTTCCTCATAAAATACCCTTATATACAATAAACACAATATCACAATTTTTGACATGTCCACAAACAACCATACTCTTTTACATTTAAAATTAGCACAAGCAATAAGTTTGTTTTATCATTATTATTTAATTTCATATTTTACATGTATATTATTGTTATTTAATTTATGTATCTTTGTTTGTGATATCATCTTACATTGATATTTTTTTCATTTGCATATTTTTGTCTATGATCTAATCTTAAATTTATAATTTTATTTCATTTACATATCTTTATTTTAATTTATATCTTACATTAATAATTTCTCTCATTGTCATTTAAGTTTTCATCATTCACATTTTTATCACTTTTGACATCTTTTACAAGTGTTGTCTATTAGTAATTTTGGTTTCACATTTTCTTTTTTCTTTACTTACAAATTTATTTGATTATAATTTTTTTCGGCCATGCATTTGTTTACATTTTCTATAAAATAATAACACATACATCATAAATTTTCTCATAGCATGTATAAAAATCAAAACATGTGGTAAAAAGAAGGCAAATACATCACAAGTCATCAATAACACACACACACACACATAGAGAGAGATTAAAATTTTTATACAATACAAATTGATACAATAATTTTACAAAATACAACTCTAAAGATGAGGTCCATCACAAGGACACACTGTACTACCCATAGAGGCCTATCACTACCCTTGATAAATAATTATTTGTAGCATCTATGTCTATGATCACATACCATCCACTTTTACCTATAGATTGGATAACCAACCCTACACATATGATAATTATATAGATATATCCAAGTGGGTATCTCTCACTTTAGATATAAATTTCCATGCTCGTAACTCCCCATCACAAACTCATAATGGTACTATTTATTTGAGTTGCATCTAATAATCTCTAAAATTCTAAAGCTACCTAACTGAAAAATCAAAACAAATAGAATATGTAGATGATGAAGGCAACAAAGGAACAATTTTTTATTTAGACACTATTTCTAAATTATATATAATCTCAATCTTGTACAATTGGAAAACTCAAACCTTTGTTGTTCCTTTTAATTATAGACCTCTATCACTTTTTGAAGTCTCAAGTCTACTCTACATTGTGCATATTGGCCTATCTATTGGTCTAACCAGTCTTATGTTGATGACCCAAACATTTTATCTTCCCTACAATGATTAAAACTTTCTTATCTTCCACATTTTCAATTCTTGAGTCTATACCTACTTTCCTATTACCTAGACACTAGAATCCTGATCCAATACAAGTGTATAGTGACCTATATTCATATAATTTATAAATGAAATGTATCTTAATGGTTGGCCTACATGATTTAATGTAATTTATTTATCTAAATGGATTGCTATAAATACAAGATCAACCCAAATGCATTCTTCACCTATGGAACCTAGCTACACATATAAATACCAAAAAAGACCAAGGAAACTTATCAAAAGAATTGTATCAAGCACTAAATTGAGAAAATCTTCCCTATTTTCTTTTATTTACATATCAGTCATAGGGACAACACATATACAGGTCTAAAGTACTAAAAGGGAATCCCAAGAGCTATATTTTCTAAGTTACAAACTAGGTCATTATTGTACTTGATTTTCACATATTGCATGATTCACACATAATCCAACATGTAGGGGAGAGTTACATAAGTCTGAGGTACTATTTGGAGTATTTTCTATATAGGTATCACTCATTAAAAAAGGGGTCTTTGGGGTTAAATTGACACCATGTGCCCACTAACCCTTTTTTTTCCAAGGTTATTATGAAGATGAAGAACTTGGGTTTTGTACTAAAGTGAAGGTGAATACAAACCCAAAAGCATCTAGGTTGTTTCATCCTTTTCCAATATCTATTATGTATAAGACACCTATGTCAGGTTCAGATAGTAGTATCAATGTAACTAATTAGAGTTGATGTTAGTGTTTGTAGTTCTAAAGCCACTCAATATATAATCTAAATATAATTAAAGAAATAAGAACAACATAATTGTAATAATGCTATCTCTGAGAAGAGATATTTTATTGATCAAATTTGTAGATCAAAACATATGCCTATCTATGAGATGAGATGTTTGATTTCCCTTTTAGGTTACATATTAATTTATACACATTTTAAGGTAAGAGGAGGATGTGGAAGGTCACCAATCTCAAGGGAGATTAAGTGGTTTGATTTCCATGATTCAAAACAATACAAAATTTGAGGAACTATTATTTTTAGAAACTTACTATTTTTAGATTGCATTACTAAAATTAGAAATTAGGGAACTTCCATTTGGTTTTTAAGGATTAAAACCCACTGAGTAGAGCTTATGCCATACCATGATGTTCCCCTCATTCTTAGCTTTCCAATGGTTCAAACCAGGAGTCAAATAGAGCTATGGTGTAAAAGTTATGGTTCCTGGAAGTTTTACCACCAATTGGGGTAGAACTGTCACCCGAATTGTCACCTAAAATGTTACTCAGATCATGAATGTTCTAGAATCATATTCCAATATAATTCCTACCTATTCTAGATATATAACTACTTAACATTAAAACCAACTAAGTACATTCATTCTTTGTCATTTTCATATCTATCATAGGTTTACTTACTATTTTTATCCTATCTCAATTTAATGAATTCAACATATGTTATATCTGAGTTTAGCATCTCATTGGCCTAATATATATATATATATATATATATATATATATATATATATATTATCACACTTGCACCTTAAACTATATTTACCCCTTTAAACCTAGATAATTCCAATCTAGATTCATTTTAGTGTTAACCATTTGGTGAACCCATCCTATGTTTGTAAAACCAAAACCCTAGTTTACATATTAGTGTTTTATCCTTATTCAAAAGTTAACTTTAGATTCCTATATTTATTATTCAAATATGATTGTATGGGAATAGCTTAAATCATGCTTATTTATATTTTTGCTCTAGGCATTGTACTTTCTTTCTTTGTGATCGGATGCATAGTTATGGATGTCCTTAGGCATGGTCCTTCAAAGCCCCATCCTTGGGATAGTTTGTTTAATGTTCCTAATGATAAATGTATTGCATATGAGGATCTTATGGCATATCAAAAGCATGATAAATCAGATTTTATTCCTCATATCAATGATATTGAAAAAACTAATGATGAAAATGTAATTTTAACCGATTATGTTGAAAATAACATGTATTTATATGGTTATGAGTGTGACCTTGAATGTGAATATGAGGATCATCTTTCCCTTACTTACATTTCCAATAGCCAAAGGCCTACAAATATAAAACTAATTCCTTTTATTTAATGTGATACAATAGATATGAAAGAAGACTGACCATTTTCTTTATATTTCACATGATGCAAATGTTGAAAAGGATGAGTGTGTACTTTCTTTCCAAAAAAATGATAGTGTTGAAAATATTGTTCTTTCTTTGGATCACTCTAGTGAAAATAGTAAAATTATTTCTCCTTCTTATATGGTATGTCAAGAAATTTCAAGCAATGTTTCACCTTACAATGATAATGATATCAACCTTCATGTTATTAAAACATATATCCTTAATTCTTTAGACATGGGTGTTCCTTTAACAAATGTTGAAAAACCATGTAATGATCATATTTTAAAGGGTAGTAAAGAGTCTATCATTCCTATGTTTCATATGAATGTTAATTTAAAACCTATAAGAAAATTTTCAATTTCTTCTTATGATATTTTATCTATTATAAATACCATCATATATTTTCAACAACAAGTCAACACTCTTAAGCTCCAAATTTCTTCTCATGAGGCTATTTTTGAGGAGAATACATTAGCAGAGCAAAATATTTCTAAGGATGTATTTGAGCATCCTTATCCTTTGAAATTTAATATGCCTAAGTGATCCTCCTTTGATGGTCAAGGGGATCTTTTTATTCATTTAAAATAATATATACAGTCCTTTGAACATCGGTCCCAAAATGGAAGCTTGATCTTAAAGGCTTTTGATTGTAGCTTAGCCCAAGGGGGTCTTGATTGGTTTTATATCCTTCTAAATGGTTCCTTATCAACTTAAAAAAAACTTGAAGATGTATTTATATGGAATTTTCATCATTTTACCTTATCTAAGTTACCATTGGAACATTTTCAAGCATTGAAATAAATAGATAATGAGTCTATACAAGACTATGTTATTATATTTAAGGATTCTTTGTATTCCCTAAATTATATACCCTCATATTTAGAAGTAAAAATTTTATTTAGTAGAGATATTATTTCTCTACTCAGAGAAATATAAGTGCATAATCCCTTTGATTCATTCAAGACATTATATGGGTATGTGCACAAATATGCATGTACTCTAATGAATACTAAAATTGAGCTACCGATATCTTCACCAAAAACTATGTGTGGTAAGAATCATGTTTCCAAAGAAAATCAACTGGTTATAAAAGATCATGAACCAATTCAAACACCTTCTGAAAAACAAACAATATATGTCAAATAATAAATTATAAAGGTATTAAACCAACATGTTTATAGAGTATCTCCCATAGTTAGACCATACACCTCTACCAAAAAATAGCCTCTTCATTTTGATTGGTACCATGATAGACCACATGATATATTTCACACACTATTAGATAAATAAATGATAACACTTCCTCATAATTATCATTACCCACTACATATATTTGAAAAGGAGAATGGACAACACTTTTTCAGTTAACATAGTATAAAAAGGCACTGAGATAGTGATTATTTTTCTCTTGATCAAAATCTTACATAGTTAGCTGATTGAGAAATTATTACCTATTGAAAAGTCATATATATAAATATTTCACATACATATTCTAAAGTATATTCTATGAGGGTTGAGACATCCCATGTTTCTCCTTTTAAGTCTGAAATCCTAGAACCTTGAAATATAGCTAAGTCTGAAATCTAATAGGACCCTCTAAAAATCAAGAATTTGTAGTATATCTCTTAGAGGTTTGAAACCAATCTCAAACATCCTAAAACTATATGTCCATGTATAAATGTCAACTTATACTTGAATGTTTATTTTATATTTATACTACCTAGTTTTATCCCATACTTAATACAAAAACCTTTTTTGACATTTATCGAATAATGTTGGCCTAGGCTAACCCTGTATTCAAATTGATATTAGCACATTACGGGTCTAGGTTAGCCTTGGTTAACCCAAACTAAGACTTAAATTGATTTTATTAATTAAAAATACAAGGTAAAATTAGGTCAAACCTATCAGCTAAAATTTCATCAGGGTTTAGGGTTAGATTTAACTATATATACACATCCATTTTTGCCATTTATTAACGAATAAAAGAAGAATATTATTATACTGCACATTTACTTATCCACCATTCTAATTCAAGAACATTGCTTAAAGTTCCAATACTTATTTTGGAGATATGGATCTTGTCTTATGGAGAATTCTTTTGGACACATAAATAAGTTATATAACTTAGGGCTCACTTATCTTTGTTATCCTTACATACCACAACAACCTCTTACAAATCACCTTGGCCAAGGGAGAGATTGAGGCTTAGTAGGTTTATATTAAAATGTAAGTATTCCTAAATTTTTTAATCCTTTGTTAAATTAGATATATTTGCATTTATACTTCTCTCCCATACATTAGAATTTTCTATACATTGGTTTAGGTATAGATCTTCTATACATTTTTACTTTTTATGTTTATTACCCCCCCTTTATGCCACAAGCTTTGGTGAACACTGGATTAGATTTTAATTTAATTTGCATGTACTTAGTGAATATGAAAACATAGGACCTGGCTAGGGTTATTGCATTATGTTTCTTGAATAGAGGCTTTAAAACCCTTTCTAGTGATGTTATTGTGATAAAAGACTCCTTCGTTAGGTCGAGTGGATCAATCATGGTCATGACCCTTAATGTCTAAATGTATCAACAAACAAAAGTGTAAGTAGGATTTATCTTCTCTAAACTAGGATTGATTAATAAGTTAGCTATATTTTCCTTTGTATACATTTTGGTAAACCTGATGTGAATTAAACCCTTGTAATTTTTATTTCATCCATTAATTTTATTACCATCTTATATATTTTTATTTTTGCAGTACTGTATCTAACTTGTCGATATAGTCTAACATTTTGTGTGTAGTTTTAACACATAGTCATTCCAAAATGACTCTATTATTTCTATGTAGGTCTTCTCTAGATATAGGTGACTGGATTAATCAGATTGACATAATCTTCTTCTTAATTTACATAATTACATACATAGTTGAGTTAGTCAACTCTATTAATAGTTCTATTTTTTAGCATACAATTTTTCATACATAGTCAATCCAATCGAATCTATTCATTTTCTATCACACAATTTTTTCATACTTTGTTGACCCAATCGACTCTATTCATAGAATATTAAAATCATCACTTATAAACATAGCATAAAATTTACAAACTAAGCATCTTCAAAACCACCAAGGTTAATTTTAAACTTATATGTCATTTTTATTTTTCATTTATAGTATTTTTTTCACAAGTTTAGAGTTTATAAAAGTAAAACCCTAAAATAAAGTGGGTCAATTAGCTTGACACAATTCTATAGCCTATCTTCTTTCTAGAAGACACAATCGACCTATTTGGTTGTGTTATTACATATCTTACTTCCACATAATAGTAACAACCCTGTCAACTCTATTTTGTATTGTCTGTATATAATGTCTCCTAAACTAACTCTATACTCTTCAAAGTCAAAGGAATTAACCTATTTTTATAGTAATAAATTTACTTTTTATTTCATCTACTTGCATGCCTAGAGTAAAAAATATAGACTAATTAGATGACTTTTAATTTACTAGTTTAGTCACACTATTTTTCTCTTTTTTCACACATTTCCAAATTGCTTAACACTAAAAAGCATTAATCATTTTCTTCCCAAGGTCTACCTACCTGGATTTCATCACCAAGGGGTAGTCAACTTGGTTTTTTATCCAGGTATAAACATGTGGTTGATGATATATATTGGAAAAACAACTAATACATGAAGTGAGGAGGTAGGCCCCAACACCAATCCAATACCATTACCAATATAGATCCCTTTTAGCCTCAACTACCTAAAATTATCCATAGATAACTTTTCTAGTTTCTTCTTACAACCAATTCCCTATCACATTTATTTCAAAAATTATTATAAATTAAAATATTTAGGAATATTTGTTTATTAGATTATCATTTTAATTCCAATTTTTTTCTTGATTTTTACAGATTATATTTTGTATTGCAAAAATTGTACTAGCCAACATTGGTACAAGGTTCATGCTATGTGCTATAATTATATCAAACACATTGATCTAGTTGATTGTGTTCTCAATTTAATTTATTTAGTCATATATACTTTATCACATTTCAAAAAAATATCCTATCCTCAAAACACAATCGACCTAGTCGACATAATATTTTACAAGTTACCTTCCCTCAGAACATAGTCGATTGGTTTAACTCAGTCTATTATAGGCTATTCTGCTTAGCTTTCTCACATAACGAAGTTGACTTATTCAAATTAGTTATTTATATTTTTATTACTATTTTTATATATCTAGTTTTATTTCATAATGATGTCATATTTTTAGCCTCCAATTAGTCAATAACACTACATACTTAAATATTTAAATCAAAACCTCATTTTTATTATTATTTTAGATGAAACTATTCAATATCTTCATCAATGTCTTCCTAATCCAAAACCAATTATTACACAATGTAATACAGTTAAAGTTATTTATCCTATTCCTCATCCTCTTACCAATATAAGGAATCCTCCACCCAACAATCCATCCCATCCTATCAATATAGGGAATGCTCCTCCTACCAACACTAACATTCCACCTCTTACTACTATTAATCAAAATCCTATCATTGATACAACTCTAATTATTGCTCAAATAATTTAACAAATGAATGTTATTCAACCAACTAGCCATTTTCAAATGATACAAATACAATATCAAATGTTAAAAATGTCTATTCAACCACTTCAAGTCATCATGATTCAGCCAAATAAATTTTTTGTACCTCTTATTATTAAATATGCCAATGAGAATATCATCCCTCAACTAATCATTCATAACAAAATTATTCAACATATTCAAAATTAACATCTATCTCAATTAATTGCATCCATAGATATTGGAAAAATCTCTCCCACTATCACATATGATGGGACTAAAGATATCACTACCTTTATTAAATATTTTGGTAATATCTGTAAGGAACATGGGTCCAAACTAACACCTTTTCTTACACCAAGCTCTTAGCCAAAACCTTTGTTGGTGATGCACTTAAATTGTATAACCAACTTCCTATACATTTCATCTCACAACTAGAGAATTTGGTCAATGCTCTAGTGAAGGAATTCCAACATGATGACCTTCCTAATAATTACCTTAGTCATTTCATCAATGCCAATTAGCTTCCTAATGAATCCACTCACACTTTCATTAAATGATGGAAGTATCTAGCTCATAAAGTGGACCATAACATGAATGATGATACTCTTTTAAAATTATTTATTACTACTCTTAAGGATCATCTTTAATACAAAGTTAATATGTCTTCCCATAAAACTTTAGAAGAAATCTTAGATCAAGAAAAAAAGAAAGACTTTATTATGACTCAATTTGAATCACCTCAAGAAACTACTATGAAACCTTTCCAATCATTTTATCATAACATTGATTCATATAAGCATCCACAACCTCCAAATGGAGCATCCAATTTAACCAATTTTAACCCAACCCACCCTCCCTCCCTTGAGTTTATAAGTACTTAAGAACAAAACACCACCCTCTAAACCCATGAGCTTTGATCCTTCCCAACCTCCTCCAAAATGGTACAATCCTGATAAGTTTTATTGGTGGCATGCTACTATAGTTCATTATCATGAGTCTTGTTGTGATTTTCACCGAATCCTTCTTGCTTCCTTGTTTGGTCTACATTTTAATCTTGATACTCTCACAAAATAATTCTATCAAGACTATTTTCAAGCTTCTCAAATATAATCCAAAAAACCAAAATCACATCAACATCAACTACCTAATGATAAACAACAATTATAACATACCTACACTTCATCCACTAATGTTTTCTAAACCACAGTTGATCCTTATCCCTATACCGATAAAGAAAGGATAGCTAATATGAACAACTTAAAATGGATGGTTGCATTTGTCTAACCTCAACCTCTTAGGTCACATGAACCAAAGGAACACCTAGTTCACATGCCTACTCCAAAGTGCATCATATATGGTCATCATTTTACTTACAAACCTCTTGATACCTCTCCTACAAATCCTATTTCAATTTCACCACCCTCAAAATTCAACAAACCAACAACATTATCTATCTCCAAATGCACTTACAATCCCAATGCAAATCATTATAGTGGTTCAATTTCACCTCAATCCATATCACATGTTGGGGAATCTTGTGATGCCCATAGACATATCACTTCAAACTTTGGGGCATATTTTGATGCACATCCCTACGTGAAATTACCCATTGGGTCATCTTATGATAGCACTCTTATTCTACATTTCATAATAATAAAAAAATTCAACTTCAATAAACCTTTTGAGACATATATACTTGTATTTCACATGATCATATTTGATATAGATGTTAGCATATATTTTTATTGTTATGTTTGTCTCATATTTATTAATTTTTGTTCATTTTATTTCACTTTATAGCTCGTGATTTGCATTGTAAAACCTTGGATAGGACCAGGTCTTCCTCATAAACACATTTTACTAACACCATTGTTTCCTTTAGATTCTTTGGTTTTATTTCACTTTATAGTTTGTGAGATGCATTTTAATACATTGGATAGGACTAAGTCTTACTCACAAACACATTTTACTAGCACCATTATTTCCTTTGGGTTCTTTGGTTTTATTACACATTATATTTGGCCTTTATATTCATTTTAGTTCTTAGATATCTCTTTCATTATCATCATTTATTATTTTTTTGTCATTATTTGCCTTAATATCTTTATAATTATTTTCCCCATTAATTAGCATTCACCTCACTGGTGTTCACCTTATGAGTTATAGTGTAAGATTATAGATAGGACCAGACTCTTCTCATAAATTACCACATTAAAACATCTTTAAAATAATTTCTCCCTCTTTTGAGATGAATACTACTTTTATTGGTAATTTTTTTAGATCCCTTATAGGTTAGTATGGATTATTAATGACATGGATTTCAAAGCATATCCCCATCCCTTTCATATCACTATTTTACCTCCTTGTTATCATATATGATAATTTCATCATTATATCACTTATTACATGGATGGATCTATCATGATCCCCATATTTCCATTATTTCCTTTCATTTGAGTCACAAATTGGTCAATTTTGAGATTGCACACTTACTAGTGGGAAAGTGTAGGAGTCTTTAGACACCTTGTTCTTTAGGTCCTTTTCTTTAGTGACCAAGTGTAAATTTCTCTTGTGTTTGTCACCTATTTCACTCATGTTTGGTTCTTTGAAACCATACAGAGGAGGAATATAAAAAATCCAAAATATTTAAAATATAAATCATAAAAGAAATAAAAGAAAATAATTAAAATGCAAATAAAAACAATCTTAAAAGTTAGATCACACCAAAGTATGTGATCTATATTTGTCACATCTCCTATCGTAGTTAAAGCTCATACTCCAAATTTTACCTTATGATAGAGTTGAGGTCCATTAGGGTGTGATAGGATAATTTAATAGGTTAGGGGGTCTCATTATATCATATGCTTCTAGTGCTACCTATTTTTTCACACATTACATAATCTTCATAGTAGATCGATGACTTTATAAGGGGTCTTGAAGTATAGGGAACATGTTGTTAGAAGGTAGGTCCATTTTAATTTTTATGTATATATCCCTCATGGGTTGATCTATGAACTTCACTTGTTAGCCCAAGATTTGTGTTCATTAGTCAAAGTGTCCTATGTCCTTTTTGTTTATGGTTTCTAGCCTTGCTCAATTGACTAGTGTGTCTCATTCTTGATAAGGATGTTCACATTGCCAATGTGGAGCCTCAAAATATTTATTTACATCATATTTTCCTTATATTTCCCTTGTTGTATATTGATTTTATTTGATCACATCCTTGATCAAATTTTCCTACTTACACCTCTTGGTTTATAGTTTTTGAGTTACATTGTAATATCTTAGATAAGGCTAGGTTTTCATCATAAAAAATCTTACACCATTTGATTACCACACCATATAATTTCCATACTAATCATGTCATTAAGTGGTTGTGTTTTCTTATGTTATATCTTAGAATAAGTACCAAGTTTGAGTTTTAATCCTTTAGAGATTTTGATTTTCATCTATCCATCATGTTATTTTATGATTTTTTGTGTTTTTCAATTATCTTACACATGACATTTTATATACTTACATGTTTTTTTCATACTCACTTGACATTCTTATTTTACATCTTCACTTACATTAATTTTTTCCATTTATGTTTTACATGATTACCAAATTGATTTAATATGTTATACATTCATTTTTGTCATTTATGTTTTACATTATTTCCAACGTGATTTAGTGTGTTATACAATCATTTGTCATCATTTTATCATTTACATGCATAATATTTTATTTCTAACCTAACCTTAACAATCCTAATTTTCCAATTTTTTTGAGTAATTTAATTAGTTTTGAGAGTTATTCATCACTACTTTGACCATCCTACATATGCACACATTGATTCTATTATTAGTCTTGTATTCATAGGGTTTGTAAAAATATAGGTATTGCACCCTCCATGATCAAGACTAATATATTTGAATTCAGTCATTTAGTGAAAAGGTAAGTTAAGGTATGTATATATTATTTTTAGTTACTGTCATTTAATTTTAGCATTAATTTAATTATTTCATTTTTAGTTAGTTTAGTTTCATGTGTTGTTATGTTCTTTCTTGAAACACCATCCCATGTTACACTCACATAAAATGTGATGAAATTTGAGTTGGGCATATGTATACACACAATATTTTTATTAACTTTACCACTTACTTACACTTTCTCTCTTGTAAGAACCTATTGATTTTTAATCTCTCTAAGTCCATTCCTTAAAGCATGCACTGGGAAAGCAATGGGTAGACCATTGGTGCTTCACAAGATTATTTTGGCTTTATACCATTCCTACCATTTATCTAAATTCATTATAGTGTATATTTATTTACCTCCTATGATGCCTCCCTAAAATCCTAAAGTATGACTGAGTCGAAAATCCTAAAACCCTAAAATATGGCTAAGTCTAAAATCCAATAGCACCTTCAAAATCTAGAATTTGCATTATAGCTCCTACAAAATTTGAAACCACTCTCAAACATCTTGAAAGTATAAATATAAAATATAAATTATAGTATAATAAACTATATGTCCATATCTAAATGTAAACTTATACATTTAGTTTATTATACTATAAGTTATATTTTATATTTATACTACCTATTTTTAGCCCCTACCTAAGCCAAAAACCCCTTTTGAAATTTATCGAACAATTGCAGCCTACGTCAACCATGTATTAAAATTGATATTAGCATGTTATGGGTCTGGGTTAGTCTTTGTTGACCTAGACTAAGACCTAACTTATTTTTATGAATTAGCAATACAAGGTCTATTCAGGTCGATCCTATCATTTAAACATTTAAAAAGGTTTAGGTTTAGGTTTAGATTAAGCTATATATACACATCCATTTTTGCCAATTAAGGAATAGAAGAAGAAGAATATTATGTTGTGCATATGCTTATCCACCATTTACTTGAGGATCATTGCTTAGGGTTTTAATACTTCTTTTGGAGATATGGATCTTGTCTTATTGAGAAGCCTTTTGAATACATAGAGAAGTTGTGTATCTTAGGGATAACTTATCTTTGTTATCCTTACATACCATAATAATATATTGTGAATAACCTTGGACAAGAGAGATATTGAGGATTGACATGTTCATCTTCAAAGGTAAGTATTCTTAACTTTGTTAAAGTAGATATATTTCCATTTGTACTTCTCTTCCATGCATTAGGATTTCCTATACATTGGCTTAAGTATAGATATTTTATGCATGTTTACTTTTTATGTTTATTACCCCCACTTTATGCCACAAGCTTTGGTGAACACTACATTAGATTTTACTTTACTTTCCATGTACTTAGTGAATATGAAACATAGTACCTATCTAGGGTTATTGTATGATGTTGCTTTACTAGAGGTTTTAGAAACCTCTATAGTGATGTTATTGTGATAATAGACCCCTTGGTTAGGTCTAGTGGATCCATATTCATCATGATCTTGAATGTCTAAATGTATCAATAAATGGAAGTATAAGTAGGATTTATATTCTCCAAACTAGGATTGATTAATAGGTTAGTTGCATTTTCCTTTTTATATAGTGACCACTAGTAGAATTCCTTTTCTTAGTGCTCCATCTTCTATAACTGATCTCTCCCACACTGATCCCACCATAAAACCATAGGTTGATCAAGTCCTTTGTAAAGAGACATGTGGAGAAGGTAAACCTACATAAAATATATGGGTAACTAAATAGATACATATAGATTCCTAGGATATCTCTACAGATACTTTAGAATCAGTGATAGAAACCAAACTAGTAGTTTCATTAACAGATGACCATTATAGTCAAGATTTATTATTTCCAAATATATTTCATTGTGTACATTGATTACCTCATTACTAAAAAAAATTAAATTTAAATAAATTGAAATATCTCATGCCACTATGTAATTTCCCATATCTAAAAATACATTACAATATCAAATGCAAGTAATGTATACACAATGAATAAAGAACTAAAAGTACATTTTCATGTAAAGTAAGAATACAAAATAATAACTAACCAAAGGACCATGATATAAATTCCTAATTATACTACACACTAGATGAAGATATAAATTAAACCTAAACATGTTTATAATATTGTTATTTTAAAGAAACCACAGAGCATTATAGGTTATACAGTGACATATATGGCACCTATACATGTTATTTGAAAATACCACCTATATATTACACCAAGTTCCTAGAGGAGAAATACATATGAGAATATATTGGATGCAATCATAGGATAATTCTTTCTTTGCACATATTCCAAAAATACCAAAAAAATAAAATCTTGAAAAATCCAAAAACATTTTCATCACTTACATATTTTATTGGTTCCTTGGAATTTATGTGTTAGTTCCATGTTGATGGATGGAATATTAAATTATTCCTACATATACATGTGTGTCATGCTTATACTTGAGTGTGATACATGCATACACATATACATGATCTATTAATATTTTAGATGTTGGGCCTTTCCTCTACTCAAGTCATATGGACATTAGGGGAATCCACCTCTATGATCATGATACTTTTATGTTATATCATTATATGGTCACCCTACATCATCATGTTTTGAGATCATATATGTATTACACATGCCTTTATCTATGATTATATATTTCATTAGGTACTTGATATTATAGGCACTTGACATTTTTTGCTAACATATTGGATCCATGGGATACTATGATATGTTTATATTAGTTTTTTCTTTTATGCACTTCCTTGATTGTCTTGCCTTGTTATTGTCTTGGTTTTTTCATCATTTGAATATGCTCCTTTGTTTACAGCTCTCGTGTTTATGTATGATTTGTTTGATATTTGAACATGCCATTATTTACTATATGGACATTTAAATATGTCATCCTTACTTTATGGACATTTGACTAAGTCATGTCTTTTCAATTGTGTGTTATTTGAATATTCCCCTTGTTTGTGGTCTCCTTGAACCTTTATCTTTTGACTTATTTTTGAGTGTTCTTGTGTGTGTGCTTGATTTAATTGTTGAGATTGTACTATTACTATTTAGACTTTACCATGATATTTATCATGCCTATTAGGTGTTCACATGATCACAATTTTCTATGCACATCAATTTTATATTGACCTAGACATATTCTTATATATGATACATGGCTACATTCATAGATTATATAGTTGTCTTATCCTTTTAGGTGAGGTAATTATCAGTTTTTATTTTTCCCTCACTACAAATGGAGGACATATCAATGGGGGCATATCATAGAGACATGTTCTTCATATTTAACATAATTTTAGATTTATTGGGGGCATACTTTGGAAGCATGTTCTCCACACTTATTCAATATTCGGTACTTATATCAGTTTTAAAATTTAGTAAGGGAATGTCATATAAGAATGGCTTACACACATTCACAGTTTTTAGATTTAGTAGAGGCATGCTTTGGAAGGATGTTATCTAAAATTATTCAGTATTTGGCAAACCCAAATTAAGTGGGGGCATGTTTTGGAAACATGTCCTCCACATTGACACTTATTTCATTTTTCTGATTTCTCCATTTATGATGGAGGCATGCTTTGAAACCATGTTATCCACACTTGTTTAACATTTACCACTTATATTATTTTTTAGATCTAGTGGATTCATGTCATGTAGACATGGAATCCACACATTAATAGTTTTATAATTCATTAAAAGCATGTTTTGGAAGCATGTTCTTCACACTTATTCAGTATTCAAAACACCCAAATTCAATATGGTCATGTTTTAGAAATATGTCCTCCACATTGGCACTTATTTTAGTTTTTATATTTATTTATCTATAGTTGGGGAATCATTTGGAAGCATGTTATCCATACTAATATAGTTTTTTAACTGGCCAAAGCACACAATTATATAATTCAAATTTATAATTATGTCAAAATTTTATACATTGGTACCATTGTTATACATAGTTACAACATGAGACATATCTAAGATGCATATGATATGTAATGTGCACTTAATATTTAAAAATCAAATAAAGTTTTAGATTTCAAAACACTCTCAAGGACTATCATCACCCACTAATATATACTTTTACTAATTGTATTGAGCCAATCTATTGTAGTAGTTGGTTCATTTTTGGTACAGTTGAGGTAAATAAATCATTTAATCTTACCAAGTTTTTAGATTGAACTTGATTGTATCATCCAAACTTACTAGTTTGATAGTATGAGTTGACTTATTCACTCATGTTCACTAGGTTATAAGTATGATTAGGTTACATATTTGAGCTAATATCAACTATCAGATGGTAATTCATATTTTATCCAAGGTTGGGGGCATGTGCCTTCTAATATATATTTCTCTATATCTCCTTAGATATATGAACTTTTTAGATTTATATATATGTGTCCTAATATTAGTTATAGAGCCTTACACTATTACATATTTTCAAATCAACTTGCTAATAGACAAGGTGTTTGCATCGATACATAGATGTACTCCTAAACCTTGCTATTTCAATTTCAATCTTTTCAATATTTTTAATTCCATATTATATGCATTGATTATATACTATAGTATTCTCTTGGTTGTAGACTAGTTACTATCAAAGCACTCAATTTGGACTCATGAAAAGACAAAGTTTGTTATACAAACCCAGGAATGCATTCTTTTTCTTTTAACTAACAATTTCATTACTAGATTAAATGGGGGGAATGTAGACACTATTTTTGAATTATATAACACCTTAATCTTGTACACTTGGAAAACTCTAACTTTGGATGTTCCTTTTAGTTCTATACCTTTCCCACTTTTGCATCTACTCTATATTTTTCCCTTTAGCCTATGTCTTGGTCTGACTAGTCTTATGTTGATGACCCATACCTTATATCTTGCTTAGAATTCTTAAAACCTACTTATCTTCTATCTCTATAAGTTTTGAGTTTGTACCTACTTTCATGTTCCTTGGACACTAGTGTCCCAGATAGATACTTACAACGACGTAGGTGTCCTACTCTGATTCAAGTTTCCAATGCTTTAAATTATTATAATTTACAAATGAAACGTATCTTAATGTTTGACCTAAGTGATCTAATGTGAGTTACTTCTCTAAAGGGATTGATCTAAATACAAGATCAACCCTCATTCATTACTCGCCTATGAAACCTAGCTAAACCTATAAAATACCAAAAGAGACCAAGGTAGCTTATCAAAAAAATTCTATCAAGAATTAAATTGAGAAAATCTTCCTTATTTTCTCATATTTTCATAATAGTTATAAGGCAAATACATATATTAGTCTAGAGTATTAAAGGAGTAGTCTAAGAACTATATTTTACAAGTTACAAGATAGATCATTATTGTACTTTCTTTCCATATATTGTATGATTCACACACAAGATAACACACAGGGGAGGAACACCTCACTCTAAGTCCCTCTTTGGAGTGTTGTCTATGTAGTTAATTCTCATTGATAGAGGTCTTTTTGGAGTCAGCTTGACACCATGTGCCCACTAACTCATTTTTTGATAAGATCACTATGAAGATGAAGAATTAGGTTTTTACAATTTCAAGAGGAGAGATACTCCATGATTTAGATCTAAATGCACCAAAAAATGTGAAGTGTTGGAGAATTAACCTTAATTTGGGTCCTTCTTATACATTTTAAAGATTATTCTAAGTCTTAGTTATGTGTGCATTTATTATATTTATTAATGCACTTTATTCCCACCTTTATGAGGTGTTACTCACGTACCTAATCCACTTGTTAGATTTAGAGTTTGTTGATGTAATGGATTGCACCCTGGGTAGGAGGCCAAGGTCCTGCCTTCCACACATCAAAATGGAAACTCCCCTCTCACTTGTGGGACCAGTGAAGCTGGAGGGGAGAGTCTCTAGATAAGGGCTAGCTCCCTTTGATGTATCTTTTAGGCCCTAGATTCCATACTGCTAAAAAATAAATGAAAAAAGGGAAGGGGATGAAAAGGGAGAAAGATGTTGAAACAAAACCTAAACCTAAACTTTAAAAGGTGATAAACCAAAAAAGATGACCCACTCAGCCTGAACATACACTTTTCACCAAGAAGAAGCTGTCATACACTTCATCTGATGTGGGAAACTCTTCTATATCAGTGAATCAGGGGTCCATAGAGATACAAGGAGGAATAACTATCAAAGGTGTTCTGAGACACACTTTGATAGCCTATTCACATGTGCCTATATTCCTACTGTAGACACTTTTGGCAGACCTGCAGAAGAAGAAACTTCAAAATGCACTAGACATGCTTGAATCATTCTATGGAAAGCATAAAAGAAAATGACTTAACACAAAAGAAAACATAGACATATGCGTGAGTGCAAGTTCAAATGGAGGTACAAAGTTGCTAAGTCTTGATTCAAGGTAAAAATTTGGTAAAATTCTACCTTATAAACCCAGAGATTTTTGGGCAGAGCTTTGCCTTAAGGCTGAGAGATCTTTTTCTCAAATGATAAGTTCATAATATATAGAAAGAGGAGAACTTGGAGCTTTTTGGAAAATACTTTGGTGCTCTTGACAATTTATCCCATGTGGATTTGTGAGCGTCGAGAAGAGGAAGTCACTGTTGCTGATGTCATTATTCTAGAAGAGGCCTGCTAGAACCATGCTGTGTAATTTCCAGTCTTGACTTTGGTGTTCAAACATTAATGTGAAAGCACGAGCTACACCTCTTTTCTAAAAACAAGACTGTTCTTTCCAAATATTCATGTGGTTAGTCCCCTTATAAATGAAAAATGGATAAAATAGGTCGTGCCACTTACTATTTGTGCCATTTGATGACCACCTGGCAATAACTCACCTTCCCTTTACCACCTAGGCCGTCTTGTCTATTTTTGCACTTTGTCTCTTCCTGGATTTATCTCTTTCTAGTTCCTTTAGCCCTCAGGGCTATCTTTTGGTAGGTCACTACATTCCTTGGGCTCTTCTTTGGGCTTTTCAAAATCAATGGATATTTCATGAGCCTTAAAATTGACGTCTGTGCACCCATCATTGTGTTTAAACTTCCAACAGCTAGTTTGCCATGCTTGATTTTAACATCTTCGGGTTGTCACCCCTTGGAATTCCTTTGGCTTATTTCTTTCCTTTGGCTTCTTTCTTTCCTTTGAATTTTGTCACTTTTCAACTTTCAGGCTTTCCTTTGGACCCTCCTGAAGGGTAGGTGATCCTTAGGCTAATTTTTCACAGACACTTTCCTGCAGACATTTTCCCGTAGACATTTTCCATGGCTAACTTTCCTGTGGACAAAATGTCTGCAAGAATTATCTTGCTCGTTCTTTTGGAGACTTTCTTTTGTTTTTTCTCATGGCCACTTTTCTCGTAGAAATTTCTCCCCGACACTTTTCCCGTGGACAAAATTTTTGCAAGAATTGTTTTGACCACTTTGCCTTTGGCCTTCAGAATTTTCTTTCGGGCTTTTCTCTCGTGACTTTCCTAAATTTCTTTAGACATTTTATCCAAAGGAATATCTTTAGACAAAAAGCTTGAAGAAATCACTTCTTGCCTTAGTCTTTTGTCTGAAGGAATTCCTTCAGACAAAAAGTCTGAAGGATTTCTTCCTTTGCTTCTTCGATCGCCTTTGAAAAGTGCCCTTCAGAAAAATTGGAAACAACCCTCCCGAAGGGTACTTCCTTTGTGCCTTAAACAAATTTCTAAAAGAAACTTACCTTTTCTAGTTTTCTCTATGGCCTCTTTGAAAGTGTTCCTTGCCCTCCACAAGGACACTTGAGTCTCGAACTTCCCTCCGCAAGGGCACTTGAAATGGTCCATTTTGTGCCTAAGTGTCGAGGACTCATCTTTTTGAAACAACCCATTGAACCGAATGTTGAACCAACCATTGAACCATTTATATTGAACTAGTTCAATGGTTCAACAGTTGTTGAACCAAGGCATTGAGCCGAATGTTTGAACCAAAATAATTGAACCAAGGCATGAACCAAACTAATGAACCGACTCATTGAACCATCTGATTGAACCAAAGCATTTAAACCAAGCCAATGAACCATTTGATTGAACCAAAGCTATTAAACCATTTGATTAAACCAAAGTGATGAACTAAAACATTGAACCAAAGCATTTAACCAATCAATTAAATGGGTTCAATGGTTCAACGGTTCAAAGATGCTAACTCATGGAAAGATCATGTCGTTGAACCTTGATGTTGAACCACTTTTCCAACCTTAAAGAAAAGTGTCTTGAACCATTTTAGCTCTCTTTCCTTATGAATTTCTTTGGACAAGAGTCTAAAGAAGATTTGTAAAACCTTGCATTCTTTGAACTAGTTCTTCATCTGTCAAAAGGCTTGCCTATAGAGTCTGTAGAAACACCCGTAAAGTCTGTAGAAAAGTCTACAAAGTCTATAGAAATGCCTGCAAAGTCCACAAAATTTTTTGTAGAGTCCATAGAAATTCCAGACTTGTGTAAAAAATCAAATGTACTAGCTCAAAACAATAGGGAAAAAAGGGGGGACCAATTTTGGCCTGCAGGAAAAAAATGGTCAACAAATTGGTGACTCCCAGGGGAAGCATGCCTGCTATGCTTAGAGACCAGTTGCCTTAAAAATACATTGGGCACAGAGTGAAAATGTAGCTTGAAGAAAGGTTAACAATAGCCTTGAGAGATCCTAGAATCAATCATGAGCCTTTACCCCAAACACAAAGGAAAGCACACACACAAGGCTAAACACACTACTTGTGCAAACAACACTTAGGGAAAGTAGGAAAGAAAACTGAAAGCAAACTACTATATAAAGCTAACCAATTATATTTTCCTCCCTCTTGGATCAAAGGAAAAACTTCTTAAGTCCCCTCTTTGGCAAGGAAACTTATGGTGCAAGACAAATAGCTGAATGGAAAGGAGACTTGGTGACCTGCTCCTCTTGCCTGCTACCTAGACTGGCTTGCATCTGAGTAGATCAAAATTAAGCATGCTCCCAACATATATGTACTTTTCTTGTCTTTAGAAGCTTTTTAAATGCTGGCCTTTCATACTGGTGCATTTCGCCAAGAAAACTATGGCTGTTGGCTCATCACCATAAGCCTCTTATTGTGCACAGTCCCTCTACAATGCATCATGGTTTGACTCATTTCCTTCTACCTCATTAAAGACCCTATCAAAATCATCCTCTGCTCCCTCAAGGCCTTCTTGAAGAAGGGTGACTATTGTGATGTCTAAAATGGAATCACAAATTGATTATTCATCCCACAGAACATCACATTTTTGTTCAAAGTTCTCTTCTTCAAGGCTTTCCTCAAGAGAGACTAGCCTCTCCTTTTCCTGCTCAAGGATTAGAGTCTCTAGTTGTTCAAAGACATTTGTCTGATCCTCCTCCAATTCAATCTCCTCAGCATAGTCATCCTCCTCATCGAAGCAACAAGGAAGTTCATCAAACAAAGGAGGAGAGAGCTTACCATGCTTATGTTCCTCTTCATATTGCTAGAACATTTGCATGTATGCATGCCCTGCGTCTTCTCCATTGCTGATGACGTCTTCACAAGGAGCATCAATGATGATTTATTATTCTTTATCACTTATGAATTCCTCTTGGAAAGCTAAAAATTGGGTCTTTTCTTCCTCACTCACCTCCTGAAAAATAGGTTCCTCTTTGAGAAGGGATGAAGTGGAAAAACCATGTGAAAGAAGAGGCAGTCCTTGAGCTAGAATTGAATGATTGTCCTCTTTCCACTTGTCCAACACTTCATCCATATTAGGTGTGGCCTGATAACTCTCTTGGAGGTGTGTAGATGGGGTCTATTCAGACATGTCCATCATATGTTGGCTGAGGAATCTCGCTATGGATTCCAACTCTATAATTCTCCTGGCTAGATCTTCTTGGAAGAGCCTTTCTTGGAGGTCAAAATCATCATTAAGAGTAGGAGCAGCCTCAACTTCTTCAAGGTTTTGAGCAAAACCCTTTTCTTCCTTCTCAATTCTACCCCATGATTCTACTGTTTGCTTCCATCTCATGATCTTGGGATTGGAATCTCCAAGGTCTTGGGCTAGTTCATGACTTTCCTTCTTCCAACTTGGAATTTGGAGATCATGTTGAAAGACTTGAGGAGGTTGGGGAAGATTTAGAAGGGTCTATTGATGTACAAGAAGAGCTACTTCAAGAGAGATGAGCTGGTTCATGGTATTCCCTTTAAAGAAGGATTTACAATCTAAGGAATTGAGAAGGTTCATCTCCATGAGAGGTTGCTCTAGTTCCCTTTGATGCTTGAAGGCTTAGCTTACGGGGTCAAGAGTAGGGTTGATTGATGCATCAGATGAGTTAGAATGAGTAAGTCCCATCTGATAGAAAGGATTTGGTGCACAAGAGGGGGCTTTATTTAGAATAGAAGGGGGTGTGCAAGACTGGCTGCCTTACATGAATGGATTCCTCCATTTAGCTACCTCCTCCTCCATGGATTGCAAGGCCTGAGCTTGCCTGAATAAACACTCCTTTTTATACATCAGCTCCTACTGATATCCATACTACTCATCTAGTCTATCTATCTCTATTACCTGCTTCTCAAACTCCAATGCACCTCCCTTATCATTGAACGACAACTAGGAGAGTTGCTTGAGGGGATTGCATGAAAAAATTGAGCTTGATCAAAGTTATACGAAAGAATACAAAGTCCATGATGCTAGATGATGGAATTATACATACAAAAATGTGATTTCTTGATGGTACCAGGCTGCTTAACTAGTTGATTCAACTCAGAGTTGCCATTGGTGTTGATGCAAAAGCCTCCAAAGGCTGGTTGGTTGAAGAACACACCAAAAATTCTTCAACTCTTTAGACACAACTTGTCCTAGTTGGTCCCATTGGGCATGCCAAAAATTATGGACACAGTGGATTGCACCTTAGGTAGGAGGTTGAGCTCCAGCCTTCCAAATGTCAAAATGGAAACTCCCCTCTCACCTGTGGGATTGGTGAAGCTGGAGGGCAGAGTCTCTAGATAAGGGTTAGCTCCCTTTGATGTATCTTTTAGGCCCTAGATTCCCTACTGCTAACAAATAAATGAAAAAAGGGGGGATGAAAAGGGATAAAGATGCTGAAATAGAACCTAAACCTAAACTTAAAAAGGTGATACACCAAAAAAGATGACCCACTTAGCCCGAACATACACTTTTCACCAAGAAGTTGTCATACACTTCATCTGATGTGGGAAACTCTTATGTATCAGTGAGTTAGGGGTCCATAGAGATACAGGGAGGAAGAACTATCAAAGGTGTTCTGAGACACACTTTGACAACCTATTCACATGTGGCTATATTCTACTGTAGACACTTCTGGTAGACCTGTAGAAGAAGAAACTTCATAATGCACTAGACATGCTAGAATTGTTCAGTGGAAAGCATAAAAGAAAATGGCTTAACACAAAAGAAAACATAGACATATGTGTGAGTGCAAGTTCAAATGGAGGTACAAAGTTGCTAAGTCTTGATTCAAGGTAAAAATCTGGCAAAATTTTGCCTTACAAACCCAGAGATTTTTGGGCAGAGCTTTGCTTTAAGGCTGAGAGATCTTTTTCTCAAATGAGAAGTTCACAATATATAGAAAGAGAAGATAACTTGGCACTTTCTAGAAAAGACTTTGGTGCTCTTGACAAGCTGGCGCATGTGCATTTGTGAGCATCTGGAAGAGGAAGTCATTGTTGCTGATGTCATTTTTCTAGAAGAGGCTTGCTAGAACCATGTTGTGTAATCACCGGTCTTGACTTTGGTGTTCAAACATTAATGTGAAAGCACGAGCCACACCTCTTTTCTGAAAATAAGACTACTCTTTCTAGATATTCATGTGGTTTATCCCCTTATAAATGGAAAATGGAGAAAATAGGCCACACCGCTTACTGTTTGCACTGTTTGATGACCACCTGGTAATAACTCACCTTCCCTTTGCCACTTGGGCCATCTTTTCTATTTCTACACTTTGTCTCTTCCTAGCTTTGTCTCTTTTTGGTTCCTTCAGCCCTCAAGGCTATCTTTTTATGGGTCACTATGTTCCTTGGGCTCTTCTTTGGGATTTTCAAAATCAACAGCTATTTCATGAGCCTTAAAATTGACGTCTACGCACCTGTTACTACGTTTGAACTTCCAACAGCTAGCTCACCGTGATTGATTTTGATGTCTTTGACCCTGTCACCCCTTAGAATTCCTTCAGCTTCTTGCTTTCCTTCAGCTTCTATCACTTTTCAACTTTTGAGCTTTACTTTGGACCCTCCTGAAGGGAAGGTGATCCTTAGGCTAATTTTTTGTGGACACTTTCCCGTGGACATTTTCCCACAGACATTTTCCATGGCTAAATTTCTCACAGACAAAAAGTCCACAAGAATTGTCTTGCTTGTTCCTTCGGAGACTTTCTTTGGGTTTTTCTCATGGCCACTTTTCCCATGGAAATTTCTCCTAGACACTTTTCCCGCGAACAAAAAGTCTGCAAGAATTGTTTTGACCACTTTGCCTTTGGCCTTTAGAATTTTCTTTCGGGCTTTTCTCCCACGACTTTCTTGAATTTCTTCAGACATTTTGTCTAAAGCAAGTCCTTTAGACAAAAAGTCTAAAGAAATCACTTCTTGCCTTAGTCTTTTGTCTGAAGGAATTCCTTTGGACAAAAAATCCAAAGGATTTCTTCCTTTGCTTCTTCAACTGCCTTTGAAAAATGCCCTTCAAAAAAATTGGAAACAACCCTCCTGAAGGGTACTTCCTTTGTGCCTTAAACAAATTTTAGAAAGAAACTTACCTTTTCCAATTTTCTCTCTGGCCTCTTTGAAAGTGTTCCTTGCCCTCTGTAAGGGCTCTTGAGTCCCAAACTTCCCTCTGCAAGGGCACTTAGAATGGTCCATTTTGTGCCTAAGTGTCAGGGACTCATCTTTCTGAAACAACCCATTAAACTGAACATTCAACCAACCATTGAACCATTTCTATTGAACCGATTCAATGGTTCAATAGTTGTTGAATCAAGTAATCGAACCGAATGTTTGAACCAAAATAATTGAACCAAGGCAAGAACCAAACTGATGAACTGACTCATTCAACCATCTGATTAAACCAAAGCATTTAAACCAAGTCGATGAACCATTTGATTAAACCAAATCCATTGAACCATTTGATTGAACCAAAGCGATGAACTAAAACATTGAACCAATCGATTGAATTGGTTCAATGGTTTAATGGTTCAAAGATGTTAACTCATGGAAAGATCATGTCATTAAACCCCAATGTTGAATCACTTTTCCAACCTTAAGGAAAAGTGTCTTGAACCATTTTAGCTCTCTTTCCTTATGAATTTCTTTAGACAAGAGTCTGAATAAGCTTTGTAAAACCTTGCATTCTTTGAACTGGTTCTTCATTTGTCAAAAGACTCGCTTATAGAGTCCGTAGAAACGCCTGCAGAGTCTATAGAAAAGTCTACAGAGTCCATAGAAATGCCTGCAGAGTCTGTAGAAATTCCTGCAAAGTCTGTATAAATTCCAGACTTGTGCAAAAAATCAAATGTACTGGCTCAAAACAATAAGGAAAAAAGGGGAGACCAATTTTGGCCTATAGGACCAAAATGGTCAATAGAGTTACTTGCATGTAACTCTCTCTTCCTCACATGGTACACACTTCCCTATACTCTCTAAAGGAATAGGCTACAAGTGACACATACATAAGAGGACTTGGAAGGTCATAATGAGATTCTATGTAACTCCTATTTTCCTCCTCTAACTCTATAAAAGAGCATTTTTCTCTTCTTTTCCTCATTAAAAACTCATATCTATCATTTTTTTTTCTTGTGCTCTTGATTCTATCTTGTATTTTTTAGAGATTTTGGTTGCAAGCTTTCTAATAAGATCATGTGGATTTTTCTCTGATGCATTCAGTTTTTCAATTTAAAATCTTTGTCTCAATATTTGTGACTTGATTTTATCAAGGTGATATTATTCTTTGGTTCATCACTTGTACATTTATTTCAATGCTATTTCAACCTAAGAAATAAATTTGTCATGGTATCAAAGCCTAGTAAATCTAACATTGATCTTTGAGAGTTTATTACAAATTTGACCAAAAAAAAGTATTTTTTAACATGTTTTATTTATTTATTTTCGCTATTTGCATGATTTTTTTTCATATTTGAATATTAATCTTGACTTTAAGGGTGTTCAATAAAGTTTATTTTTTCATCTGAATATGTCTTTTATCAATGGATCATATTAAAAATATGCTATCTTATGCATATTATTTTGTTTTTTCTAGGTTTTTTATCAAGTTTTAAAAAAATGTATTAATTCTATTTTTTTCCCATTCTATATGGTGTTGTAAAACTCATAATCATTTTATTAACTTTTTTTAAAAAAAAAAAAACATTAATAATCACTATTAAATGAATGTTTTATTTTTTAAATGTAATTGTTTTTAACAAACTCATCATATTAAAGTGCTTATATCTTTTGATTCTCATATCAATTAGTGCTAAAATTTAAAGGATTTTTTAATTTTATAACTAAAAAATCACTGCCAAAATTTCATAAAAAATAGATTACAGTTTGAGAGAAATCATCAAAACTATAACTATGTTTTTTGTAGAAAAGTTTTTTTTCAAAAAATAAATAAAACATTTTTTTTTTTGCCTATAACATTTTTCTCTTTGAGTGCTGTTATTTTTCCCATCACTACATTGATCACCTCTTTTTCTTTTGTATTCACCTAGGGTGTCTTCATTTAAATCTTTTTGTGTATTTTTTTCTTGGGTTCTATTTTTTCTTCCCTATGTCAACTTAATTTTTATTCTTGCTTGCTTTGCCTCACTATTTTTTTTTTCTTTTCATGTGTTGGGCATTACCCTTCTTTTTTTTCAAAATTCTTATCATCTCAGTCTTTTTCCTACATAAGTACCTCTTTTCAAACACCTATCTACTGCAAGTGCCTTTATCTAATGTGTCCTTGGCTGTATGTGGTATTTTTTTTCTTTTTTATGACATTTCTATTATTAATTTATGCTGGTAGATTATGTGGTTACTTCTACAGTAAAAATGCCTCCTTTGATTTATTGTTTAACTATGTATGTTGATTTGATGCAACACTTTATTCTTACTTAAGTTTATTTTTTAAAACAAATTATGTTCATCACTTTTAAATAGTTGCACATGTGGCACTTTACTTTATGAGTTTTATGGTTCAATATTTTTTAATCCTGAAAAAGACTAACCAAAAAAAAGATCTTAGTCACGTGGATTTTTGGGACATTATAAAAGTTCACAAACCATCTCAAACAAACCAATAATTTTGTTTTAATGATTAAATCTTAATTGATCAAAATTATTTCCCTCAAAAATAAATAAATAAAATAAAGTTTTAAATTTTTTTCTCTATGTAATTGGGATTATTGATTTTTGTGTATTTTTAATCAGATCAAAGTATTTTATTCAACATTTTCTATGCTTTAGCTTTTATTAATAAAATTAATTGATATCTTGGTGCTTTGGAAATCATAAGACGGTAAAAGTTTTTTTTTCAAAACCATCTAAGTATTAGATTTGGTGTAGACATATATTTATAAGTTAATTGATCTAAATTATTTTATGATGGTAATTCTAAAATGTAATTTATATCAATTCTTATTTTTTGTCATTGATTTTTTTTAATACTAACACATTTAGTGTCGTTTATTTTCATAGCTGTTTTGGCTATTTTTAAGTATACTATGTCAATTATTTCTATTAAAAATGAATAAATTTGTGATCTCAAGAAGCAAACTAAATGTCAACATAATTTGTTACATGCTTTACAAACTTCTTTTACTAGGTAAATACAAATTATGCAATCTTCGTTGGATTCTCTCAATGAAAAATTCACATCTTTTACACATGATAATAACTCTAATATTTTTGAATTTCATTGTGCTTCTAAACAAACTCAAACTTCTTTGAATACTCTTTCAACTAACCCTAGCTTAAAAATAATGCACTTCATGGGGTATGCTAGTGGAGGTCTTGGTAAGTGTGAATTTGGTATATTTGAACCTATTTTGTTTAATTCCAATGAAAATTCTAAAGGTCTCAATTATGTTAATTCTATTGCTTCAGATGATTTTAATAAAAATTTAACATCTTATTTTCCTTTGCATTGAATGACTTATAATGCAACTTCTTTTGATTATATTGCTTCTAATGCTCATATTTTAGTTAAAAATGTTAAACCTTGTGTGTGTTGTGGAAAATATGGGCATCATATATAAATAAAAAAAATTGCATCTATGTAAATTTTGTGTAAAATCCACATATGACACTTTTTATTGTTGGAAAATGACTAAATCTCCTACCTCTAAGTGTAAAATTGTTTAGATTCCTAAAAATGATGGATCTTTTAGAGACTTTGATATGTCTTGTGAATATTCGTCTAATGCTTCATGTAGAATATATTTTACAAGTGACACCTCTTATTTGTCTCCATTTTGATTAAAATCATGTATGGATTTCTTGTTTTTTGTTTCAAAGGATATATGATTTATTTAGAGCTTTTTTTACTACCTTATTTTCACGTAGGTTTGTTCACTTTGTGATAAAAGTTGTCTTTTCTTGATTTTCCTTTACATCCAATTTTATTACTTTATGTATGTAGATTATATTTTTGGCATAATGTTTACTTAACTTAAAATATTAGTGTTAGCATGTTTGTCTTTCAAGTTTTGTGGATCACTACTCCTTTTTGTTGGTCTTTATTCCACTGTGGATTGACCACATTGTTCAAATAGGATTTTTGGAGATTCTTGCTGATCACACTTTCTTTCTTGTGAATTTTTCTAGCACCTTCTCTTCTTTATTATCCCTAAACTTGTGTAATCATTCTTAAAGAAAGTTTCTATTAAGGAGGAGTATCATGTAATTTCAACTCCTTTCTTTGTTTTTGAAAGGTTATCTCCACATTTATAACTCCAAATTAAGCTTAAGGGAGAGTTTTAGAGAATTAACCTTAATTTGGGTCCTTATAATTTTATAAGTTTATCTTAAGTCCTAGTTATGCGTGCATTTATTGTGTTTATTAATGCAATTTATTCCCACCTTTATGAGGTTTCACTCACCTCCCTAATCCACTTATTGGATTTAGAGTTACTTGTATGTAACTCTCCCTTCCCTACATGGCACATACTTCCCTCTACTTTCTAAAGGAATAGGCCACAAGTGGCACACACATATGGGTCTTGTAAGGTCATAATGTAATTATATGTAACTCTTATTTTCTTCCTCTATCTCTATAAAAGATCCTTTACTCTCCTCTTTTCCTCATTAGAAACTCATAGATCTCTCTTTTCTTTTCTTGTGCTCTTGAGTCTATCTTGTATTTTTTGGAGATTTTGGTTACAAACCTTCTAATAAAATCATGTGGGTTTTTCTTTGATGTATTCATTTTTTCACTTTAAAATATTTATCTCAACATTTATGGCTTACATTTATCAAGGTGATATTATTCTTTAGCTCATCACTTGCACATTTATTTCAACATTATTTTGATCTAGGAAATAAATCTATCATGAAGACAAAAATAGAAGCATCTAGGTGGTCACATCCTTTTCTAGCAAGTATTCCATATAAGACACGTACATTAGGTTCATACAATACCATCCATGAAACAATCTAGGGCTGATGCTAGTGTTTGTTGTTCTATAACCACTCAACATAGAATTTGAAGATTGTTTTAAAATCATCTTCTAGTTTGATTCTTGTTTGTTCTCGATCAAGAATTGCATTAGCATCATAACTAGCTAAGTAAATTACTTATTTGTCATTTCCATGTCTATCATAGTTGTATTTACTATTTTTATCTTATTTCAGTTTAATGAATTCAACATATGTTATATATGAGTTTAGCATCTAATTGACCCACTATAGAGATATTTTATCACCCTTGTATCTTAAGCTATACCTACCTATTTAACCCTAGATAACCCCAATATAGATTCATTTTAGGCTTAAAAATTTATGTAGTATCATTGTAAGGAGTATGTCATCCAAGATATCATGATGGAAAGTTTCCACCATGGTCACCCATTTTTTCTCCTCCACTACAATATCTATAAAATTCAAACCAAAAATTATAACAGATCTCACATAAATATCTCCAAAAAACATACATTTATCTAGAATGTATATTTATCTCTCTACCTAATATAAAAATAATCACAAAAAACATTTATTTAGAATGTATAGTCTCTCCAACTACTCAACCACCAAGCACCTCGTAAGATGCATGGTTCTGTGATGGTGCAAAACCTCTATACTCACTAGGTTGAATCAAATGATCATGACATGCTCCACTATGAATCCACCTCACAATATACCAACTCAATGTAGGCTACATGAATAGCTCTTTTGTCCTTGTGTCTATGAATGAACTAAAACCTATCTCTATAATCATTTCCATGGTGGTGGCTATGGTATCTGGTATTGTGTTATAAAATATAGCAATTTATCACCTCTCTCATCGATGTCATAGTCTAAAAACCCTTGCTTGGTGAGGATATATAATGAAAACCTATGTTAATTTCCCTGAACCTCTAAAACCATGTTACTCCCTCGTATGTTGAGTCCAAAATATAAGAACCACTACAAAATCCATTGAATTTAGTTTCCTAAACTACCTTAGTAATTGAGGTATTGGATGTGGCTCCACCCACCATGTATAATATCTAGTAATCTATAGTCAATCTTATGTCTAAAAATTGCTTGGACATTACTACCAAGTATCCACCATTCCCTTACATGGGTGACAAATAATCTCACCCTGTGTCATACTCTGTAATGTCAAGACATGTGGTACAACATGTACCACATGGTCATGTGTCCACCTCTGCACACATGGGAGGGTATTATTTTCACTTAAAATCTCACCCAATGAGGAGATGACAAGTCTCTCATCATTCAAGTGAGATAACTAAACCACCTTAGGGCTATGGGTATTCATATTTGGAGGTAAATCTCTAGATTAGGAGCTAGCTCTCATTAATGCATCACTATAGCTCAATCCTACTACTAACACTGGGGGGGATGAAAAGGGATAAGAATATATATAAGTAACCCTACTCTATGAGAGGTGATACACCAAACATATGCTCTAGTCACACCTTTTTAAATACACTTAGAACCAAGAATAAGTATGCACATACACTTCATCCAATGACAACCTTCTCTCTCACATCAATGTTTCAACAAGGGGTATTGGAGATAGCTTAGGCTAGGAGTAATTAGGAAATAGGAAGAGTAACATGTGAAGGTAAACAAAACTACACTTGCACAAGACTAACAACCATTGTGTACACTTAGTGAAATATTTAATGAGGTAAAAACATAATCTTTATTTTCTAAAGGCAAAAATTTGGCAAGGATTCACCATACCAAGGTGGAGAGATCCATATAGTAGATAAAAAGGCTCAATTTATAAAAGATGTGAGAAGAAAGAGAAAAGGGGGAGCTCAAAAGTCATAGAGACACTTGTCACAACTAAAAAGGTTAGTTACTTGTGCATTTGGGAGAGATATGGGGTGATATATACAATTTAAAGAGATAAGTTACTTGTGCATTTGGGAGAGATATGGGGTGATATATAAAATTTCAAGAGCTATAAGTGTCATCTAAAATCATTCAAGCCTACAAAGTGGTTTAAAACCTCCTTTCCTTGCATAGAAAGTTGTCCCTCATAATTTGCCTTCCAAAATACCTTATCACTCAAATTTATTAGGTGGGATGATTAGTATAAGTGGTATGGATTACTAAAAGTTCCTCACATGCATTGTAATATCTTCTAATCACTCTTATTCTTCTGTTTATGTACCATCATCCATGATAGTGCCAAAATGAGCTCTCTCCATGCACTTCTCACACTTGACACCTAAAACCTCCCAATTATTTAGTCTGATCCATTAAAAAGGAGGTATGACATGTTTTAAGGGTTTCCATATCATCATTTTCAATAAACTATCATTAAAAGGCTTTCCAAATTGAGTTTCACCACTTTTCCCTAAGTGTTCACTATCTGCTCACTAGACTAGCTGAAATTAAAGAGGTATTAGATAGGATTAGGGGTTTATATGGATAATAAAATGGATATTAATACTTAGAAAAATTCATAAAATTTCTCCTACAAGTGGTTTCATGCTTTGAAAGTTCTCCATGCTAGAAAAACACATAAAATTATCAAAATAAGCCTTGTTTTACACCATCCATATAGGTGTATTACAATAAATTGGCATGGACTAGGTATTTGTGGATTACTCTATATCTTCAAGTCATTTTCATGGCCTTTTTACCTCCTTTTTATGCCTCATTTGACTCATCTTTTCCATCAAGTCCTTAAGGAGGGTTTTAAAGGATTTTGGAGTGCTTTGGACTCTTAACATTTATTCATAAAGAACAGACATTATAATCCTTTAAAAATGACATTGAGGGATTATTGGACCCTACCTAACTTTTATAATTACCTCTATGTCCCATGAAATTATTTTTGGAAGTTCCAAGCATTTTAAGTTGGCATTTGAGCTTTTTTTTGCATTTTGGCAGGGTCTAAGCACACTTTAGGCCAAAAATGGATTCTTGGGAAATTTTTATACATACTTAAGATTGAATAAATTTTTTTAATACTCTAAAAATATGATTAAATCACTATAAAATATTACCAAGATCTTGAAATGAAACGTGACCCCTGTTTGGTATTAGGCCTAGACTTTGCCAATAGGTCTACCTACAACTTGGTGGTTGATTTTTTTTTTTTTAAGCCTTATAAACCTCTAAGATAGATCCTATAAATCATTTAAAACTCCATGAATATTATCCAAAACATTTAAATTATTTTCAAAGGTTGAAAGTAAAAATGACCCCTCATTTGGAGTTAGGCTTGCATCATCTCACTAGGTCTACCTGTAGACCTACTTGTTTGGACCACCTTGCATATCCTCCCACCTTATATACTAGTTTTTTAGATTTTATTAGGTGTTATATATATTAAAAAATCATCATAAAAGGTTTATAAATCTTTTGGTGCATCATTTTAGCACATATTCCAAAATATAGTCTTAGGTTTAAGGGCAAAGTGATTTGTCTCTAAGACAGAATAGGTGCATGTTACCATTCTTATTCATCAAAAAAACCTTGTAAAGTGTCTTATAGGTCTCAAGTATTGTCTATACCAAATTTTATCTCATTTAAAGGAGTTTAAACCCATCAACTTCCTTAATCTTCAAGACAAACCTATAAAAACAACACTGTGTATAGGGGTGTCTTGAAATGGATTGTAGTTTTACTTTGTTTAAGAACTCCTTTTTGGCACATGATCATTTAAAATGGTATATTAATATTACATGATCATATTTTGATGTATTTAAACCATATTATAGTCTTTTGGAACCCTCAAACACTTTTTATGCTTTTAGAAACATAGACTAGGTCTATAGCTATCTAGAATGAGACAACTATTTAGGCCTACCTGTAGGTTGTTATCACCTTTTTAAAACTCTATAAAGGTGTTTTTTATACTTCCCTAGAGTATATTTTCTCACTTTTTCTTGAGGTAAACCTTATATCATCATGATTCCATTGATTCTTGGGCAATACCAACACCTTCACAATTTCAAATTGCCTAATGCCTTCCATTTTTGACTTGGCTGTAGGTTGCTCTTGCTTAAACTTGGATCTCAATCATGGTTTCTAATCATGTGTTTTAGTTTTTAGATATTTCATGAGTTACTTTAACCTATTCTCACTAGGACATGCCTTCACCTACCTATATATCATTTTGATAACATGATTAGGCCTTCCACTACCCCTGTTTCTTTGACCCCTGCTTCTAACCTTGTTATAGGTGTTCTTTGTGTTTTGCATTTTATTGAGTGTTTAGAAAATTTTATTTGACCTTATTAAGGTGGAAAAAATTGATTTCATATTATTCATACCTTTAATGACCTTAAACACCTCTCAAACCTAAAACTAGGTCAATACCATCTTTGTCTCAATTGTAGGTGTTGATTTCACCATGTATATAGACATGGAAATTACAAGGAAAGCAAAAACATAGTCTCTCCCTCTCTATTATGATATCTTTCACTATAAGTGACATTTGAACCTCTTAGAATAATTACACCTTGATGGAATAGTCTATAACTATAACTATAACTATGAAGGGCAAGGTTTATTTTTTATCAACATCTTATAGATTTCACTAAAAAACCTTAGTGTGTTTTGGAGTCTTTTCAAAACCCTCAAAATCATATCACCTTCCATTTTTTCTTCTCCAAACTTGTTAGAGTATTTTATTGAGATATAGGATACATGGTCACCAACTTTTAAGACTCAAAACCCTTTTGAAGTGCCACTTGGGATGCCTATAAAAACCTCTAAGGCCTCTATTTTGGTCATTTTGAGACAAAAAGGCTTGAATACAATCTCCTTGGTTTCAGCTTATGATTCTATACTCCCATTTCTCAATTGAAATTAAAATTAGTTTTTGAACCTTGATTAAGTGTTCCAAAACCCTCAAAGGGTGTCAAGATCATTTCACACTCCTCCTTTAGGCATTCAAACATCTTGTCTAGCCACCTGTAGATGTGCATATGATTATGCATAGGTAGGAAAGATGAAATTGAGCAAGAAAGGTTGGTAAAAAGCTTTAAAACACCTTCAAATGCAATTTTTAGCCTCAGAATGATTTTTAAATCACAAAGAACACCTAAGATCAACTTAAAACACCTTCTTTTATGTGAACATCACTTGTTTGAAAGTGAAAAAGGGTGGGTAGAGAAGGAGAATGTGAAAAAGGTGCATGGTTTAGGCCTCATGATTGCCTTATTTGGTCACCAAACACAATATTATGACTCCAAAAATATGGGTTACATTCCATTCCTTCCTCTTAACTAGGAAAACCTCCATTCAAGGTACCTATAGGTGAACATTTTTAAGCAAAGGCAACAAAGATGGTCCAAAGCAAGACAAGCATATAAAGGCTTTCCTAGGCATTTGATAACTTTAAAATCTAATATAACCATCATAAACCCATAGAGAGGTCATTAGAAACATAGGAAAACATCAAATCCATCAAACTAAATCAAATTCTTCTGAAACAGGTGCAAATAGTGACCCCTCTTGTATGAGAATACATAAAAATCTACTTGATGTCTAAATGATTGTTCACAAAGGAGGTGGTAACAAAATGAAACTTATTAATATGGATTTTAAGTACACTTAGATACCTTTCATCCCTTAGAAGCACTCTTCCCAACTCCACTTGTACGACCCATACCAACTACTCGAAACTGATCCTTCTTGGCTTGCAAGGAAAAATGGAAGAAACATGAGAAAAACTAAAATTTTTTACATATTAGTTGAAAAAAATGTGTGTAAAAGAGTTTATGGACCTTAAAATATATTTAGCCACATTTTCACCTAAAAATGAGATCATCAATTCTGTACAAGTGCCTAAAAGGGCCTAAAATCAAGGAAAAACTCCCCATTTTTACAAATAACTAAATATTGAGATGAAAATAATTGATTTATAATATATCCAACCTCCTCCATGTTTAAAACCAACTTGGTGACAAATTTTACTCCTTGAAAGTCTGTACAAGTCATTTATTATGCTAAAAATGTGGCCAAACGACACCTTTTTCATATGAAACCTAGAAAGTGACCAATTCATGACTTTAAGACACCTTGAAACTTATAAAAGACCATATTATGACATGCCCAACATAATTTGGAACTTTTAATAAGTTTGGCCAAGGTTGACCAACTTTGACTTTGGTTGACTAGGCCATTTTAAGAGAGATGAGCTTAGACAAGGACTAGGGGAAGGATAAGAAAGATGTATAAGAAAATATGAGACCCCATAAGAATTTAGAAACTTATAATTTTTTAAAAAATTTATGCGTTGACCTAATTTTACCAAAGGGGAAATTTGGTCAATAGGTATAATCCACAACATGAGATAATCATGTCGGCCTATACATAGGAACACTCTCATAAATCTAACTAGAAAAAAGAACAATGGGACCATAGTATATTTTCCCATATAAAAAATGTTATAAATATCATGTAATAATTTTACCTAAATCACATAACCTAAGTCATATAATTTACCCTACTCCAACATTGATTCACACACACACACACAATATATATATATATATATATATATATATATATATATATATATATATATATATATATATATATATATATATATATATATATATCCTTCCTATATGACTTGAGATAGATCAACTGAGTTTTCACAAGTCCAATAATGACCTTCTAAATATATGAAATGGCCAAAACATACACATCAAATAGACAAGATACCAACCTAATTTAGACATATCTATTTGAACTTGTCACCCACAATGTTAAGGCTCATTTATTATCATCATCTAACTCTAGGATATTGCCTATAATGTATACATCCTTTAGGGTAATACCCACCTTAATAGTATCCCTATCCACCATCCATAGAAATGTGTTAGTCTTTCCCATGTTCCTAAGAACATGGTGACTAACTTAGCACTGAATGGGATACCATACATCTCCATGAGACCACTACAACCAAATGTCATAAGATGTATTTAATCTATGGTTGATAGTCTATCTAATATATTTAATAACCAAAGCACATCCACTAGTATCCATCACCTCTACAAAATGCCAAACAATAGATCACTTATTAGATATTTATCCCAAAATTAGCATAACACATGAAAATTTTAAAAATCAATAAACAATCAAATTAACTAATTCACTAGCCATGTAAATCACTACATCATCCCATTTAACATCTTCTTCACTATATTGGCCATTTACAAGAATACATCACCATTTATTATATTTAACACTATTGGCCATGTACCTAAACTACATTGACATTGGAAAAATACATACTTGGACTTTATACACTATATCAACCTTGTCATTGAGTTACATCAACCATCATGTACACAATCAACCATTTCATCACACTATTAACTAAGTTTAAAACTGTATCAGTTGCATCCACTTTATACTATGTCAGCTAGATATTACTTTAATGACCTCCATACACATTTCTCTACTATCCAACAATGCTTATATTATTGACCACCCTCAATTCAACTATATTGGAGACCATGAATGTTATCATTCAATCATAAACATCATACAGTTTCAAATACATCAGTTTAGGTGATGTCATATTATTTATGCAGTGATTTTTCACTAAATTATCATAAATACCCTTGACCTCATTTTGGCATTTCATTTCCCACCCTTATTTCATTTTAAATTATACTCTATTACTACACTTTCTATGGAAAATTCCATTACAAAAATATTCCCTAACACTTACTTTTTCTAATCTAGTTCATTTTCAGTCAAAAATGGTAAAAATTAGCAATAAATACACCATATACCTATACTAAGCCTATTGCAGATATAATCCATCCTTTAGCACATCCTTTGCCTTGAGATTTACCCATCATCTTTCTCTCTACAAAATTAGGATATATAGAGCTCTGATATTCAATAATAGAATATATTCAAATTAATAGTAATTGATTCATTTTTAGTAAAATTTCAAAATTTAAAACTTTCAAATATTTACCAATAAATTTCATGTTTTTCTCATAAATTTATTTATACACATTATTTCCACAAACCAAAATAAGTTATGGAATTTAGACAAAGTAGATATTTTTCAGGGCTAACACCATATTTTTATATAAAATGCAAATTTTATCATATTTTTTAGGTTCGTCTCATGTTCTACACACTAGATGCCTTCCATCATCTACTTCATGCATAACTTCTTATGCACAACAAGGTAATTGAATGTACATATTTATAAAATTAATTATTTTCATTTGTTTTTCACTTTTTACTTATATTTTTTAGTTTTGTTAGTGTGTTGTTATGTTCTTTATAAAAGTACTATCCCATGTTACATTCTAGTGACACGTGATGAACTTTGAATGGGTCATATACACACACACAATATTTTTAAAACTTTATCATTAACTAATGCTTTCTCTCTTGCAGCAATCTATCGACTTTCAATCTCTCTAATTTCACATTGGGTGCATCAAGAAAAGGGTGTGTAGACCATTGATTATTTGTAAGATTGTGGTCTAGACCTATCATATCTATATCTACTACAAAATCCCACTTGCTCAATCTCCTAAGTAATATTACTCCTAAATAACCCCTAACTAAGATAAGACTTATCTTTTCTAACAATATCAGCCCATGTTGTAGTATTTTCACATCCCATAAAAATTCAAATTAGAACATCTTGGGTTGATGTAATTCTAAAAATCATGGCATACACTTCATAGTTAGATTGTCCCAGGTCGACCTTGTTCAAGGGTAAATAATAAGTTTTAAACTACATCACAATGAGACTATATTTTAGGATAAAATTATAAAAGGGTTTAAGGTCAACTCACCACTATAAATATAAGGCTCATTTCATTCCAACAGAGAGGAATGTTCATTTTCATATTATTATTGTTTATAATTTTGCTTTAGTCTACATTTGGGAGAAACCATTGCTTAGATCTTATATTAGAGGGAAATAGATTATCTTGTGGAGTCTTGGATGAAAATATAATAATTCTTGTAGCTTGGAGTTGCTTTCAACCATTTTGATCCTTACAACCATAACAACCTCTTACAAAATTCCATTGGCTAAGGGAGAAATTTAGGCTCAATAGGTTATATTCAAGGTACCTATTTCTAACCTTATATCTTTCATTTAGTAAATATATATTTCATAATCAATGGTATTAAATGTATAACTCCTTGTTTGAATCTCCTCTACACTTAAACTTAGTGTGTCTATAGGGTATTCAAACTTACATTTTTCCCACCCTAGGTAACCTAGGCCTCCATTTGCCTACCTGGTTCCTTAGCCTCTTTAATTTTCTTTTAACCATCCATATTATTTTTTTTAAAAGTTTTGGTAACACTACATTAGATTAATCTCATTATTACTAAGAGACCTTGTTAGGGTTATTACATTATATTGATTCTCTAGAGGCTTTGGAACCCTCTCCATTGATTTTGTGTAATAAGTGCTCTTATAAATAGGTTTATTAGATCTAATTAGTCATGCCCCAATATAAATAAGTATTCGATGGGTTTTATTTTATTTACCTTCTCTAATTTTAGATCTATTATGGAGGATAAGTTGTAGGTTTATCTTAATTCATTGCACACATCCTATACACACTCATGTTGAATTATATATCCTTTACTCTAGTAATTGAATTACTATATTAAATGGGGGGCATATAGACACATAATTATTGTCATAGGTAATTTACAATGCTAATTCTTGAGATATATTAAGACACATGACTTGTAGCCAAACACACAATTATTATTTTAAATTATCTATATGTAAGATCGACCCTTTATTTATCATCATTATTACACAAATTTCAAATTAAAATGATCAAACTACTTAATTCATCCTTAGACTATCTCTAACTCAAGACAATTGTCTCTAGGTTTTTAGGATAGGTCTACACTAGGTGGATAGAAGTGTTTCCACACTCCTAACTACCAAAATTGACTACATCTTGTGTTAAATAATTCCTAGTCTATAAATTTAAAATTAATATTTTGGTTATTCCTATTTATTTCACAAGGTTTTCTAAAGGAAATTATCCAAAGGTTTTCTTATAAATACAAATTGAATTTTTTTATCATTCTTAAGTTATAATTATATATTGAGCACTTTTATGATATTACACAATGAGTTCATTTTCCCTATTCCTTCCAAATTCAAGATAATTCACAAGGATCAGAGATAATCCAAGTATAGAGCATCTCAAATTAAGTCAAAAGTTATTATTTTCAAGTACAAAAATCATTTTTATAATAATAGACATGTTTAAGGAACATAATTTTACAATCACTTTAGGTGGGATAACTATGTGGGCTTGATTTATGTCCTTCAAGTATTGAATATGTACACAATGGTCAATCATCAAGGGGTGATTGATGTCATCTCAACCCTTTACACTCCCCTCTTTTTTAGTTTTCCAATATTTTCATAGTTTCATTAGGGTTTTAAATAACAATGAATTCTAAATTGCGTAATAAAAATTTTAATATCCCAACATACTCAACAAACTTAGGTGTAAGATGTGAAGCAATTAGATTTTCATCACAATTAGCTAGGATGGGTCCATGATCAATAATCTTGATCAACCTATGTTATTTTCTACCTACAACAATCATGTCTAAAAATAATTTTGGATCCTTCTTCTGATCTACCTCTATCAAAATCCTATTTTCTTTATATTTATCTTTTAGTCACTAGTCATAGTCAACTAGGACAAGTCCACAATCAATGGACTCGAGTATCCTGTGCTATAGTCTATCTAGGTCATAACTATATAGTAGTGATTTTAGATTTTTTTAATTGGTCTTGAGCATGCACACTCACATAGTTTTCTAATTTATACTTACATAAATATAAAATTTCTAATAAAGATATCAATTTGATCTAAGTGCATTTTTTCTTAGTGTTTTCCAATAATAATAATTTTCCATATTTGTCATTTTTCAAAATCAGAATTTTTTATTACTGTACATCTTTATCATTGTAGCATCTATCTATTTTTACACCCATTAGACAAAAATAATTTATTGTTTTATAAAAAATAACTAAAATATGATGAACATATCTCTTAAAATGTTGTATATATTGGTGTGCTTGTACACCAATCCTAGAAATTACACTTCCTCCTCTACTACTAGTTATCTATCTAACACTAATTTATGTGACAATGCATAGATTCACCACTGGATCATTCCATCCTACCAACTAAACTTGCATCATGATCCATTTTTCTAGTAATTTCACCCTCATACTTTCAAAATATCAATTATTCACTCCATAAATTTTAGAATCCACCATTGTGTATGGAATGTCCTATTCCATTACAAAAGATTGACTCTCACAACACTCTTCACTTCACTTTAATAAAATATAATTTTTGTAACAAAAAAGTGTAGTTGCATCGACTTAAGGTAAGAATTAATTTGAGATCTTGCTAGGGTCTATGTACTTTCATCTATTTTCAAGTGATTTCACATCAAATTATTCAAATTGACTCTCCTTACATAAGGTAATTCATTATGTATATCTTATTCTCTATTAGAGTACATTTTTCTTCATACAAACCAATCAAGTGTCATCCCCATTCTATGTAGGTACTCATGGCATGAAAATGACTTATATTCCCATTTAAAATTGGGTCCATTTAACACACCATCTCATCCATCTCCTTTTAGTCTTCCATTCCTCCTCTTCTTGTGCTACCATAATGTCATCTCCAACTCACAAAATGCCTAACATTTTAATAATATAAATTTAGTCTTCTATAACTAGGGTTTCAAATAAAAAATTTATTTTCATCAACCATAATTAAATTTCTCACACACTCCACCAATATCCATGATCCTTACAAATAGGGTCCTGGAAATGGAACCAAAATGTTGTGTTTTTTCTTAGACTTCCACATTCCTAAAAATACTAGACTATGTGAAACAAATATAATATTCCCTATGCCAACATATCACTTAAGTAAAATACTTAAGTGCTCACATGTGGTAAAACAAGAGATCACTGAGAACCCCATTATAAGAAAGAGATATAAATATCATCAAATGCATATAGTAATTAAGCTTTTAACCCTATTTTTGATAAAAACAAATAAATAGTTTAGTGTGATTATAGCCATAAAACTAGGGAATATCAAAATGCTAAAGATGTAAAATAATCAATAATTCTAATTTTGGCAATTTAAAAAATATATGTTTTAAGAAATCACTAAAAAGAAAATAACTTAGCTCAAACTGGGATCTTTGTTGACTATTTTAGATTATTTAGTACATTTATTTTTATTTACCAATGAAATAAAATAAACACTAAGTGATGAGTCAATATAATAGCTCATTATAACCAAGTAATAACTCTATTTATCCCCTATTAATCTCCCTCTTAATAGAATTGAATGTGAATTTTGTAACTTGTTTCTAATCTAAATTAGAGAATGAATACATTTACCTTGGTTAGTATGTGTGAGTCAATGTTACTTGTTTTACCACTATGTTCTAACCTTTTGTATGGAAAATCCATAAATTTTATATGTATAGATTACATAAACATATTATGATCAAGTACTATGATTTTAATAAATAAGTAGACCATTTAAATATTATTGAATAACTCTATGTATCAATGCAAATCAGCTCTGGAATCTATCAGTATAGATACATAGTCTACTAATTTAGCTTCAGAGTCTACCACTCTAGCTTCAAAATCTACCATTATAGATCCAAAGTCCACTAGTCTAGTTCTGAAGTGTTCTAGTCTAGCTTTGAATTCACTCAAGCAAGACATAAAGCTTGTGGAAGGATATTTTGGAATTGGTATGTGATGAGCATTCCATATAGCTCATTATATCTGATACAAATTATCCATAAGTGTTGGTTTTTGGTTATATATTACATTGCATTTAATAGTTAAGGTCTTATCTAAGTATAAAATGAATACAATTTATCCTTTGTTTGTATGTGATACATTGTTGATTCTTTATCTTGTTATTGTGTCTAACTTGGATAAAATGAGCATAGTTTTGTGTATAGAAATAAATCCCTATGGCAAGATTATTTTGAGAAGACATAAATAGTTTTGCAAACTCTTTTTGGCAATAGTTTTGATGATTTGGTAAATGAGGTCTGAAGATATGATTCTTCAAAGACACTTAGAAGATGCTCTAAAGGTGCTCTAAAGACCTATAAAAAATACTCTGAAGATGCCTAGGCATGCTCTGAAGATGTCCAGTTGGATACTACAGATCAATATAGTGATTCTAAATATATTTACTATATATAAATATAATTTCCATATTTAGATATCTTATTTCAGACATTGTTATTTATAGTAATGGTCTAAAATGATCCAGATATATGTGTATTTCTATTTTTAAATCTAGATATAATCTCTTCAAATATATGTTAGTTATTTTTTATCTATTGTTAGTTGAGTCAGTTATAACACCTTCTTATAAGCATAGGATATGATTCTTAGATCATCTACATTTTGAATAAGTATATTTGGCTGTTTAGATCACCAAATTTTGTATTCTATGAATAAATGTTGAGATATGCTTTAAATACATGTCTCCTTCTCATTCCATAAAAAAATAAGTGAGAAAGTCAGTTAATAATTGAGTAATAAAAAAAAATTCTAGTATAGTTTCGTATATTTATGTATGTTCCTTTGAAAATGAAATAAAGTTCAACATTCCTTACTGAGTAAAAGTTGTTCCTATTCTGAGGAAGGAGCAAGGGCCTACTTCTCTCTGAAGATCAAGACAAATTGATACTTTTTAGTCTATAGTTTAGAAGCATTTCTTTAATCAAGGTATAATTCATTTACTACAAACTATAATTTCATTTTCAATGAAAGTGTGATTTCCTTTCAAAGTAAGTCTGTTTTCCTTTTCAAATTAAAGTGTGAATTTCTTTTAATGCAAGTGTGTTTCCATTACATGCAAAGATTGTTTGAATTTAATGTGAGTTTTATTTATGCAAGAGTGTGTCTTTCAATTTCATAGGAAGCAAAGTTTGTTAACCTGTATCCATATTCAAAATATATTAGGAAGTAGTTTAAGTGATAATAGACATCCTTTTCAAAGTAAAGTGTGAATTTATTTTAATTCAAGTGTGTTTCCATTACATGCAAAGATTTTTTAAATTCAATGTGAGTTTTATTTATGCAAGAGTGTGTCTTTCAATTTCATAAGAAACAAAGTTTGTTAACTTGTATCCATATTCAAAATCTATTAAGAAGTAGTTTAAGTGATAATATACATCATCCTCATATTCTAGAATATCACACTATCCTACCCAGTTAGGCAAGTCAAGTGAGAACACCATAATATCTTATGTTAGATGTTTAAGTTTTGGATGTTAATGGTGTGAAGTCATAAGAGATCTTCAGTTAGTAAATATTTTAGAATTATTTTTATGTAAAATAGATTTAGAGTCTTATTTATTATTATTAAGATTTAGACATCATAGTAGAAGGAAACCCCCCAAACAATGAACTATAAACTCCAATATCCAATAGTCTCATTACATATAGCCTTAGACACTGGCCCTAGTATAAATTGACACCAATCTATTTATTGGTTAAATGAGAGGTATAATGATAACCTATCATTTTTGTCATTGTTATCGAGTACTCATTAATAAGTGTTAGTGAGATCCTACATTAGATTTAAATAGGGAAATTTAAAAACATCCATAAACCTAAAAAACATAAAAACAATTTAGGACTCTTTAGATTTATGAACCACCCAAGAAATTCTCAAGGATGGTTTATCTCTAAGATATCCCAAATAAAAAAAAGAAAGATCGAATCTAATCCTTGATAGAAAGATTAAGAAGTGAAATAAAGGCAATTTAAAGCCATATATATATATATATATATATATATATATATATATATTTATTTATTTATTTATTTATTCCTTTCCTGAACAAGGTTCATCTTCACAAATAGATCCCATAAGAAGAATCATATTCAAAACATCTCCTACAGGGAGAATTTATCTTGAAAATCCCCTTTTTAAAATAGTTAGATTTGATCCAAAATCTCTACAAGAAGAAGATATGATCACCAATGAATATTATCCTCCTAAGGTATATCATAGGTTGAGCACCTAAGAAGAGAATTTAGATTGGATTGATAACAAAATTAGGGAAGAAAATATGGGAGACAAATATGCACATGTAGAAAACCCTGATTGACAGCCCCAATAGGACAACTTTTTCCTATCTAATTAGCTTAGGTCCTAATGATAAAAATTCCATGAAAAACATTTCACTATCCATTTTACCTAATTTTAGATCTAAATCCTTACAGGATCTAGATCAATTCCTCTTTGAATTTCATGTTCTCTTCCAAACATATGATTATGTCACAAATAATCAAAAGTTGAAGTTATTCCCATCCACACTCAGAGATGCAGCCATGAGATGGTTCATGGGACTTGAAGGTAATTCCATAACCATTTAAGATTAAATGGAAACTAAATTTATGGATAAATATCAAGATTATTGTAGAGTCATAGAATGAAAGAAATAAAAATTCAAGATCAAATAAAATGAAGATGAAACCTTAGAAGATTACATTGATAGGTTTATATTTACCCATAAAAGGAGTGGTTACCAACTTACTGAGGAGGTTTTCAAAATAATATTTATTAAATGGTTAGATTATGATTCACATGTTGCTTTTAACATAATAGGAAAGGGTGGCATTGACAAGTTAACCTTTCATCAAATTTCAACATTATGTACTAACTACTCTAAGATAAGACCTAGCTTAAGGAAATCAAGGTTAGAAAAATCACCTAAAGCTATCCAATTAATGAAATATATATTTTAATTTAAAGGTATACATTCTATTATAATTGACATCTAAATTAGAAGACCTCAAATCAAAATTTTATACTACCAATACTAAACAGTTGTCAATATATTATCCTAGATGTAGAATAAAACATGCAGTAAAAGATTTACCCTTAGACAAAATAGAGGTATGTGGTATTTATGACCTAAACCATGACACCAAGAATTGTAAATATCTTCCTCCTATAAGAATCCAAGTGAAATAATCATCACATATAATTGAGTAAGTGAACTTTATCCAAAGATAAGGAAATCAATACTCCCAACCTCAAAATCAATTTGGCCCAAGATTTCCTCCCAATCTATGGATGGCACAATGGGTTGGATAAATCACACCACTGATATGGGGGCCACCATAACCAAAACCATGGGGTATTCAGGAATGGATGCCACAAATGTGGGGAATGCCTCAAAATCAATCTTGGGCACAACAACAAAACCAATAACCACATTGGGTAAAGTAGTCACCACCTTAATGGTCAAATCAACAATATCAACCACAAAGAAGGTTTCTTCCATAGTAGGCTTTGATTCCTTCATAACCTTAGCAACTACCAATTGAGTAGCAAGTTAACCAACCATATATAATTACTTAACTAGTGGAAAATCATAATAATAGGCAAAATACACCTATTTATGGAGCTGGTCAAGATAGTAATATTGCAAGCAATTTAGTCAAGTGTAATAATGTTCAAATTAGATCAAGTAAGGTAGTAGGAGATTCACCTATTACCATAACTAAAATTCCAAATGATGAAAACACTCCTGATCCACCTATTGTCCAAGAATCAAATAAAGAAAAGGTAGAAGCCACAATTACACCAACCACAATTCAAGACCCCCCTTCTATTCTATTTCCTGAGAAACTTAAAGAAGAGAAACCTAGGGAACATTCTGAATTGATGCATGAATTAAAAGAGATGAAGATAGAAATTCCACTATTAAGAGTCATTAAGGATATTCTTGAGTTAAATCAAATTATTAAAGGATTATGAATCAAATCACTAGGAACAAATAAGTAGTATCCTAAAATAATTTAGGTAATAGGCAAAATTATTGATTTACTAGTAGGAAACATACTCATTCCTAAATATGAAGATCTGGCAGTCTTGTGATGACTATGACAATTTGGAACAAGTCCATTCCAAATGTGCTTATAGAAATAGGTACTGCCATCAACATAAGGACTATCAACACATTATAATCTTTATCTCTCATAAGGCTTCAACCTACCACTATAATATTATAAATAACATATCAATCCATTGCCACCCCTAAAGGAACCATAGAGAATGTACTAGTCACCATAGAATCCTAGAAATATCTTGTGGATTTCATAATCCTTCAACCTAAACCAAATAGGGTAGGATATCTAATCATTCTTAGTAGAAATTTATTAGCTAAAATTTTAGCATGAATTGACAATAAATCTAGAAACATGACCATTTTTAATAGAATTCATGCTAAACAAATATCTCTCTATCTATCTACTAGACCTTCAATGGGTCTTTTTGAATAAATATGAATAGACATCTAAAATAAAACTAGACTAGTGTGTCTTTCTTAGCCATGGTTATCATCAAAGAATATGTCCAAGAGTTTGAGGAACAAATAATAGAAGATTTAGACCAAGAAATCCTAGCTCTGAAGTTGAATAGTTTTACTTTGAAATCTAAAAGCCTAGCTCCTAAGACTAGTAGCTTAGTTCTGAAGACTAGTAGTTTAGCTCTAAAGACTGATAGCTATGCTTTGAAGATGAAAAATCATGAATGGAAAGAATCCATATCAATTATTTATAATCAAAATAATGTCATAAAATCACCAAACATGTTATTTAGTCCACAAAACATTCAACAAGCCATAGTTAATTGGGCTCAAAATAGGCAAAATTTATTTTTACATGATTTTCATTATCTATTAACCAATATGCTTTCCACAAGTGAAACATTTTACAAGGACTTAACTACACTTCATATTTTTAATACCACAAACATGTCCTTTGAATGCATTGATAAGTGAATATAAATAATTAAATTTCATTGTTTGAGGCACTAAACAAATTGCAATCCAATCTGGTAAAATGTTAAATATCAACAGTTGGTTACTAACTAGTAGGAATGAAAAGTGTTTGATGTCTTAGTAAAATACACAAAATATTTTTCTTGGGATTATAGTGATATGAAAGGAATATATCCCAGTGTTTGTACACATCACATCTACATTGAAGATGTTAGACCATTCAGACAACCACAATGGAGGATTAACCCAACCTTGAAAGAAATTGTTAATAAGGAGATAGAAAAACTATTGAAAGTTGGTTTTATTTATCCCATATATGATATTCAATGGGTTTCACCTCTAATAATTATGCCTTAAAAGAATATAAAATATATATTTTATGTAGACTACAGATAATTGAATAAATACATAATGAGAGACTACTTTCCCTTGCATTTTATTGATCAAATTTTGGAGAATTTGGTAGAAAAATAGTATTTATCTTTCTTAGTAAGATTTAGTGGATACAATAAAATTAAAATAGCTTCCAAAAATAAGATAAGATTACATTTACCTACCCACAAGGAACATTGCTTATACAATCCTTTCTTTTGGATTGTGCAATGCACCTGCTACCTTTTAGAGAGAAGTGTTAGCCATATCTTTTGATATTTAAAATGATTGTGTACAAGTGTACATAGATGATTTTAATATCCATGGTGCTACATTTGATGAATATTTGAACAATTTGAATAAAGTACTTACCATATGTGAGAAACACCAAGTATCTTTGAGTCATGAAAAGTGCATCATAATGGTTGATGAAAGGATAGTCTTTGGACATCATATCTCTTCTCAAGGCATAAAAATACATCTCAAAAATATTTAGGTCATTTCTAATCTCCCCATTCTACAAAAACAAACTAATGTTAAATTTTTTCTCAATCATGTAGGATATTATAGAATATTTATTAAAGAATTTAGCAAGATAGTTGTACCTATATTTTATTTTCTAATAAAATACAATGAATTTATATGGAATGATAAGTGTTAAGAATCTTTTGAAACATTAAATAACAAACTCATGACTGATCTAGTCTTGAAAGGACCTAATTGGAAAAAATCTTTTCATATCTTTACTGATACTTCCAATAATGCATTAGGAGAAGTTCTAGGACAAATAGATGAGGATGGAAAGATGTATGCCATTTATTATATCAATAATAATATTATTCCCATAGAGAAAAATTACACTACCATAATAAATAAATTCATTATTGTTTTTTATGCTATAAACAAGTTTAGGCATTATATTACTAGTTGTCAGGTATTTATCTATACAAACCATTCAACTATTAAGTACTTAATGAATAAACTAGTAGTAGGTGGGATAATAATTAGATGGATATTATTTTTGTAATAATTTGATATTACCATCATAGTAAAACTAGGGAAGTATAATGTTGTTATTAACTTTTTATCTAGATTGGTCACTATAGGTGAAGATGGACATGTGGAGATTATTTTTCTAGATGAACAATTTTTTTTTTATATCTACATATTTCCCATGGTTTGTAGACATGGAAAATTACTTGGAAATAGAGAGGTTTCCTCATTATTTTACTTCTAAAAAAATAAAATGTTTGGTTAGAGTTAGTTCTCATTTCAAATGGTTTAAAGGCATGTTATTTAAAATTTGACCTAGTCATATACTTCACAGGTGTGTCAAAGAAGATGAAGTGTATGACATCATAAGAACATGCTATAGTGAATGAGGAGGAATAAATTACTCATAAAAAATAACCATTCATAATATATTTTATGTAGTTTATTACTGGCCATCTCTTTACAAGACTATCAAAAGGTTTGTATGGCAATGTGATCATTTCCAAAGGATGGGTAAGCCTACTTTATCCTCTGCACTACCTCTTCATCCTCAAATAAGCTTAGAAACATTTGAAAAATGGGGTTTGGATTTTATTGGACCAATAAACCCACCATTTCAAGGAAAAAAATATTTATTAGTGTGTAGTGATTATGTTACTAAGTGGGTTGAAGTGCAAGCACTCACCTTTGCTAAGGAATACATTATTGTTAATTTCCTATACCATAAATTCTTACTGAGATTTAGAGCTCTTAGATCTATTATTTCTAATCAAGGGCCCCAATTCATGTCTAACATGATCAAGAATTTCATAGATTTATACCATATCAATCACAAAAATTCATCACCATATCATCCCTGAGGTAATGGGCAAGTGGAGGTCACCAATAGAAAGTTGGAAAACATTATGACCAAAATAGTGAACAACAAAAAAAAAAGATTGGGCATAAAGATTACCTAAATTATTTTGGGCATACAATATAACTTGGAAGACAACCATAGGATTATCTCCATATGAACTTGTGTTTGGAAAGAAACCTTTGTTACCCATAGAATTTGAATTACATAAATTGAAGATAACAACTAAGATATGAATTGATCTTGATAAAGCATAAAAAGAAAGAATCTTACAACTAAATGGATTAGATGAACTGAGAATGGATGCACTCACTCAAACCAACATGATCTATAAGTAGATAAAACAGTGGCATGATACTTACATTAGAGAAAGATAGTTTCAAGAAGGAGATAGTGCACTTCTATTTAATTCTAAATTCTATAATTTCAAGGGTAAGCTTAGGACAAGATGGTTGGGACCATACCTAATCAAAATCATTTTTAGAAATGGCTTTATATAGCTTTAACCAATTAATGGTGACCAACGGGTGCCTTTGATTAATGGTCATAAGCTTAAGATGTATAGAAGACCTCTCAGCAAGGAAGAGTTTATTGATTTGAATCAAGACTGATTTGACCTTGTAAAAGAACTTGGTTCTTCCACTAAGGATATATGGTATTTGTGCAAAAAAACAATAAAATAAGAATGTTGAAAAACTATAAAATGGTGGTTCTCCTCCCTTCAAAATACAAAATTCGAAAATAAAAATATTATAATGTGTGTGTGTGTGTGTGTGTGTGTGTGTGTGTGTGTGTGTGTGTGTGTGTGTGTGTGTGTGTGTGTGTACTGAAAGGTGAAAACCAATGAATGACACTTTTTAAGAGAAGAAAACTTTTACAATAAAATATGAATTTTTGTCAACTAACCTATCTTCTCAAACTTATTTATCCTTGTAGGACACATGGCAACTCTAAGAAATAGGCATGGATTTTTATGGAAAAGGTAAAATTGTATTTCTTTCCTAAAAAGTTAGGCATTTTTTTATTTCATGTCATGCATGTATGATCATTGGGTAGTTAACATTTTTTTCACATGGATAAGTTCTTATACTACCATGTTGATGTGATGAAACCAATATCATCACTGCATTCAAATATTTTATGTGATGATTGTTTTAAAAAGGACTTTTTCAAAAAGATTTAATGTGACATTGTTTTAAAAAGGACTTTTTCAAAAAAGATATGATGTGATGTAAAAATTATTATGGATATTATTCCAAGTGTTACCAATTATGACCCCTTACATCACATCATTGATAATGATCAAAAAAGTGTTTTTTCATTAAATATTGCATGTTCCAAAGTGAATAGCCATACTTTTTGCCATAATTTCATGGCATCTCTTTATTTTCTATTCATTATTGTTGTTATCCATTATCGCATCACATTCCTAATTTTTTGCCTTCCTCTATACCTTGTGCAATTATAATCTCCATTTTTTTTAGTATAATAAAGTTTTTAAGAAAATGGTGATAGCTCCAAAGATAGGAGGAAAGAAGAAGAAAAGTAAACTAGAATCATCAAATGCTTTGATTTAAGAAGAAATAATTAGGGATATTTTTGAGTCAGTAGGATAGTTGAATTTCTTGAAAATATTTTAGGGTTAAAGGAAAATATTATACAAGAGTTCTTTGAAAATTTTGATGAGGACTATTCTATTGTCAAGGGAGAGAACATTTTGTTGGATTCCTTTGTTATCAATGAACTTTCTAGAATTACTAAGGATTGTGTAATTGTCATGGATAAATTAAGTTTTGTCAACTTAATTTAGATGTTTATTGAAGGAAATGAATTCAATCTTAGATTGGACAAATACCCATAAGGTGTGGCCAAAATAATTATGAGAGATAACCTTCCATATCCATGGTATAATATTGCATTTTGAGTTATGAAATATCTTACATGTGAAGGCTAATTTATAGTGGTCGATGGAGATGCCATGTGACTTCTTATTCATTTGTGAAAAGGATCTATTAGAGAAGAGTACTAGGTTAACCTTTCATATTTTCTTCACCATGCCCTAATTAATATTATTTATAAATTAAAAAAGGTATTGGGTCCATCAAACACCATGGTTTGTTTACCCTCATCTGTTGGCATCATTTTCTACAAAAACCTAAATATGAAAAGGTCTGGTCCTTCTTTCTCCATAAATCCTCTCAAATTTTTGTTAAGAAATAAACATGCCCTATTTATCCTCCTTAAAAATAGCACAAATTGAAGAAGGCCCATCTTCAACACCCATAGCTCTGAAGATGTTGCATTGAAGATCTAAAAGATGAATGGGGGTTTCATCAAAAAACCTTAATCCTCCATTCAAGCTCTGACAAAGTCATCATCTCAATCTATGGGAGGAAGAAGAAGAAGATGTATAGGTAGCCAATATTTTTAGAAGCTTAATCTCTCTTATAGAAGTTATAGATGTTGAATAAGTAGCTAAAGAATAACCCCATACATAATAAATTGTAATTGAAGAAGAGACTCTTACAGAATAAATTATGGCTCAAGAAGTAAAAATACCTTTACCCTCTACAACTAATAAGAGTAAAGATATATTAATAGAAGAAGTTCCATCTTCTCCCCAACCTACTCATGAATATGAGGAGTTGTAGCATGTCATGGCTCTATCCCAGTATGAGGAAACTATTTGTCTGTAATAGGCATAATTGGATTTTCTCTGTTTAAAGTTGTAAGGTAAGAAACTGACTATTTACAATTTGGAAAGAAGATGAAAAGAATATATCAATAAATTTAGGGCAAAATAAGTAATTCTTACAATAATAAATGTTGAGAAAACTAGAATACACAATCATATGTTTTCCCAAACCTAGGAATTGTGTGCTTTGTAGAATTTCATTTCCAATAAGGATACCCAAATTGTTAATTTATAGAATTTTATTGTTGATGAAAATACTTAGATTAATAATTAGTGATAGTATATTTATGATATAAATGCATTGATTATTCAAAACACTACTAGAATATAAGAACTAACCACTCACACTGCTAAGTTACAAGCTATTTACAAGCCATGTAGAGAGAGCATTGAGGGAAATAGCAGTCCAAACTGAAGGACCCACAAGAGCTATTCCTTCCTTCCCCCTTCCAATCACTATAATGGTTTTAGTTTGGAAAAAAACTTAGCATAAAATTTATAAATTGGAAGAAAAAATGCTACGATTAAAGTAGAGTCTTAGTAGTAACTACAGAAAGCTCATAACTCCATTCAAAATATTTGTGCAATTTCTAAAAAAATGTTATCATGTAAGCAACCTTCCTTTGTTTATATTCTTTTTATTCTTGAAAAATTCTACAAATGGTGGATACAGTTGATTTCTATTGGATTTCCTCATATTATTAAATATGAACACATGTTTATAGATGTCTTTATCAAGAGCACCACAAAAAAATAAGATGAAATTTGTGAATTCTATATTTTTAACATGTTGTTAGGTTATCAGTCTAAATTTCTAGTGAATTTATTTTGGGGGAAACACAATTACGTGCTTTCCTCTCTACTATGAGAAATCATACATCATGACAACATGTACACAATAAGTTCATTGAATTGTAGAGCACCACAGGTCTATGTATGAGACCTTAATTTATAGAGGCCTAAAATATTCTTTTTACTTATCAACCCATGTACCATATGTACATGAAAAATAAATACCATGAATTATTGAGATCCAATATGGTAGATTTTAGAGATTTTATGAGACAACATTATACCAATTCTATCAATACAAGCATATCCAAGTGGGAGACTTTTCCTATTGCTTTAAAACATAGGGAAGTCATGAGTCTCACCACCATCAAGGGGAGTCTTTAAAGATTTTGGGAAATTTCATAGATTATCACTCAGCTCTTAGATAGAGGATCAGATGTATGGATTGGCATGAGATTTAGACCTCCCATTATTTTCTATCTTATGTTCCGCTAGCAGAGTTGGCACAATTAGATGAAAGTTAAATTTTAAGATTTGATCCACATAGTAGTAAAGGATTATGGAATCTCACCTAGAGGTCATCATGATTGGGGCACCATTTTTAGATTTATGATCTCAGTCAATGGTTAAAATATGGGCTTTTAGAATGAAAACTAGTTATCCCACTTATTTGCAAGAGGAATTGTAAAAGGTAAAGTATGGTGGAATAATGATGATCATTCCATATATATCATTATATCTAATACAAATTGTTCATAAGTGTTTCCTTTTTGTTATATATTGCATTGCATTTAATAGTTAAAGTCTTATCTAAGTAAGAAATGAATGTAATTATCATTTGTTGTATGTAATACATTTCTAATTATTTATCTTGTTATTGTGTCTAACTTGGATGAAATGAGCATAGTTTTATGTGTAGAAACACATCCTTATGGCAAGATCATTTTGAGAAGACATGAAATAATTTTGGTAACTCTTATTGGCAACAGTTTTGAGGATATGACGAATGAGCTCCAAAGATCTAATGCTTCAAAGATACTCTAAAGGTGATATGATTATGATTTAAAGGTGCTCCAAAGACTTGTACAGAATGATCTAAAGACACCCAAGCATGCTCCAAAGATGTCCATATAGATCCTATAAATCAAGATAGTGATTCCAAATAAATCCATTGTATATAAATAGACTTTCCATATTTAGATATCTTATTTTAGACATTACTATTCATAATAATGGTCTAAAATGATACATATATATTTCTATTTCTATTTTGTAAAATTGGATATAATATCTTTAGATATATGTTAGTTATTTTCCATCTATTATTAGTTGATTCAGTTATAACACTTTTTTATAAGCATGGGATTTGATTCCTATATCCTCTATATTTTGAATAAGCAAATTTGGCCATTTAGATCACCATATTTTATATTTTTTGAATATATGTTGAGATATTATTTAAATACATGTCTCCTTCTCATTAAAAAAAAAGGAAGAAAGTGAGAAAGTCAATTAATCATTCAGTAATTAGAAGAAACATTCTAGTGTAGTTTTGCATATCTGTGTATGTTCCTTTGATAATGAAATAAAATTTAGCATTCCTTACTAAGTAAAAGTTGTTCCTATTCTAAGTAAAGAACAAGGTCCCACTTCTCTTCGAAGATCAAGATAAATTGGTAATTTTTAGTTATAGTTTAAAATTATTTCTTTAATTAAGGTATAATTCATTTACTACAAAGTGTTATTTCCTTTTCAATGAAACTATGATTTCCTTTCAAAGCAAGTGTGATTTCTTTTTCAAAACAAAATTTTAATTTATTTTAATACAAGTGTGTTTCCATTACATGCAAAGGTTATTTAAATTAAATACAAGTGAGTTTTCTTTATGCAAGAGTATGTCTTTTAATTTCATAGGAAGTAAAATTTGTTAACCTATCTCCATATTCAAAATCTATCAAGAAGCAATTTAAGTGACAATAGATAACATCCTCACATTCTAGAATATCACACTATCCTACCCATCTAGGAAAGTTGAGTGAGGACACCATAATTTTTTATGCTATATGTTTAAGCTCTGGTTGTTGATGGTGTGAATGTCATATGATACCTTCAGTTAGCAAATATTTTAGATTTATTTTTCTTTGAAATAGAGTTAGAGTCTTATTTTATATTCTTATGATTTAGACATCATAGTAGAAGGAAATTCCCCCAAATAATAAATTGTAAACTCCATTATCCAATGGTCTCATTGCATATAGTCTTGGACACTGGACTTGGTAGAAAATGACACCAATCCATTGATTTTTTAAATGAGAGGTATAATGACATCCTATCAATATGATAATGAATAAATCATGTATGTTTTTTCAAATAACCTTCTAAGTTATTTTGGGTTAATTCTAGATTCATGAGGACACTTACCAAATATAATATTCATGTTTATAGACATTGTATTTATACTAATGTTTTTTAAAGGCATCACTATGAATATTTTAGGAATTAGTTACCATATCATACATGATTGAAATTGATGACATTTTAACTATCAAAACCTAAAATATATCTATATGAAAACTTATGCATCTCTTCCACCATTTCATGTTGAAACATAGAATGAGGTTGTAACTTCTTTTCTATTTGGAAAATAAATTAGATGTAATTAAAAATCTTGGTAAATAATACTTAGTCTGGTCATCTTTTATAACCATGTTGAGAAATATAACCAATTTCTCTTGCTTGATTATAAAGCTAAGCATTTAGTATGATAGGAAAAACATTGAGATTAAGAAAAGCTATTGAAGTATTTTTGAGATTGTAAGAATTTTCTTGATTTAATGAAGATTTGATGTTCCTGAAAGACTAAGTGTGATCTACATTCTATTCTAAGGAAGAGCAATGGTCCACTCAACTAAGGAATTAGAATTATTTTATGATTTATATTACTATTAGTTAATTTTTTACATCTTTATGATCAAAAGTGTGGCTTGATATAACCTATAATATGTATGAGTGTTTCTATTTTAATATATTTTTAGTCTCTTAAATTTTAATATTCTCTTTCTAAGCATTTTCTTCCAAAGCACTATTTTGAGTTATTAAATATATAAATGTGTGCTTTCCTTTACCAACAAGTTTTTTCATTTCCTTATAACTTCCTTTATAATCAAAGTGTGTTTCTTTTCAAATCAAGTATATTTACTTCTCTAGTTAACATTTAAATTTATATCAAAGTATTTTCATTTCAATTAATTAGATAGATTTAAATTAAATAAATTTAAATATATCCTTAGGATAAATGATCCACAACTCTCCCCCCCACCCAAAAAAAAAAAAAAAAAAAAAAAAAAAAATGTAATTGGTAGTTATTATCTTTGACACCTTATTATGGATTATCATTAGACACCAACCCTAGTCTGATATAACATCAATCAAGTTGAGTTGATATAAATGAAGAGGATAAAATTATCATCATCATTTTTGGCACCATTGTTGAGGAATTTCTAGGTGTTAGTAGGGTATACATATTTAAACTAGTAATTGATTAAGAAAAACTTCCCACAAAATCAAAGAAATATATGAATAGCCAAAGAAATTCAAAGGGAAGATAAATTACAAATATCCCTCAACATAGCAAAAGTACTATTAAAATTCAAGAAGAAAGTTCCCTAAAAATCCTTTTAAGAAAATAAATTGAGACTGTTGAGGAAGAATCATTTCTAGCCTCACTTGAACTTTGTGATCATTCCCTAGAAGTAGGTACATTCTTTCAAGAAAAAAAATTAAGGATAAAACATACCTAGAGTTTTGAATCCCAATAAAATATCCTTCCAAACACTTATGATGATTAAACACCTCCCAAGATAACTCTTTATAACATATTTTAGGAAACCATGAGAGATAATCTAGGAAACAATCCACTAAATAGAGTTGCATGAGGTAGAGCTCAACCACTAGGTAGAATGTTCACCTATATGAGGATGACAATGCAACAATGAATCATATATCTTCATTAATAGTTCCTAATTTTAGATGATTATTTATAGAGGACACTGATCAATTTATATTTGAATTTAAGGTTTTGTGTCAAATCTATAACTACAAAATTGATAATCACAAACTAAAATTGTTCCCTTCTACACTCAAGTATTCAAAAATGAGACTATTTATCAATTTACAACAAAATTATATTTGCACATGGGATGAAATGTAAAATATATTATTGGATAAATATTATTATTACTATAGGGTGATGGATAGAAAAGAATAATTCTTCTGCATAAAACAAAATGAAGATGATAAATTGGAAGACTATCTTGACTATTTCCTCTTTGCACATAGGAGATGTGGGTATGCATTAGAAGAACATTTGAGAAAAATAGTTTTATTAAAATGACTAGATGATGATCATATATAATATTTTAACCTAATGGGAAAAGTAGACCTAAACAAACTTGGTCTCAAAGATATAGCTGAACTATGCAATAATTATTCAAAAACAAGGGCTAGTGTCAAGAAAATGAAAACATGGAAGAGAAGCAATGATGTAAGACAAATCATGGATGAATTTTGAAATCTAAAACTAGATATTTTGGTATAACTAAACACCATATGATATGGATTACAATTAAAATATATTTCCATTTCTAAATGACTAGCTATGTATTGTCTAAAATGTAGGTTGAAACATACACTCAAAGATTTCCCTCTTGAAATGACAAACATGTGTGGTATCTATGATACAAATGGTCATGATGCAAAAAAATGTGCTCTCCTACTTAATTTCAAGCACTAACTAAAATAAGCTACCCAATAAACATAAGAGCTCAAATACATACAAAGAAAAGGAAATTAGTTTTCCCATGATCAAAACTAGAATCATTTCACTATAAGAGCTCCTTCTAACCCATGGATGATGTCATGAACTAGATAAACACCACCAAAGGTATGAGTAATACTAATGTGGGGTCCACTAGAGTGGACACCACAACCATGGATGCCCAAGCCTCTTCAACAAGTGTGGATGCCCTAATCCAATCATAAACCATGGTCAAACTAATAATGTGTACCCCAACAAACATTCAATCAGTAAAGGATATTTTCACAAGTGTTGATGTCACCCCATACCAATCAACCTCCATACATTAAAAAATGTCATGTACCCTTTGTAACAAATTTAATGTTATGGGAAAATTAACTAATTCCAATATTCCTAAAACACTATTTAGAAACACTATTCCCAAGTTACTGTTCATATGTACTATTCACATGTATTATTCATGGATCACTATTCATTATCACTATTTATGGTGACATGGTAAGTGATGTAGGTGATGATGAAGTAGTGAGGTGGCTTGGGAAAGAGGTGACATGGCTCATAGGGGTCCTTACATAGGGTTAAGGAACATGTGCTTGGAGTGGGGTGAACCACTCTACTAAGGAGACAAATCAAAGTTGCTTTATTAATCACATGGGTTTTGTTTTGGTGGAAAAGGTAAAAATAAGGAGTGTGGCACATTTATTTATGGTCTGCATGATGTGGGTTTGTGGAAGAGTCAAAAAGGAGGTTGTTACATGTTTGGAGTCTTATGTGCACTTAAAAAAGTGGGAGACAATATTTTCTATGCTGAGTTGGATTAAATTTGAAGGTAGAGGATCCATTACAAAATCATGATAAGTGGAGGTGACTTTTTCAAAATTTGGGGATTTGATTATGACCCTATCACATGATTCCAAGCATACTCAATAGTGCACATTTTGTCACTCATGAGAATGTGGCATCATATTTTCTCTCTCTTCATCATTCACCTCTCATTAATTCTTCATTTTTAATTCTATAAGTATTGATTTCTTCCCTTTGTTATGCATCTTTGATAAAATATAAAAACCCCTTTTATTCTATGTTTGAAATTGGTTCAAATACACATCTTCAAATGATGAAAACCCATTGAAAAATAGGATTAAAGGATGAAACCATTTGGGTGCTTGTAGAATCAAAGGATGAAAACCCTACAATTCTTGGAGATGATCTAATTTAGAGATCACAATTGATCTTCAGAGTGTTTTAGTTTTGCAAATCTTCATTGTTTGTAGTGTGTGTGGAATTTCAAGTGTGTTATGAAAGTATTTTGTGATACTTCAATATTGTAAGTGTTATTTCTATGTTATCAATAATTGAGTCATATTATGTAAGTGTTGTTTTTATGGTATTGTCTCTAGCCATATGCTATGTAATCTTGTATTTATAATATAGTCAGTTGAGTCTTTGAGTGTGAGTTTATTTTTAGAGTTGAGTCTATGTGTATGTCTATTTCATATTTAAGAGTGAGTTTATTAACAATATATGTGAGTTCCATGCTCATCATTCTATCATATGTGTTGTAACTCATTAAATTATAATGTAAATGTGTGTTTGTTAATCTATTTATGGGTTAATTTTAGTTTTATGGCCATTAGTATAAGTGTTGTAAGTTGGGATTTTATAATTTTTATGTTTTTGAGAATATATCCTATTCAAGGATATTATGGTGGTATCAAAGCTATGTATTTTTCCATCCTATGAGGTTTGTGTTTGTAAAAATGTTTTCTGTTGATAAAGCTACAAGGAGCATGGAATGAATGCACCAACTTAGACTTGATTATGAGGCCTATTATGAAGAATAATATAATATAAGACTATAAGTGTAAGCTACCCCAACCCTCCAAGATTTTTTTTACTTAGAAAGGAGCAGTGAGCTATGAAAAATAAAAAGGTTCAATCAATAGATGGCTTAATCTCGGCAACAAATATTTGATGAGTTTGATCAACTAAGGATAAATTTTAATACTAGACACAATGGTAATAAGGGATCAACATCTCAACTTGGGTTGCATCAGTAGGAAGATTCAGATCCAAAAGTAGTTTGTAAATAACCCATGGCATAATATACTTTCCAAGAAAAAGAACATTCTGAACTTCCTTCTAAAAATGAAAATGTCTTATTTCAAGAAGCATGCATAGCAGAATGAAGATGCAAGCTTTGAGAATCCAAAGCTTGGCATGGATCATGCTTATAGCATGGATGAATTGGGTTTTAATTAATGTATATGCCAAGAATAAGTTAGTGAATACAAAGATCAAGATAGCATTGATAATGAGAATGTTTAGGTTAGTTTTAAGTTCAAAATTTTGAGTCACAAAAATGGAGGTATTGAGATATCTCAACCAATTATATTTTATAAAATGAGGATGAACATCCTATTTTCAGCCCAAGGTGTGAGCATTATATTTTCAGCCAAAGGTATGTGGATGAGTATTCTATTTTCAGCTAAAGGCATGAGGATGAACTTTCTACTTGCAGCCAAACGTATGATAATATTTCAAATTTTTCTCTACCTATGTCACTGCAAAAAAATTTCATCATGAGAATCATGAAAAAATGGGTGATAGAGTAAAGGATAAAACTTACAGTATAGTCCATGAGGACTCTTTGATATAAGTTCCAAATTATTCTTTCAGATGGGATCTAGGTAGTTTCTTTAGGGCAAAAGTAGATAAAAACATTGGTAATATTATTGAATTCTCTAGATATTGCAATGAAACAAAGTCTATGAGGGATTAAAAATGTTGTGTTTTGATTTATAATCACGTTATTAAGGATCCATGTACAATAATTATAGATCACTTTTGGAAAAACAAGATCATGGATGGTGGATAAATGGAGATAGTTCCTATAATAAGCTTAATGCTAGATAGGGGTAATCATATTAAGTGTCTTTTTGACGTCCAAGATTTTATAACTTAGGTTGTTATGGTGTTTTGGGTTTCATATTACAAGCTATTTTAATAACTCATGAATAAGGAGACACTACAAATTCATAGCATCATTAAGGTAAGGCCATTAGTCATCTTATTGGGCAAACAAGAGATTTACAAAGACTTTTACATCATGAGTCTTGAAGGATCCAAAAATACATGGATATTGCATGGTGTGAATTTTATGGGAGATTTTTCAATCACTTTTTGGAGAAGGTTTGATCCCAAGAAATAAAAGGTAAGAACTTATGATTTCATTTATGTGGATGAAATGTTGAATCCCAAAAAGATCTAGTTGTTTGAGAAGACAAACCAGAATTCTACAACTTTAAGTAAATATTTTTATATCATGCATCTTGATGAGCTACATGATGATGTGTATTATGAACACAAAGATGAGTTGATTGATGAGGCATTTGGTAAGCACTCTTATATTTCCATCTCAATATATGGGAATGATATCACTAATCTATTTCAGTTTTGTCATCATCTTAAGGAGGGTCAAAGAGTACATTTGGATCCTTTGGCTCAAAATTATAAATTCATAATGGTATGGAATCTAAATGGTATTTTTAAATCTATACAAGATAAAATTTCCAAGTTCAACATCATTGTTGCTAATTATTTCATTATGTCATACAAAGGGATAAGAAAAGAATCTAGTTTGACATTAGTTAAGCTTAATGTAAATATGGTTAATGATAATGGGATTTAATGTTTAGAACACATGGATAAAATGCAAGGAATTGAGGCATTAGATAATGCTCTCAAGGCAAACATCAAGGAGACAATTTAGTGTCCAAGTGAACAAAATCATATTCATTTAGTTGGTTTCAGATCTGACATCCTATTTATGAGTGTAGTGGTAGATGCATATGACATTGCGATCATTGGTTGTATTATATATAAGGTACATGGTATGGTAGATGGAGAAACAAAGACTTACTCTTCACATATTGATTTTGATTCAATTTCTAGCTTACCAACCAACCATGGTATGATATTTCCCTTATGTAATGAACAATGTTTGTATGGAGATAATATTTCATTTAGGAAAGGACTGCTTCACAACATCAAGAAAGAAAAGATTTAGGTATGTTTAAGGGTATGGGATCCGAGTTCTTGGTTAATGAACTTGTTTCTAAAGTTTGAAATAGATCATATGGTTGAAAAGACACTCACCACATTTTAGAGAGGTGAAAGGGTAATAAATTATGATTTGATTTATGTTGATGATATATTTATATCCAAAATAACTTGGATGTATGGAGAAGAATTTTAAAATAATGTGATGCTTAAAAGGGTTTATCATGGATCATCACTAAATGGATTAACATATTATATTGCACATACATATGGCCATCTTGGGTAAAATTTTGATATAAGCAAGCACACATATCTCTTTGTTCAAAGATGCCTATACATCATACTAAGGGATCTAGGAGATGCATTTAGACATGATCAAGGGAAATATTGTGACGTGTTTACAATCATTATTTTTGAATATGTTATGAATGCTAACATGTTTGTAGAAGTTTAGATGAATATTAGAGTGGTACAATAGACACATGGTGGAAAGATATTCATATTTGTTTGGGATACTGGAAACAATATGAGTCAGAGGGATGGCATAATAATATTTCCATTACTTAACTCAAATCAAAGTTGTACAGTCATGCCTCATATCAGGGATCCTTTAAAGGTTTGAATTCATGTTTTTGTGAGCCATGCACATTTACTTGACATTTTTACTCATAAGGCTAAGAAAATTTTCATAAAGATGGTCAAATTACATTAGTTACACAAGGATGTTTTGGAAGTTAGGGAGAGTCTATCTTGCAGTATTCTTTGGTAGAGATAGGTTCCAGATTGTATGGACCCTATAGTTGGATTCAACACCTTGGCATGATGATTTTTTAGGATATTGGTTTTCAATTGATTCATGACAAGAAATTTTGGGGAGGGGCAAATTTTCATATCCCCTTTACAATAAAATTTATGTCATGGGAAAATTAGATAATTCTAATATTCCTACAACACTATTAAGAAGCACTATTCCCAAGTTACTATTCATGGATCACTATTCACTATCACTATTCATGGTGACATAAAAAGTATTATAAATGATGATGTAATAGTGAGGTAGCTTGGTAATAAGGTGGCATGGCCCACAAGGGTCCTCACATGGGGTTAAGGAGCATGTGCTTGGAGTGGTGCATACCACTCCACTAAAGAGAAAAATCAAAGTTTATTTATTGATAACATGGGTTTTATTTTGGTGGAAACAACAAAAGGAAGGAGTGTGGGGCATTTATTTATGGGTTGGATTATGTGGGTTAGTAAAAGAGTCAAAAAGGAGGTGGCAACATGTTTGGATTTTTGTGTGCACTTGGGAAAGTGGGAGATAAGATTTGCTATGTTTAGTTGGATTAAATGTGAAGGTGGAGGAGCCATTATGAAATCACGATAAGTGGAGGTGATTTTTTCAAAAGTTTAGGATTTTATTATGACCTTAGCACATGATGCCAATCATACCCAATAGTGCACATTTTGGCACACATGAGAATGTGTTGCCATATTTTCTCTCTCCTCATCATTCACCTCTTATTCCTTTTTAATTTTCAATTCTATAAGTATGGATCTCTTCCCTTTCTTATACATCATTGATAAAATATAAACCCCCTCTTTTATTTTATATTTGAATCAACTACACATCTTCAAAGGATGAAAATGCATTGAAGAAGAGGATTCAAGGATGAAACCCCTTGGGTTCTTGCATAATCAAAGGATGAAAACCCTATGGTTCTTAAGGGTGATCTCATTTAGATATTGCAACTGATCTTTATAGTGTTGCAAATTTTCAAGTATTCATATTTTGTAGTGTGTGTGGAGTTTCAAGTGTATTGTGGAAGTATTTTGTAATAATTCAATATTTTAAGTGTTATTAATATGTTATCAGATATTGAGTCATATTATATAAGTGTTGTTTTTATGGTATTGTCTCTAGCCATATGTTATGTAATCCAATATTTACAATATAATCAATTAAGTCTTTGAGTGTGAGTTTGTTTTTAGAGTTGAGTCTATGTGTATGTCTATTTTAGATTTAAGATTGATTTTATTAGTAATATATATGAGTCTCATGCTTATAATTCTATCATATGTGTTTTATGTCATTAAATGATAATGTAAATGTGTGTTTGTTAATCCATTTATGGGTTAATTTCATTTTTATGGCCATTAGTATAAGTGTTGTAAGTTAGGATTTTGTAATTTTTGTGCATTTGAGAAAATATCCCATTCATGGATATTAGAAACAAGTAACTCAGTCCTAATTACTTACATAACTATTATGAAATCCAAAAAATAAATAGGCATCTATTGTCTATAGGATTGGGTAAGAAAGAATCCTAGGGGTTGGTGCCATTGACTATAAAAATGTCCAGTTGAGATCAAGTAATACAATGAGTATCCCCATAATTACCATAACTAAGGTCCCAAACAAAAAAATATATCTCCCTCTTGATCCAATCAAAGAAAAATCTAATGAGAAAAAAGAGAGGCCTTAAGAAACTAGTTCAATTATTCCAACCATTCCTTTTCCAAAAAGGATCTAGGAGGTTGGAAACTAAAGTGAATTGGATTTAGTCCAAGAATTGAGAAAACTAAACATTGAAATACTATTACTAAAATCCACATGATACATTTGATTACTAAATAAATTCATCAAAGGATTGCATATAAAAACTTTAGGGAGAAAATGGAAATATCCTAAAACTATACCTGTGGATGGCAAACTTGTCAATTTATTAGCATAAAAATTATTTTTACCTAAATATGGGGACCCTAGAAGTCCAGTCATCACTAGGACTATAGGAAGGAAAGAAATACCAAATTTGTTAGTGGACCTTGGATCTACCATCAATGTAATGATAGTAAACACCTTAAAATCATTATCCCTTATAGGGGTACAACCTACTTCTATAATCCTATATATGGCAAACCAATCCATTGCCAAACTAAAAAGAACCATAGAATATGTATATATAATTATGAAATCATGGTAATACCTTGTAGATTTCATTATAATCCAAACCAAGAGTAAAATATTAGGATAGTCATTGATCTTATGAAGATCATGGTTGGATACAATAATAACCCTTATAGACTATAGATCAGGAGACATGACCATTTAAAATGGGGAAAAGGCAAATAGATTTAGTTGTACCCATGTGTTAAGTTGTCTCTAAAATCTATAGGTCATGTATGGGTGGATGAATTAGAACAAAATAATAATAGATTATCCTCATTGGCTATGGTATTAGTTAAAAACCACATAAATGAACTAGAAGAAGAATAAAAAATAAGTATTGATGAGCCCAAACTAGCTCTGGAGTCTACTAGTATGGCTTAGAGTCCATCAGTCTAGGTCTAAAGTCCACCAGTTTGGCTTCAAAGTCCACTAATCTATATCTAGAGTCCACCAGTCTAGCATCAAATTTCACCTATCTATCTCTAGTGTTTACTAGTTTGGATTTAGAGTGTATTATAATATCTTTTAAAGGTTAACCAATGAACTCAAAATACTTTTTTGAAGAAAGGTAGGACCATACACCCTTCCATCAAGTCACTATTACGTGGGCACAATATATTTAATACATGATTTTAGTAGACTTATAATACCCATTAGTATGGGTAATTTAGAAAGGGAATTATTTTCTCAAAGACATAGCCACCTTCCATATGATCTTGCCACATCCCTACCCTTTAAACTCTCTAATGAGTAAATATAGGTAGGTCAGTTCCATTTATCCTAAAACCAAGAACATATTTATCCAACCAAGAAAAATGTTGAGTATAAATAGTTGGTTGAATAATGAATAAGAAATAAAAGTTTTTGATATATTAATAAACCATACAAAATAATTTTCATGGGGATACGATAACATGAATGGCATTCATCTAAGTATATGCACCCATCATATCTACATAGAGAACAACAAACCAGTTAACAACCACAAAGGAGAATCAACTGAGCATTAAGATACATGGTTAAAATAGATATAGAAAAACTATTAAAAGTGGGATTCATTTACCCAATATCAAATAGTCAGTGGGTGTCACCACTTGTGATAATACTAAATAAAAATGGCAAATGTAAAATATGTATAGATTATAGAGAGCTTAATAAGGCCACCATGAAAGACTATTTCCCTTTGATCTTCATAAACCAAGTTCTAGATAACTTGGATGAGAATAAGTAATTCTCCTTTTTATATGGGTTTAGTGGTTATAATCAGATAAGAGTAACTCTATAGGATCAAGATAAACCAACTTTTACATGTCCTTAGGGAAAATTTGATATAGAGTGTTACCTTTTGGTTTATGTAATTTACCAACTACCATTCAAAAGGTGGTTTTATCTATTTTTATTGATTTAAATAATGATTGTGTAGAATTTTATTAGATGATTTTACTATACATGGTTATTCTTGTGATGAATCCTTAAATAATTTAGACAAAGTATTATCTAGGTGTGAGTAGCTATAATTATCCTTAAGCTATGATAAATATCTAATGATGGTTGATCAAGGGATTGTACTAAGCCATCACATCTTATCTTAAGTTATATAAGTTATTCCTATAAAGACTCAAGTCCTTTCTATCCTACCTACACTTAAAAATCAAACTGATATCAAAAGTTTTCTTGGACATGCAATGTACTGTAGTTGTTTTATATAAGACTTTTGTAAAATTTCTACACCTATGTTTTCTTTTCTTATTAAGGACAATGAATTTTTGTAGACTGATAAGTTTTAATAGGATTTTCAATCAATAAAACATAAAATTATATTTGATCCAAATCTAAGAGGTCATAACTGGGAGCAACCCTTCCACATACATACATATGCCTCAAATAATGTTATGGTGATAGTACTTGGACAAAAAGATGAATAAATAAAAATGAATTCCATTTACTATATAATCAAGATATAAATCCCACTAAAATAAATTCTACCACTAATGAAAAATAATTATTTTTTATTATATATGCCATGAATAAGTTTCATCATTAAATCATTGGATATAATTTTTTTGTATACATAGACCATTTAGCCATAAGATACTTAATGAATAAACCATTGATAGGAGGTAGGGTCATTATATGGCTACTCCTCTTATAGGAATTTGACATTAAAATTATTGATAAGATAAAAAAATTAATGTGGTTGCTGATTTTCTATCAAGATTAAATGTTTCAAGTGAAGATGAACTAGTTGAAGATAACTTTCTAGATGAGAAACTATTCACAGTTTCAACACACTCACCATTGTTTTATAATATGGAAAACTACCTGTCCATATGTAAATTTTGTTGTGATTTTACTAATAAATAGATATAATTTTTGGTTAGGAATAGTGCTCACTTAAAATGGCTTAATGGTGTTTTATTTAATTGTGGACCTAATCTAGTACTTTGCAAGTGCGTAAGAGAAGATGAGACCTATGACATTATAAGGGATGTCCATGATGAATTAGGAAGAGGTAACTATTGAATAAAAATGAATATTCATAATATCCTTTTGGATACATATTATTTCATCCATTTCACAAAAATGTGAAGAGATGTGTATGGTAGTGTCATCCTTACCAAAGGATTGGGAAACCCACCTTGTCTAATGAAATTCAACTCCATACTCAAGTGGTTATAGGACCTTTTGATGAATAGGGACTAGATATTTTTGGTACTATTTATCCACCATCCCAAATAAAGGAATACCTCCTTTTATGCATAAACTATGTCACTAAATGAGCAAAATTCTAAGATCTACCATTTACAAGACGAGAACTAGTTGTTAATTTTTTATACTACAAGATCATGCAGTAGTTTAGAGCACTAAGAGAAATAATATCTAATAAAATCCCATAATTAATATCTAATATGATCAAATCCTTTTTATAAAACTATCATATTACCCACATGAAGTCATCACCATACCAACCCCACTAATGGTCAAGTTGAGGTCACTAATAAGAATCTAGAGAACATCTTGACCAGGATGGTTAGCATAAGAAAAAAGGATTGGGAAAGAAAATTACCTAAGGTAGTTGTTTTCACTTGGATTTTAATCCTTTGAGGAGATGTATCATCTCTCCTCATCCAAGTGGCATAATTAAAACACCTCTAGGCTATGGGTGAGCCTAAGAATGAGGTGAATCTCTAGATAAGGATAGCTCCCTTGATGTACCACTTTGGATCACTAATACACCAAAAATTTATGAGGTAAAATGGAGAGATAAAAATAAAATCAAACTAACCTAATGGAGGTGATACACCAAAATAGTTGATTATTACCAACAATCTACATGTTACACATGAGAACAAGGGACTAACCAAACATACACTTCTCCAATCTGCATCTTCTTACATCAATGTTACATTATGAGGTTGTGATGAATGTTTAGTTATGAGAAATAGAAAATAGGCCTAAAATGTAACTACTTGAATATAATAACTCACTCAACCTTGACACATCATAAAACACTTCACATGACCTGCAAGAAGAAGCTTTATAACTACAAATAGGTGAGAGAATGAGCTAATCATGCTAAGGAAACAAGAGTCGTCACTTATGAAAAATCAAACATTATAAATTAAAAAACTAAAAAAAATCATATAATAGGTAAAAATAATAATTATTATTGATCCATGGTATGGAAATGATCAGGTCTTCACCATACTCAGGTGAGCATAAGTTACAAAGGCTAAAATGGCTAGTTCTTAAAGAACTTGAGAGAGAGAGGATAAGAGAGAAGTCCAAAGGTCACAAGGAAACTTGAGATGAGATAATGAGTTACCTATGCATGGGAATAGGATATGAAAAGGACCATGTAATGTTAGAAAGCACAAGTGTCCATACAAGGCATGAAACTCCTTATGTTGGCTCATAAAAATGATTTCATCATCCACACCTACTTGAACATCTAAAAAATAACTAAGGATAGGTTGAATGATTTAAATTAGAGGGAAATATTATAGGCATAGCTTTCCATGTATTGGTTATAGTCCTAGTCATCTAAAATCATCTAAGAATGAGCCATCACCATCTGTAGTCTAAAAAAACTCCTCTTCTACACACCTTGCACACTTGGCTTCCAAAAATCATCAATTTTACATTAAAATTCATAAAATGGAGTGGATGACACTTTTCAAGACCCTACATGGCCTTAAAGGAATTAGGAACACCTTAAAATCAACTCACTTGAAGTTTTCTACCCTTCTCATTAGCTTGGTCACTATGTCAGTTTTGACTGGCTAAGATTAGAGCTATTTTTTGAACACTTAGGAGTTTTTCCAAGGAATTAAATGGACATTTTTGGTTATATTAAGTCCTATTATTTCTTCCAAAGTTTATTTCATCTCTTGAAACCTCCTAGAACCTACATAATGCACAAAATTATAAATAAAAGCCTATTTTGTACTCAATCTATATAGTTTCATATAAGTAAAAAGGATGAGAAGGATCCTAAAATATTAATTTTAAATGTTCAATCAATTTCATGGTCAAAATAGGTCATTATAATATATTTCCATCTCCATTTCCTCTATCAAGTCCTTGTAAGGGTTTAGTAAGGGTTTAGGCCTATTTTACCCTCTTAAGGTTTTTCATAAAGATTTCACATTGAACCTCTAATAAAATTCCAAAAAAAGGTTTTTTATGACCATGTCCATCTCATCCAAGCTTATTTATTCTCCATGCAAAGCATCAAAAGAGATATGAGCTTCCAAACCTCTCCTAACAAGCTTATTGTCTCCCTTTCCTATAGGTTTGGACCATTTCTGAGATAAAAAATGAATTCTTCATGTTTCCTCTAAAAAGTGAAGGATTTAACACACCTGTGTTGACCCTAAAAATAGGTAATAATCTATTTTAAATATCTAACAAGGATGGAAATGAATATGATCCTCTATTTAGCTTTTAGGTCTAAACCTACCTAACAAGCTTATCTACATCTTAAAGCCCAAAATGACTTTATGATGGATTTCATTGAAAGGTATAATTTTTTTAAAAAATTCATGACCCCATACACATGTAAAAATTATTTATAATTCATACCTAAGGCTATAAGTAACACTGACCTTCCATATGGACATTAAAATAAAACCCTGCCTCTTAGGCTTGCTTGTAAACTTAGCCACATAGGCCATATTTTTGGTTTCCCTACTTATATGAGGTTTTCCTCATATTTATTTGTATGTATTGAAAATTATCATACCTCCTTTCCATGTCCAAATATCCCCTAGTCCATCCTTTGTCACCTTTTCCCCAAAACCTACCAATTTACACTTAAGGGGAAGTACCCTCTATCTGAGACAAAATAGAGGATACTTCCCCTATTTAATTAATAAATTTGAATATTTAAATGTATTATAAAATTTATAAGTATTTCCTACACAAAAATTTATCCCTTGGTTCTATGGTTAGATCTTCCAAAAGGATTGAAAACCAAAATAGACCTTGGTGAAATGGACTGTGTGCAAGATTCTTCATGTGGATTATGTGTTGAATCATGAGATCATTTATTTTTAATCATTTCCCATTATAAATATATTATATATACCTTCATTATCCTTAGATATGTTTCCCAATTTATACTCCTCACTCCAACCTTCCATGTACTCCTCATACTCCTACCTAGTCTAGACTGTAAGTATAAACTGTTGACTGTATCTTATTCTTTAACACCATACATGTAGGTGTGGTTTACTTAAGTAAACCTAATACAATATTAAAAAACCTTCCTTAATATTTCCTAACCATTTATTAATTATTGGACCAATGGTTCATCTCAATCTTAGCCTAAACCATCCTTTTCATTGTCTTAGTTAACTATTTACCTACAGTCACCTACAGGTGATTGTAGAGGACCCTATAGGTGGCTTTTATCCCCAAAACCCATGATAAATATTCATTAAAAATGAATTTATATACTTTTTATTTATTTTTAATCTTATTTTATTAACTAATATTTTTATATCCATGCACAACTCTACTATGGATGGTATAGAGGTTAACAGTCAACTATGGGTGAACATATGCATAATGCGACACTTGTAGGTGATCACTAGACCTTAAAACATCAGTAACCAACTTCAATGATGGCCAAAATTCCCATTGGTATCTATTTCACCCCATAAGGTTTTCAAATCATGGAATATTCCTTAGTATTGCAAGATTGGGTGAAGGGATCTCTTTTTGATTAAAAAACCTATATATGATCATTGCAAATTTTTAGTGCATAAAAACACAACTTTGGGCCTCTTAGAAACCAACTTAAATTGGTCCTATACCCATAAATTTTTTTGTAATCCTTGTCTTATATTTTTAATTAAAAATAAACACATTATGATACATAAAAACAACTGGAAACCCTGTTACAATATACCAATAAAACCTCAAGGAACTCTAATTTCATATTTTAGGGACAAAGGGGATGAACTCTGTCATTTGAGTCTTTGAGAATTATTATTCATTAATTTTTCCAAATATCATACAAATATTTATACCATGGTACACTTAACCCATTATTTCTTCAATGATGATTCCAACTTGTCCTAATTCCTTCATCAAATACCCTCAATTCTCTACCAACCCCACCTATAGGTGGACATTATCAAGTCTACAAATAGTATGTAAAAATATAAAAAATATGAATTAATTTGACCACTTCCTTAGTTTTGAAATAATATCAACACTCCTAAATTAATTCTTCATTATTCAAAGGGTTTGAAACCACCACTAATATTCTCAACCTGGTATGATGTCATCATGATAGGTTGTATATGCACCTTGAATGGTATGGAGGTAGTATGTGAAATGTATGAGAAATGGTATCATGACCTTGAAATTATAAAAAAATACATCATATTCAAAAGATATAAAATTATAAAATATGATATCAAAATATTGACACAATATTTACACCTTGTTTGAACATTGGAAAACTTCTATAAGCACCTGTAGATGCATGTTTATGGTAGAAAACTGAGTGTAGCAAGAAAATGATTCCTTCATGTTGATCATAAAACATTTTATGAACTAAATTTTATCATCCATGGGATAAATATATTTCAATCACTAGAGGACTCATTTTCACTCTCTTATGAACGTATTCCAGCCCTAACACAACTCATTCAAATGATTGTATATGGCAGTCATGAGTAGACTGACTATATGGTGACCTATGACTGCACCTTCATGGAGAATTTATTAGATTGTTATCCAATAAATTTTAAGGGTTAATAAAACATTTAAAAAATTAAAATTAACTTATTTCCACTGCCTAGAATCATTGACAAATGCATGAGGATCCTCAAAATGGTGAAAAATTGCCTATATCACAACATAATGCATTCACTTGTAACCTGAGATGGTTTACATATCAAAAAATAATGGAACATAAAAAAATCATGGATAGGATTATATAATGTATTAAAAATCATATGGAATCAATATCAATAGCTAGATTATACTAAATCATCCAAATAAGAGCAAAATCTATGGGGTACACAGATTAACAAGCAAAAAAACATAGTCAACTTCATGAGGATGGTTAATAAATCATAGGCCACCATTATTCAAAATATTATTATGGAAACTAATATATATATATATATATATATATATATATATATATATATATATATATGAGTTTAATTTCTCCTCCCAAATTCTTTTGACTTGGAATTTCTCCAACTGACCTTACCAAGCATGAACCTACTGATCACTTCTATATGTCTAGAACGACAAGAAAGGAGCATAATGGTTTTGGGACTTTTTTAGCACTTACAAAGCATGTAAATAAATCATGTGAGTGTGATAAATATTAATATATTTTATATCACCATATTCCATGTGTCACCTTCCCCCATGGGCCGTATAAATTTCAAACTTTTCTCTTTTCCCAAGAAAATTGCTCTTTCTTCTAAAGAACCTACCACTTTTCAGTTATAATAGTGAATTAATACCTATTATTACACATTTTATGTTTCATAATACTTTCTACACCATCACACTTCCTAAGGAGGCCATAAAACTCATTTAATGCTCTATTTATGACCCCAAATGACTCAAAATGATACATTGGCTGATATGACTAATGACCAAGGTTAATGTGATATATAATAGCATTATAAGACATATAATACACAGTATTACATAATAATAAACTCCATATAAAACTTTAAAGACCAATTTATCTCTTATAGGGGTCTCAATTTGACTTGTAGGGTCAAATTTGGTCAATAAATTGGTGACTCATAGATGTAGTATGCCTACTATATTAACTAGACTAGTAGCCTTATCAGTCCATTAGGATTAAGGAGTCATATAAAGTCTAATAAAAAACAAGAGGAATTTTAAAACAATATTTGATAAATATAAGACCAATGACTACCTCAACCACACAAAACAAAACACACACACACACACACACACAAAGCAAAAGCAAACACACATATGTTTCATGAGCACTTATGGAACACACGCACCAAGATAAACAAAATGAATCAAACATTAATTAACCTAAGATTAAAAATATCTCATAGATCAAAATGGAAATTTTAAACCCTTCTTTCTTCATGACATGAAGGAATGAATGAAACACATAGTCTTTTGATCCTTGACATTGATACCTCCAACTTTTTCATGATGTTTGCCAATTTCATTGGCATGATATTCAATGAAAACCAAGTAGTTCAAAATAGGTTGTATATTTAAAATTAACTCTTATTACATCTAAATAGCCTTAACTTTCTCATATGGATCCTCAATTACAACCTCCAAAGGGGGTTCAACAAGGCATACCTTCTTGATTTCCATAATTCTCTCAATAAGATTGGATTTATTCTTAGCTATAATTTATTCTATCCAATCAAGGAGATTTTCATATTCTACCCAATTTTTGGAATTATCCTCCATGGAATACTCTTTCTTCACTTTGTCATGTACTTGACCCTCAACTTGGCAAAGCTCTTGAAAGAACTTCATTTATAGTTTCCAAACATCTTTATCCTCTTTATCATCTAGAACCACTACCTCTTCAATCTTATCTTCATGATGTATGATGTCATTAATCTGGTGTTCTTCAAGCTCTAATGCATATTATGGTGGTTCAAAATTAGGCTAAGATACTGGGTCATCTTCAAAAATAATAACTTTCACCTTGGTCTCAAGAGAGTTTTCTAGGATTGTAACCTCTTCAATCTTCCCTTCTTGACTTATGAGGTCATCAAGCTTGTGTTTTTAAAAATTTAGGACCTCTTAAGGGCTATAAAGTTGCATCTTAGATATCATAACCTAACTTTACTTCTCAAGGGCTGAAATATCTTCCATCTCTTTATCCTTCTTGGTGATGCCAAGACTATGCATCTTGAAATCATGTGACCTAGCCCAATGAGGCTGCCAAGGAGGTATGTTTTCTTCAATAAAGATTCCTAAATTCTTATCAACCAAATATTCCTCTTTATGTTCCCAAACCATAGGTCCATCAAGGAAAATGGTGATGGGGTGAGGACAAGATGAACTAGTTGGTGGAGGTGGCACATATAACTCAACATTAGATTTGGAATGAATTGTAGGGGATTCTTTTAGGAGTTCTTAAGGAAGGGGACACAAACCTTGGGATAAAATAGATTGGTTTTGTTCCTTCCATTTTAAAATCAATTCATCTAAATCTAATTGGGATTTATCATTCTCTTGAGGAAGGTTAGATGGGGTGTGTTTAGGTATAGGATCTTCTTTTGGGTCTAAACCTTTCATCACACCTTGACTTAGTAATTTCATCCTTGACTCTAACTCTTCAATTTTCTTGGTAAGGTTCTCTTGTAAAATTATTTCTTGAATTTCATAAGAATATTCATGAGGATGAGGACTACAAGAGGGATAAAATGGAGAATAAGAGGTCTCTTGAGGAAGGGTGGGAGGGACTTGCATAGGATCAAACTCTTTCTCAACCTCACACTCTTTATCTAAGATTTTATCCTCTTTATTTAACCATGATTACACTACCTTATTATAGCTTATGATGTTAGTATTATGAGCCTATTCTTAAATTAGAGATGAAACTTGAGCAGTGGATGAAGTGTTTAAGAATCTTGGGATCTCCTTAGGCTTGGATTCTCCATCTTGTCTCCAACTTAGAATCTCTTATCTAGAGGTATTTTCTTGAAGTGGGGATGTAATGGGAGAGGGAAATGAGAGATTATATTACACTTCCTTTGTTACTAAGATGGATTGATTCATTTTAATATTTTCCAAATCAATCTAACTATTAAGGTTTACTTCAAAAATAAGGCTTGTCTTTCCAACTCTCTCTTCTAGCTGATTGGGAAAAGAGTGACTTTGATAAGCTTGATTGGGATCATAATTAGGAATCATGTAGGACTAATATAAATCTTGTAGAGGTGGATATTATGGATGATAGGTTTGGTGAGGCTAATTCTCATGAATTTTTAGCCTAAATTCCATGGATGAAACTAGGCCACTCACATCTAACATCTCACTTGTGAGCCTTTGCCAATTGGCTATCTCAATAGGTGCCCACTCTTTTAAATAGCTCTAATAAATCTCTCACCTTATGAATTAAATGACTAGGAATATTGACCATGTCCCCTTAGTGTATCACTATCTAACATATATTTTTCATAGCCCAAAAGAGTTTGCTTAAAAATGGAAATGGATTGACTTGAGAAGTGACTAGGTTGATTAGGAGGAGCAAGATATTGAGGAGGTTAATTATAGGACTAATAAAATTCATGATAATTTTGATAATGGTCATATTGGATCTGATAATAATCATATTATAGCTATTAAAGATCATGATAAGGTTGATAAGGGATTCCATAAGCTTGGTAAAACCTCACCAACTTGTGTAAAACAATACTCAACACCAAAGTCATCCATGAAACCTCATTAGGAAGTAAGAACACATGTAATGGTTATCAATAATATTTAAAAGGAATACCTAGGCTACTTGACCAACTGATATAATCTCAGAGTTGCCATTGATGTTTAGATAGATGCCTTTAAAGGTTGATGTGTTGAAATACAACACCAATAATCTTTTAACTTCATGGACTAAGAGTCCCCCTAGTCATGCTAAAAACTATTGTCACTTGGATTTACACCATTTGAGGAGATGTATCAACTCTCTTCATCCAAGTGTAACAATTGAAACACCTCTAGGCTATGGGTGAGCCTAAGAATGAGGTGAATCTCTAGATAGGACTAGCTCCCTTGATGTACCACTTTAGATCACTACTACACCTAAAATTTGTGAAGGATAAGGGAGAGAGAAAAATAAAATAAAACTATCCTAAGGGAGGTGATACAACAAGATAGATTATGACTACCAACCAACTACATGTTACATATGAGAACAAGGGACTAACCAGACATACACTTCTCAAATCTACATCTTCTCACATCAATGTTACATTATGAGGACTAGATAAGAGGCCTAAAATTGCACTATTTTAATATTCTAACTCATTCAACCTTGACACATCATAAAACACTTCACATGCCCTATAAGAAGAAGCTTTCCAACTACAAATAAGTGAGAAAATGAGACAATTGTGCTAAGGAAAAAAGAGTCATCACTATGCAAAATAAAAAATTCCAAATGAACACAATAATAATAGTCATGGAAGAGATAAAAATAAGTATTATTATTTATCTATGGTATGAAAATGAGCAGGGCTTCACCATACTCAAGTGGAGCATAAGTTACAAAGGCCAAAATGGCTAGTTCTTATAAAACTTGAGAGAGAGAGAGAGAGAGGAGATAAGAGAGAAGTAAAAAGGTCATAAGAAAAAATTTCATGATAATAGAATGATTTAATTGTTCATGATAAGAGGATATGAAATGTACCATGCAAGGTTAGAAACACAAATGTCCATACAAGGCATGAAACTCATGAAAAGTGGCTTGAAACTCCTTGTGTTAGCTCAAAAAACTACCTTCATCATCCACACCTATTTGAACGTCCAAAAAATGATCAAGAATAGGTTTGAGGATTGTAATAAGAGGGAAGGATTTTATACATGTCTCTCCATGCATTGGTTATATTCCTAGTCATTTGTAATCATCTATGAATGAGCCATCACCATCAGAAGTCTAAGAAAACTCCTCTTCCACACACCTTGCACACTTGGATTCCAAAAAAGCATTAGTTTTCCATGAAAATTTATAAAATAGAGTGGATGAAACTTTTTAATACCCGCTATTTCCTTATAGGCATCAGACACACCTTAAAATTAGCTCACTTGAAGTGTTCCACCCTTCTCACTAGCTTGGTCACTATGCCAATTTTGATTAGCTAAGATGAGAGCTATTGTTTGAATAATTAGGAGTTTTTAAAAAGAATTAAATGGACATGGGGGATTATCTCAAGTCCTAATATTTCTTCAAAATTTGATTTCACCTCTTGAAAACTCCTAAAAACTTCACAATGCATAAAACTATTAAGAAAAGCCTATTTTGTACTCCATCCCATATAGTTATGTACAACTCAAAAGGATGGGAAGGGTAATAAATGAGTCCTATGAAAATTTAAATCACTTTCATATTAAAAATAGGTCATTAGAATAGCTTTCCATCTCCATTTCCTCCATCGGGTCCTTGTAAGGGTTTAACAAGGGTTTAGGCCTATTTTATCGTCTTAAGGTTTGTTCGTAAAGGTTTCATATTGAAAATCCAATCCAATGCCAAAAAAAGTTTTTTTAGGACCCTATCCATGTCATCTAAGATTCATGATTCTCCATGCAAATTATCAAAAGAGATATGATCTTCTAAACCTCTCCTATCAAACTTATTTTCTCCCTTTCCTATAGGTTTGAACTATTTTTGGGATCAAAAATGAATTCCTTGTGTTTCATTTGAAAATTTAAAGCCTAAAAAATCATGTTTTAACCCTAAAAACATTTCATAATCCATTTGAAATCCTTTCCAAGGTTGGAAATGAATCTAACCCTCTATTTGGCTTCTATGCCTAAACCTGCCTAACAAGCTTGTCTATACGTTAAAGCCCATAATGACTTTCTGATGGATTCCATTATAAGGTAGAAGTTTTTAAACATCTTTCATGACCCCATACACATTTTAAAATGAGTTATTTGGAATACCTAAGGCTAAAAGTAACACTGACCTCCCATTTGGACACTAAAATAAAACTTTGCCTCTTAGGCCTGCTTGCAAACTTAGCCACCTAGGCCATCTTATTGGGTTCCATCCTTCTATGAGGTTTTCCTCATGTTTTTTTAATATTTATTAAAACTTCACAAACCTCATTTACATGAATAAACATCCCCTATTCCACCTATTTTCACCTTTTCCCCAAAACCTAACAATTTACACTTAAGGGGAAGTACCCTCTGTTTGAGACAAAATAGAGGATATTTGCCTTATTTCCTAAAAAAAGTTAAATATTTAAATTTACTCTAAAATTTATAATGATTTAATACACAAAATTTTATCCCTTTTTTCTATGGTTAGATCTTCCAAAAGCATTGAAAACCAAAACAGACCTTGGTGAAATGGATTATGTGTAGGATTTTTCATGTGGACTATGTGTTGAATCATGATATAATATATTTTAACTCATTTATCATTATCAAGATCTTATAAATACCTTAATTATCCTTACAAATTTTTCCAAATTTCTACTCCTCACTCCAACCTTCCATGTACTCCTCATACTCCTACCTAGTCTAGACTGTAAGTGTAAACTCCTAACTGTATTTTGTTCTTTAGAACCATTCCTGTAGGTGTGGTTTAATTAAGTGGAAATAAGATAATATTAAAAACCATTATTTAATATTACATAACCATTTAAAAATTATTTGACCCATTATTCACCTTGATCTTAGCCTAAACAGTCCTTTTGACACATTGTCTTAGTTAATTGTCTACCTATAGTCACCTACATGTGACTGTAGGGGACCCTATAGGTGGATATTATCCCAAAAACCCATGTTAAATATTCATTAGAAACCCCTTGATATAATTTTTAATTATTTTTAATATTTTTTCAACAAATAAGATTGGTATCTCCATGCACAACTCTACTATGGATGATATAGAGGTTCACAGTCAGTTGTAGGTGAACATGTGGATAATGGGACACCTTTAGGTGATCACTAGACCTTGAAACATCAATAAAAAAATAAAATGATGAAATCCATTAAAATTGGTATCTATTTCACCCCATAAGGTTTCACAAACATGGAATATGCCTTGGTATTTCAAGATTGGGTGAAGGGATCTCTTTTTTTATCAAAAACCTATAGATGATCACTACTAATGTTTAGTGCATAAAAACACAACTTTGTGCCTCCTAATAACCAAATTAAATTGATCATATACCCATATAACTTTGTGTAATACTTATCCTATATGGATAATTCAAAATAAACACATGAGGATTCATCAAAACAACTAGCAACCCTATTACAAAATATTAATAAAACCTCAAGGAACTTTGTTTCCATATTTTAGGGATGAAGGGCCTAAACACTATCATTTGAGTATTTGAGAATGATTATCAATTATGTTTGAAAACTAGGATAAAAAAATGTCTACCATGGTACACTTAACCCATCAACACTTTAATAATGATTCCAAATTGTCTTAATTCCTTCATCAAATACCCTATGTTCCCTGCCAACACTACCTATAGGTGAACATTGTCAAGTTTGTAGATAGTAAGTATAAATATGGATAATGTGTAATAATTTGACCATTTCCTAAGTTGTGAACCAATATAAAAACTCCAAAATTCACTCTTAATTCTTTAAAGGGTTTGAAACCACCACTAATATTCTCAGCCCAGTATGATGTCATCATGATAAGTTATATGTTCACCTTGAATGGTATGGTGGCAGTATGTGAAATGTATGAGCAGTAGTATCATGACCTTGAAATTATAAAAAAATATGTGATATTAAAAATATATAAAATTATTAATGATGATATAAAAATCTTTAGGCAAGCTTTACACCTTATTTCAATGTTGGAAAACTTCTATAGGCACCTGTAGGTGAATGTTTATGGTAGGAAACTGAGTGTAGCAAGAAAAGGATTCCTTCATGTTGATCATATATAATTTGATAAAATATATTTAATAAAACATGGGATAAATATATTTACATCATCATATGACTCATTTTCACTCTCTTATTAACATATTCTAGCCCTAACACAACTCATTTAAATGATTGTATGTGATAGTCATAGAGTAGACTGACTATATGGTGACCTATGACTACACCTTCATAGATAATTTATTTTATAATGAGAATATAAAGTTTAATGTTTAATAAAACATTTAAAACATGGTAATGAACTTATTTCCACCCCTATAATCAATGACAAAGCATGAGGATCCTAAAAATGGTGAAAAACTACATGTAACACAACATAGTGCATTGACTTGTACTTGAGATGGTTTATATATCAAAACATAAAGAAACATGAAAAAAATGAATAAAATTATATAATTTAATAAAAATCCTTTGAAATAAATATTAGTATCTATATTTTATGAAATCATCCAAATAATAGCAAAACCTATGAGGTGCATAGATTAGCAAGCAAAAAAACACAGTCAACTTCATGAGGATGGTTCATAAAGTAAAATAAATAATTATTTTAAATATTTTTATGTAAATTAATATATTTTATTTTAATTTCACATCCTAAATGTGTTTGAATTGTAATTTATCCAGTTGATTGTACCAAGCATAAACATGTTGATCACTTTTGCATGTCTAGAAGGGCAAGAAAGGAGTAGAATGGTTTTGTCCATTTTTTATCACTTATAAAGTGTGTCAAGAATTTATATGAGTTATATTAATATTAATATACTTTACATAACCTTGTCCCATGTGTCACCTTTTCTTATGGCCCATACAAGTGCCAAACTCTTCTCTTTTCCCAAGAAAACTACTCTTTCTTCTTAAGAACCTACCTCTTTTAAATTATAATAGTGTATTAAGACATATTATGACATATGGTACATTAAGTCATCCTTTTTACACCATCACACTTCTCAAAGAGGCTGTAAAACTCATTTAATACTCTATTTATGACCCTAAATGACTCAAAATGATACATTGTCTAATATGACTAATGGCCAAGGCTAATGTGATATATAATAACATAAGAAGACATATAATACACCATATTAAATAATAATAAACCCCTATAAACCTATAAATACCAAGTTTTCTCCTATAGGGGTCCTAATTTGACTTGCAGGGTCAAATTTGATCAACAATAGTATGGGAGTATAATACTACATGGAAACCCACCATAGGTTTCTGACCATATGATCCTGTGTTTGAAAAAAATCTCTTGATATAAATTAATTTTGAATTATATATCTTGATGATAGTATCAAAAGTTGGCATAGATTTGGATGAAGCATAAAGAGAGGATTCTTAAGCTCACTGAACTTGATGAGATGAGATTGTAAGATTTGTAGCAAATTAAGCTTCTGCAACATTAGAGGAAATAATGTCAAGACAATCACATAAAATAAAATAAATTCACAGAAGGATATTAGGATTTGTTATTTTATTCAAAGTACCAACATTTTAAAGGATAGCTTCATACTAGATGGTTATGATCTATCAAGTGAAAAATATATTTGACAATGGAACAGTTTAGCTTCTACCAATTGATGGGAACAAGATAACACTCTTAGTCAATGGACATAGGCTAATAACCTATTATATACCTCTAAAAAAAGAATAATTCTTCAATAAAATTCAATCTCAAGATGAATTTGGTGACATGGGAGAGCCTTGTTCATCAATTCTAGTTAAAATATGAGATTTGAAGAGCTTAATAAAGGATAAGGATTCAAAACCAGCAAATGGAGTCCTCCCAAAATTTGAAAAAATAATAAAAAGAAAATAAAATAAGGAAGAAAATTTAAAAACCAAAATTAGAAACATTTCAAGGAACAAAGAAATAAAATTCATGCTTATGTACATTGTATATGTTATTTTCAACACATTGATGTGGTCTTTTTTATAGGAAAGGTGGTAGCCTAAACAAATAGAGACAACGTAATTATTAAGTTGAAGTAATTTGTACTTTATCTTATATGTATAGGATTAAAATTAATTTATTAAAATACCACATCTATCCATTTTTGAAAAAAAAATCTAAAATGGAAATATACCAATAAAGGGTTTATTAAAAGGTCATTTCAAAAAGTAAAAATGAGTTTTCCAAGGAAAGATACAAATAATGATATCTCCCAAGTGAGAAGAGTGACATAATGTCACCATAATGATATGACATAAGTAATCAAGTGAAAAATATGTTTTGGAAAAGAATAATAATGAGGATGTCATCTCAAGCCACCTACTAAAATTCATTGGGAAAAGATGATGGCAAAATAATAGTAGGGAAAGGAGGAAAAGGATTTAATGTGCTTCCCAATATCTCCACATGAAGTAATGATTTCATTTTCCTCCCTCAAATGGTCATGTTTAATGATTTTTTTTGAGCTTTGGGATATCCCTAAATCCAAGGGGAATTTAATGTAGGGTTGTCTTAAGCATCCCATGATTCTTTTTAAAATCATATTTCATATCAAGAATACCTCCTATTCTGTTTATAAGCCAATTCAACCTTTAAAAAAATCTCTTCATAGTCTTGTATAAATTCCATAAAAATATACAAATAGGGAGCCACATAAGATGGGGCAAAAGAAGAAATATGATCTAGAATTTACACATTTGTTACTTATAGATGAAGTAGTGGCTACCATCTTTGAAGAGGTAGGATGGATGGATTTTATGAAGTAATTCCAAGGTCATAATGAATGTATTGTCAAATTATTCATCATCAATCTTAAGAGTAATCACACCAAGGTGAGAGGGGTTAAAATTCCATTAAGCATCTAGGTTATTAATGAGTTTTCATGGATTCCAAGTGAAGGAATCAAAATTGTAGGAAGGTCCACCTTCAAGGACTTGATCCAAATATTTCATGAATAAGGGGAACCTATCCTTGAGATAATTGTCAACCCTAAAGGAGTTATTAAATGAATCAAGAGAGAGAGAGAGTATACCAAATCCTTAGAAAATATCTAGATTTTAGGTGATAAAATATTTTACTTATGATGGACAATATAGATCTCTTGACTATGATGCAATGAAAATTATTACTCACCTCAGACAAGGAATTCATAAGCTTAAGTGGAGGGTGAATTTTCTTAAATTTCTACATGGAGTTATTCAAGTCATGACTTAAATACATGTGTAAGGGATTTTTATCATTTGTCACCATGGTTTTATTCATCTCATTTCACACCATAATTTCATGAAGACACAAGATGGAGATGATGCTTGGGAAGAATTTCTAAGAAATAAGCTAAAAATGAAATCTAAAATAAAGAGAAGACCTCTATATTCCTCCCTTACACTGAGATCTAGTCTAAAATAATGAACTTATTGTAAATATCCAACTCCAAATATAAGTTAAAAATTAGGGGAACCTAAAATATCTCTAAGGAAACCCCAAAGACAACCACTATACAAATCCTATATTGGATATTTATGATGAAGAGAAATTATTCCTAGGGGTATCACAAACCAATATCTTAGGGAGGACTTAAAGAAGGAAGACTCCAAAGGAGGAACCTAGTCTAATACCTATGCCAAAGAGAAGAAGAAGAAGAAGAAGAAGAAGAAGAAGAAGACTTATATTGAAGGATGAAAATGATCAAGAGAGAGATGTTGTAGATATCCTTTGTATTATAAATCAGGTCAACCTATTGAAACTCTAAGTATTAAATAAATATATAAAGAAGAACAAATAAGAGAGGAACCCTTATTCCATATTGAAGAATTAGCAGCCATGGCATAAACATTTGAAGAATCTATGGAGGAACTCCCTCCATATTCTTCATTTCATCCAAAATATAAAGGAAAATCCCAATCTTAGAGATAGAGGAAACTCACTCCTCTAACCATGCTGAATAATAACAAGTACAATAATCTTTGATCATGTCTAAAACTAAAGCTACTATAAGGTATTAAGAGGAAGAAATTTCCTTCCTTAAAATTAAGCTACAAGGTAAGAAAGAAACTATCTCATTTGTATAAAAGGAATTATAAGAAACTAAGATTTAGTATTTGCATAAAGATAGTGGGGTTGTGTCCTTAAAACAAAGAGTGGATAGGCCAAAAAAAACAAGAAAACAAAATGGTTTAGACACAATTATCTTATCATGACATGATGACCACTTGGAATGAAACTTGTTAAGAATTAAAAAGGCTCAAGATAGAAAATAGGAAATTAAGGATAGATCCTAAGGAAGAAAGAAAAAAGAGGGGAAAATAGAGTCTACCATCCAACTATATTTTGACCTAGGAGAGAAACTTTTAGCTTACAAGAGACCTACTTTAGGCTATAGTATTTTTCTCTGAGAATAATTCCTTAGATGGAAACTACTAAGAATTTTTGATGGACTACTTCATGACTTAGAGGATGAAAACTAATTCATGAAATCTTATCAGACTAGTACCCTAGATCAATAGAATTTATTGTGTGAATTTTATCTAGGTGGATTTATCTTGGGTCATATGTCTTCTTTCTTGATCAATATATTTTTTAGGAGAATCTTAGTTTAGAGCCTACACCTTCACTCTACAAAAAAAAATCCATGGAGCATAAGGAATGATGATTATTTTGAGTAATAAAAAACTATTGGACTTTGTATGAAAGTTAAATTTATTAATGCAAATGATAAAATTATGATATTCTTAAACATCATTTATCATCCAATGTTCATGGCACATTATCCATGAGTTTTGTAACAAAGTACCATAGATTTTGAAGAATTTATGCAATATAAATTAAATGAAGCATTTGTTACATGTAATAATATATGGGATACCTTTAATATCCCATTTAAATTAAGAGAGGTTATTTCACTTACCAACCTTAAATGGAGTTTCAGAAGAGCTAGGGTTGTTGCTGAGATAATTCAACAATTTATTCAAGTATATGGTTAGGAATGGACATGTAAGAGATTCAAAACTCCACTAATTTTTAGCCTTATGTCTCCATGGTTAAATGTGGCACATTAGTGTATTGATAAATTTAAAAAATTAATAACATTATTGAAGAGTCATACAGGGTTTATTTATTCCCTTGAAAATAATTGGGACACATACTATGATGTTTATGATCTCAACTATAATTTGGAAAGGAAAGTGCTTAGCTATGAGTAAGGGAGATAGTAGATTGAAAGAGGACTTGTAATAATTAAAGTTTGTGGGAATTATGTGTCCATAGAGTGTCTCATTATATCTATTAATTATTCGATTTATCCCTTATTAGTATTCCTCTTAATGGATTTGAATGTGTATTTTATAATTTGTTTCTAATCTAAAGTAGATAATGAATATGTTTATCTTGGTTAGTATGTGTGATTCAATATCACTTATTTTACCACTGTGTCTAACATTTTATATGTAAAATCCATTAGTTTTGTATGTATAGTTTACATAGACATATTATGATCAAATATTATGATTTTGGTGGACAAGTAGACCATTTGAAGACTATTGAAGAACACTATGGAGCAACTCAAACTAGATATGGAATCTATCAGTATAGATCTGAAGTCTAACTATATAGCTTCAGAGTGCACCAATATAACTCTAGAGTCTACTAGTCTAGATCTAGATTTCATCAATTTAGCTCTGGAATGTGTCAGTCTAGCTCTGAAGTCACTCAAGCTAGACCCAAATCTGATGGAAGGATATTTTAGCATTGGTATACTAATGAATACATCATGAATTATTGATTAAATAACCTTATACTATATTTTATGTCAATTTTGTATTCATGAGGACATTTAAGAAATATAATATTCTTATTTATAGACATTGTATTTATAATAATGTTTTGTAAAGGTATCACTATGAATATTTTGTAAATTGGTTACTAAATCATACATGACTGTAATTGAAAAAATTGTAACTATCAAAATCTAAAATTTATATACATGAAAACCTATGCATCTCTTCCACCTTTTCATTTTGAAACATGCAAGTAGGTTGTAAGTTCTTTTCTATTTTGCAAATAAATTAGATGTAGTTAGAAATCATATTAGAGAGTAGTTATGCTGGTAAGTTTTTGTCACCATGTTGGGAATTATAACCAACATCTCTTGGTTGATTATAAATCTAAACATTTAGTAAGATAGGAAAAACATTGAGATTAAACATATTTTTTGAAGTATTTTTGAGATTGTAAGCATTTTCTTGAGTTAATGAAGATTTGATGTTCTTGAAAGATTAAGTGTGATCTACATTCTATTCTAAGGAAAATAAATGGCCTACTCAACTGAGGAACTAGAATTATTTTATGGTATTTTATGTTTTATATTACTATTATTTAATATTTTATATATTTATGATCAAAAGTGTGGTTTGGTATACCTTGCAATTCTTTGTGTATGTGTGTGTTTCTATTGTAAGATATTTTCAGTCACTTGACTTTTAACATTCTCTTTCTAAGCATTTACTTCCAAAACATTGTTTTAAGTTAGTAAATATATTAATATGTGTTTTATTTTACCAATAAAAGTGTTAATTTCCAAATAATTTCCTTTAAAATCAAAGTATGTTTCTTTTCAAAGTAAGCATGTTTACTTCTCTATTCAACATTTAAATTCTATATCAAAGTCTTTTCCTTTCAATTAATTATATATTTTTAAATTCAATAAATTAAAATATATCCTTAGGATAAATGATTCACAAATACCCTCCAAAAAAACACAATTTTTATTTATTATCTTTGATACCTTACTGCATGGTACCATTAGACACTAGCCCTAGTTTGACATGACATCAACCAAGTTGAGTTGATATAAATAAAGAGGATAAAATTACCATCATAATTTTTTTCACTATTGTTGAGGACTTTCTAAGTGTCAATAGGGTGTAAATATTGAAACTAACAATTGATTAATAAAAACTTCATACAAAATCAAAGAAATATATGAATAAGTAAAGAGATTCAAAAGGAAGATATACTCTAAAGATCCCTCAACAGAACATAAGTACTGGTACAACACAAGAATAAAGTGCCCTAGAAGACCTTATTATAAAATAACTTGATATTGTTGAAGAACCATTTCTAGCCTTTGAACATGAACTTTGTGATCATTCCCTAGAGGTAGGTGCATCATTTCAAGAAAAAAATTAAGGATAAAACATACCTAGAGTTTTGAATCTCAATCAAGTAGCCTTCCAACCACTTATGATGATTCAACACCTCCCAACATAACTATTTATAACATTTTTTTGGGAAACCATGGGAAAAAACTTGGGAAACAATCCACTAAATAGATCTACTTGAGGTAAAGCTCAACCACCAAGTAAAACATTCACCTATCCTATTTTCTTAGATTAAGATGACAATGTAGCAATAAATAATGTATCCCCATCCATACTACCTACTTTTAGAGGATTATCTACAAAGGACCCTGATCAATTTTTTTTTGTGTCAAGCTTATGACCACAAAACTAATAATCACAAACTAAAATCATTCCCTTATACACTCAAAGATTTAGTAATGAGATGGTTTATGGGTTTAACAAAATTCATTTGCACATGGGATGAAATAAAAAATGGATTTTTAGATAAATATCAAGATTTATTTAGGGTGAGGGATAAAAAAGAAGAATCTTTACACATAAAACAAAATGTAGATGAGAATTTAGAAGACTATCTTGACCACTTCCTCGTTGCACATAAAAGATGTGGGTATGAATTGTGAATAAGGAATACATAAAGGGGATGTTAGTCTAGTGTTAGTCCAATAAAAAAAATCAAAATAACACACTAAATGCTTAAGACCTCTATCCTAGACACAAGGGGGAGCATAGGTAACAAGAATACAAATAAAAATACAACTAGAAAATAAAGGAAAACATCCTTTTTACTTATTTGGAGCTCCAAAATGGAATTTTAAAGTGTTTTTCTCAATTTTGTGCATCAAAAAGTCTTTATCAATGAAGCTCCTTTTGCTCTTTCTCTCTTTGGCACCTTGGTTTGGTTGATTAGCTTATGAATTTAACATGATAACATTTTACGAATGAAGCTTATTAGGAGAAATCCTATATAATAACACTACACTATCAAATTGAATATATTTGGGATTAATAATATTAAACAAAAATATGTTATTGATCAATAGGTATGGCCTTGTATTTATAGCCTCAAAAGTTAACTCTCACCTAAGGTGAGTTAAGGTTCGGTTTAAACATGGAATGAGTTCAAACTAACCTTAGGGGAGTTGATGCTAACTCCAATTGAGTTCAAAATTTTCATTTAATTATGATTTTCAATTTAATAGGCATGGATCTCAAATTATATATTTGTGATATTTTGGAAGAGCTTGACAACACATAAAGGCAATGATGAAAAGACTTGATATTTTGAATTTTGGAATCTCCATTTTTATATATTCACTAATTAAAAATGGATGATTTAGATAAGAATTTAATATGGTTTAATTATATGATTCATTTTGGTTATCATTTTAGCTTTTTAATAATTGATCAAGTGCCCCATTTAATGGGTTTATAGGCCAAACCATCAATTGTTAGGTTGCAAGGTGACTAGAGATGAATTTGTGAGAGGTTATTATTGCATACAGGATATTACCCAAAATAGGGATGCCTCAACATTATTTTTATCATTTATGAATGATGCATAGATGAAATTGAGATGTTTAGTGATTTCTAGGCTTAATTTGTAGTGTTTGGTAGAAATCAGTTTGAAGTTTGGTTGAAACCTAGTTGTGGCCATAATGGGATGTCTATATTTTAATTATGTTTGGGAAGGAATTAAAATCTATATCCATGGTAATATCTTCTCAAATAATAAAAATTTCATGTATGGCTAATTCCCTAATAGGTGATGGATGAGCCCTAGATGTATCCTCAAGGGATCCAGTGATAAATAAGGTTGGCGATCGGTCCCTTGAAATAAGGAAAATGATGGGACCAAAAAGTAAAAAGGGGGGTGAAAATATTAATTTTCCCAAAGGTGGTTATAATTAGTGGTATAGTGAGATACCCTAGTTAGGTAGATAAAAAGGATGATTTTCCCAAAGGCAAATATAATCATTGGTATAGTGAGGTAAAAAGATGATGATTTTCCCAAAGGTGGTTATAATCATTATAAAAATGAAAACATGCCCAAGTTGGGTGGATATAGATAATTATTTTCTCAAAGATGGTTATAGTCATTAACATAATGAAAATGTGCCCCAATTGGGTAGATAGAGATAATGATTTGCCTAAAGGTGGTTATAATCATTAACATTTAGATAGGTTGAAACATAATGATGTGCCCAACTTAGGTGGATAAAGATAATGATTTAACCAAAGGTGGTTATAATCATTAACATCTAGATAGGTTGAAACATAATGATGTGCCCAAATAAGGTAGATAGAGATAATGATTTTCCTAGAGGTGGTTAAATCATTAACATCCAAATAGGTTGAAACATAATGATGTGCCCAAAGGCAATTATAATCATTGGCATAGAAAGTGAGATTAATATGGAAAATTAGAAAAGGGGGATTATGAACTAAATATGTACTCATAAAGTAAGAGTAAGATAGTACAAAGGAGAAAGATGAATTTGGGTAGCCTACTAATATGGAGATGCATGCCCTAAATAGAAAAGATTAAAATTCTTTTATGACTTAATTACTCTATATTTGAGTAATTATTTTGATAGATTAAGAAGTTTTCAAGTGAAAAAAGAGAAGTACCATGACCTCATTGCTTGTAAGATTTATCAAGCTATTTTTTCTATAACACGTGACAATATGCTTCATGACATAACACATCATGATAACATAACCAAAATATGTATAAGGACTAACACGTGATCCAATAAGCAATCATAAACAATTTACCAATGATAAAAAACATGATGATAATGTTGATGTATGAATATGGATGGACTTAAGTATAATGCATAAGGAATCACCTAATGAATGTAGATATACTAATTCAAGGCACAACAAATAAACCAAAAAAATAGGCAAATAAAAAACAAATAGAAAGACAAAACATGAATAAACAAAAATAATAATAAAACACCAAGAAAAAAGAAAGACATAATGAAACAAAACAAACAAAATAAAATTAAACAAACATAGACAATGACTAATCATAATGTTAGTGAAAATAGAAGATAAATTATTCATGCATATGCACTAGAGGTGTTGATTTTGGCAACAACGTGACCCCAAAGATAGACAATAATGACACATGTATAGTAACATAAAAACAATGACATAAGATTTCCCCTAGGCTATAGGAAATAATGACACACAAGAAGACAAATGTTACGTCTAGGCCATAGGAAACAATGAAACAAACAAACAAAATGGGGGGGTATAGAATAAAAGGAATGGGTAGCGGAGATGAATCCAAATGCATTAGGCAAGTGGATGCTACCTAAATAGTTCTATAGATTCAAGATTCATCATGAACTTTAGGCTAAATGTAGTTCTCTTAGGATATGGGATAGAAGAAAATGATGATTGAGAAAAACATGATTGTGTTGTAGAGGAAATAAGATGGTTTTTCAAAATGATGAGAGCATTCAAACTTTAAATTACTCATAAAATGGTGAGATTATGGAAAAAGGTTGACTGAGCTGACCTCAACGTGAATTGAGCACTACTTACATAGTCCCATTAGGACTTCAAGTCACTATAGTTCTACCTTATAGTGGAGGAATCTAATTAGGTAGTATTAAGTTTATGAATTAGGAAAATGGCAAGGTGATACGATAATACTCGATAAAGGTATTGTTCTTAATTTTCCCATAAGCAGTTAGAATTAAGAAATAATGACATAGGTCAATGATACTTATTTTCCCAAAGGTTGTTATAATTAGTAGCACATAGTGGGTCACTGATTTTCCCAAAGGTGGTTATAATTAGAAACACTCATAATGAAATAAAGTAATAAATGAAAGATATAACTACCAAACCACTGTCATACTAGTCCAATATATTACCTCAATCTAAAATACTAATCAACTGCTGAAACTTGATCTAAATCTACTCGTTGAAAGTGCTTGAAGAACCAATGGAACAAAACCAAGGTCAAAAGGGGTTGGGAGGTTAAAAACAACTTTGATTAATAAGGAAGGTATGGTAGAATGGTATATGGTTATGGTACAAAGAAGATGATAATATAGTACAACATAAACATGCCTCATAGACAATACTTTAAGTCTCTCAAACAAAATAATTCATGAGGTGTATGATGTTCATCGGATCATCAATTTCATATCCATCTGGTGTATTGAGCTTATATGCTCTAGAGCCATAATTTGTAGTAATGATATATGGGACTATTCAATTGGGTTTGAACTTGCCTTTATTATCATTATTCTCAATCATGGTTTTCTATTGGTTTTATTTGAGAACAAGATCTCCAATTTTAAACTCTTTGTGTTTGACTCATTAGTTATAGTGGACACAGAGTGTATTTTGGTATGATTGAAGGCTATTGACAGCAACCATGTGTTTTTCATCAAGTAACTCTAGTTCTTGGAGGTGATTTACTCTTTAATATTAATCATTTAGGACATGTTTTAATGAGATATGTAGAGAAGGTAACCTGACCTCAATGGGAAGAATGGCCTTAGTACCATAAACTAGGGAATATACAGTAGATCCAATTGGTATACAAAAATTAGTGCAGTATTCCCAAAGGGCTTGGAATATTTTAAGGTGCCAATCATGCCCAACATCATTGATAATATTTTTAAAGATGTTGATAATGGTTTTATTGGATGTCTTTGTTTGGCCATTGCTTTATGGTTAATATGCGATATAAAAATGTTGGGTGATATTTTACTTGGCATAAATCATTTTCACATCTTTATTTTTAAATGATCTATCATTATCAAATATAATGTCATATGGGATATCATAATGACAGATGAGATGATTAAAGATGAATTTGGAAATCTATTTTCTAGTCATGTAAGGGATATAGTTTAAACCTACTTATTAAAATAGTCAGTAGTGGTAAGGATGTTTTTATGGCCATCAAATGAGGTAGGGTTAATCTTCCCAATGAGATTGAGTCCCCATGTTGCAAATGGCCATGGTGTAAGTATTTTTTTTAGGGTTTTGGCTAGGGCATGAATCATATTGGCATGCTTTTGACATAATCAAATGTATCTATTTCCATAGTTGGCCAATACTACCTAGTACATAGGAGATTTTTGGTTAGGATGGCCGTACTGGTGTGGTTTCCACATGATCCTTCATGAACTTCATGTAATGCTAATGTTACTTCTATCAAATTTAAATAACGAATCAGATTTCCATCAAAGGTATGGTAGTAAATGGTTGGGCCAAGTAAGGTATAGTGTAAGGCTTGGTGGGTAAAGGGCTTTTGTTGTTTATGTGATAGGGTCTAATGGCATTATATGATCATGAAGGTAGGTAAAGAGTTATGAGTACAAAATATATGTGGTAACAATAATATCATAGATCATTATGATGATTGAAGGTTCATGAGTAGGCACTATAATATTTTCAATGAGGAATTGATATTCATTTATCTTGTCCATGTGGTAGATCAAAGAACCAATAGTGGCCATGGCATCCATTGTTTTATTACTACCCCTTGGTATGTGTTCAAACTATATATTGGAAATATAATGTTTGAGAGTGTCACCCATGGCCTTTTAGGATATCTTGTCATCGTTGGTCTGAAATTGGTCTATAACTTGATTGATGATTAATTGAGAATCACCATAAAACTTGAGATGTTGAATATTATATTGTACTATTTGATGAATCCTTAAAAATAAGTGATTCATATTCAACCATGTTATTAGTACAAATAAAATTGATATAGAATGATTTAGGGATAAGATCCCCCTATGCTATAATAAATAATAGGTCTACCCTTAATCCATGGGATGTGAGTGATCCATCAAAATATAGCTTTTAGTGTTACTCCTCAAGAGGTGTTTCAATGATGATCATGATGAACTCATCTGGGAGTTGAAAAGTAAGGGGTTTGGTATTAGTAATGGGAACTTCAACAAGCTAATCTACAATTACTTATCCCTTTATAGCCTTATAGTTGATATAATAGATCTTGAAATCACTCAAAAGCATGATCCATTTGTCTATGCAGCTTTGCAAAGTTGTCTTAGATAGTAGATACTTTAGCAAATCTACTTTATAAATAACTATGGTCTTGTTGTTAAACATGTTATACTATAAATTTTGGGCCACAAAGACCATATCTAAATAAGATTTTTCTATGGGAATATCATGGTGTTCATACACAACCAATTTATAGCTTAAATAGTACATGGCATGTTATTTTTCATTATCATCATGTTGAGCTATAAGTGTTCCCAAGGCTTTGTCTATGGTAGATAGGTACAGTAGAAATGGATTTCCAAATAATGGTGGTACTAAAATAGGTAGATTGGTAAGATAATCCTTTAGTCACTAAAAATCTTATTGATAGTCTTCATCCCAATGAAATGTAACACCATTATTCATTGAGTGTGTAAATGGATGGCATTTGTCAGCTAATTGTGAGATGAATCACTTGATAGATTGAATCTTGCCCCATAAACTATGGAGTTTATTCAAATTATAAGGTGTTAACATCTTGATAATGGCTTGTACTTTGATAGGATCAACTTTAATGCCCTTATGAGAGACAATGAAACCTAATAGTTTACTTGAAGTGACACCAAAGATGCATTTATTAAGATTAGGTTTAACATTGTATTCATGAAGCCTCTTAAATATTCTTTGTAGTGTAGTTGGATGATTGACATAGGTATTTGATTTACCCAATATGTTGTTGACATAGTCTTTAATGTCATGCATCATATCATGAAATATGATGGTCATGGATCTTTGGTATGTGGCCCCAACATTCTTGAGGTTGAATGGCATAACTTCGTAACAAAACATTTCACATGGAGTGGTGAATGTTGTCTTATGTTGGTCTTCTGGTGTGATCCAGATTTGATTATACCCAAAAAATCCATCCATAAGTGAAAGCATTTCATACCCCACTATGAAGTCAACTATCATGTCAATATTTGGTAGGGGAAATTCATCCTTGGGGTAGGCCTTGTTTATATCTCTAAAATTAGTGTAGTTTCTAATTCCTTTGGGCTTCTTACTGATAGGTAAAACATTCCACTTTAAATATTCAATCAGTTAGATGCATCTTTATTATTATATTTTTTCCAACTCTTTATTTACTAATATATAAATATGAGGATGCATCTTATGCAATTTATGCTTCACATGTTTAGCATCAAGATGTATAATAAGGTGGTGTGAAACCAAGGTGGGGTCCAAACCTGGCATGCCTCAATAAGCCCGAGAAAAAATGACAACAAATTCCCTTAGAAGGTCTTTAAAAACTTCACATTCCTTCTCAATGAGGGATGCACCTAATTTGATCCATTTTAGGTCATCTAGAGTCTCGATGTTGACTTTCATAGTATCTTCTACAAGGAGAGTCAATCTATCTTATAAAATGGTGGGAAATGATTTGAATTGGCCTATAGCTATAAAGTCCTCTAGTTGGACTGGTTCTTCAAGATCTCCTAAACAAGATGATTTAGAATATTTTATGGTAGGGATGGCCGTGTTACAAATTCAATAGTAAATTCCTAGGAAATTCAATCAAAGGCATGTTGTTATACAAAACTAAACTTAGACCTAAAAGCAAGTTCAACATTTGTGGTCTCCTGAGCTTCATTTGAGGAAAGGTGAAATCCCCCATATAATAGCACCTAAAATAGGTTTTCACTAAAATAATATCCTTTTTATCTACTTTTACCTTGGTCCAAAAATGGCTCAAAGAGGTTTTCACATTGGGACCTCAATGTTTTATTCTTTTTTTTTGGCTAAGGGTGTTCACCCATTCTCCAAAATAGGCTACAAGATCTAGTTTGATATAGAACCCTTGTTTGTGGTCTCCCACTGTAACATTGTCTCTTAGGCCTAAAAAATTACAAAATGCCTCATCATTCTCAAACTTATCTATAGGCACTAGGGATTTTTGATGGTCCTAGGCTATAAGTTGAGGGTGATAAAGATGAAGCAAATTATAATGGATAATTGGGGTAATATATATAAATGGCATGTGGGTTTAATAGGTTAGTATTGGTAAGGTATTCATAAATACTATGATATGACTCTATTTTGATATCGTTAGTTTCATTGCTAGACGTTGGCATTGGATAATGAATAAGATATGTGGGGTCACCCCTAGGTGGTTTAAATCCAAGACCATAAGTGACTTTGTACCTAGTTATAGAAATTAGCTCAAGATTACCCTCTTGATTTATATAAGGCCTCCTCCTTCATATGATTGGTTCTTCATGATCCTGCTAGGAATGGGATATTTTGGATTTTTGTATCAATCATCCAATTTATCATTGTACAACCAAGATTAATCATTGGCAATTGGGTCCTCTTCTTGGCCAGTGGCTGGTGTGAAAATGATAGGAGTTGGACTATGAAGCTTGCCTTTTCCTTTTCATTTTCATTCCATGCAAGGTGGATTAGTTTTAAGTCTTCCATAGAACTTGTGTTTATGTTAAATATTGGCAATGTGAAATGTGTCATGGGGCAAATACTCTCCTAGGCCATTGTCTGAGATGGTAAAATGATTAGACATTTCAAGAGGAGGCATGTGGGAAGATAAGCCAAGACTATATATGTCTATACAATTGGTCCCTAGAAATTCAACAAGTATTTCTTTATCTTTGTCTTTTTTAAGAATCAAATCAAGGCCAAAGTAGTAGTTGTAACTTTAATACGCAGCCTCCAAATGTTTGCAATGTTCATAGGGTTATAAGTCTCCATTAATAGTGACCTTTATGCCTTAGTGTGAGAAACTGAGACACAAATGTAATGTCAAAAGGATTGTATGAATTTCATGTATCCAAGGTCTAACCAAGAGCAAATTATATGAGAGGTTGAGGTCCAACACATGGAAAAGTGTATCATGAGTCAAGGGTCCAGTGATAACTAGCAAATTTATGATGCCTTGTGATTCATGTTCTTAGTTATCATAGGCATTGATAGTAATTGTTTTCAACTAGAGATTAATTATTGTATATCTAAGATGATTAATGATCTTCAAAGACATAATATTCAGGCTCAATCCATTATCTATAAGGACACATTTAACTTTGTGTTATATGATGACAACTTCAATGTACGGGGGATTATTATGAAGAGGGCCAAGGGATGAAATTTCATTTTGGTCGAAGGTCAATTATTAGACTGGGGATAGATGTCCAACCAAAACTTTGAATTTTCCTGGGGTTATGTCATTGGGAACTTGGGATTGGCCTAGGAGCTCTGGTAGGATGTTCTTGTGGATAGTAGATGTACACAAGTCCAAAATGGATATTTTTACAAGCATCTTATGAAGCTATTCCATAATGTCATGTCTTTTCCTTAATAATTGTATATGGATTGTTCCTAGCTAGCACAGTGGGTTAGATTGGTTCATTGGCATAAGGTTGTGAACCTATAATGGTAATCTTAGACTGTTGAGTTGTGATTACATAATCAAGATTGGATACATGATTATTATAACTTGATGATGATGGATATAGGCTAGATAGGATAAGTATTGATTAATAATGCACTTGGTTATGGTCATAGGGAAATGACGAGTTATCAGTATAAGGCCCTAAAAGTAATCCTTGTTTGTTATTGTACTTGGTTGCAGTCCTAGGTTAAGGAAGAATTATTGACATAAGTGGGTTATTTAGGATTGTTTAGTAATGGGCCTATTCTATTATCACTTGGTATAGTATTAATGGTGTTGGTTGAAATGTGACCTCCCATAATATGACCTAAAACTTTGTTGTAGCCATGTGTAATTACATGTTAAGTCTATTGGTTGTTGGAATCATTTTGGCCTTGGTTACTCCTATACAATTGACATTGTTGTTATTGTTGTTGTTGGTATTGCTTTTGTTGTCATTTTGGCCTTCATTATTGTTGTTGTTTTTTATTGTTATTAGTATGTTGTGGAAAATGGTTTTTATAGATACCCAAGCTATGATTAGATGTAGATTCTCTATTATCCAATGTAATCTCCCTATTTTCTAACATATTTTCAATGAGGTGTTTTATCTACATAGAATGATGTGGATTATGTCCATAAACATGATGGTATTCACAAAATTCATTTTCTCAATATTAATGTGGATATAGAATACCCTTAGGATAGTACTTCAAATTGGCTAACTAATCATAATTTATATGGATAGATTGAGAAGCACAACTTATATTGGATCACCAAGGTCTCTAAATACAAGAGTAGTGGGTTTTCTTCCTGGAGTAGGGGCTGGTAAGTGTGGTGGTTACTACATTTGTGGAGCTAGTCTAGGCTACTGTAAAGGCTACACTTGTTGAATGTGCTACTAATGAGGAGTAATTTGCATCTAAAACATAGGCTAAGAATATGGTGTTTACACTATTTTAACATGATGTGATTTAGTTACTCCATTTCCAATAAAATTATTGTTATGTTTTTATTTCTTGGATTTCTCATAGTTACTAGTTTGGGTTGGTGTTGACACTTGCACTTGGGCTTGGTAATGGTTTTGTCTTGGGCTTGTGATTTATTTAATTTTGATTTTGGTTCAAGAAGGTTAAATTTATAATCCCTTTTTTAATAAGGGAATTTTTAATTATCAAACCTTTGTTGTTAATATATTTAAAGGTATGCGCACATTGAAGCTTCAGATGATTGGATACCTCATTGTGAAAATTTTTAGTAAACACAATGGCCTATTATTTATCTAGTAAGCTATGGGTAAAATTACTAACAAGAAATATCCATCTCTTTAGATATATTTTAAAGCTTTCATCCACTTTTTTCTAGGCCTAAGTCAAATATACCAATAAAATCTCATGTTAGAGATTATAGGAGAAATGTTGAACAAATGTTTTTAATGGGTCATTAAAATTAGATACAAAATTCTTTGGTAATTTGAGGAACCACTCTAAATCCTATCCTAATAGACTTTGGGGAAATAAAAGGAGTAGGTAAATGTCACTGTAAGCCATTGGTTGGAAATCAACAAAGAATTTTGTTAAAGGGGACTTAGGGTCTCTTTTACCCTTGTATTTATCAAATTTTGGTGGTTCATAACTTGGAGGAAATGGTATTTAAATATAATCCATGTTGAATGGGCATGAACACACATCATCTAACTTGAAATTCTTAGTATGCTTCCCTAATTGAATAATAGTAATCACATCCTTCATTTATTTCAGTTCTTGGGCTAAGAAAGTAGACAAAACATTTGGTCGAGGTGGTGGCTGGGAGGTCAAAAGTGGATTACCTCTTGGGTATAATAGAGTTATGGTTTATTGTGTAATGTTGGTTTGATGAGTGAACTAACCAGGAATATGCACCTATGGATTGGGATATAATTTTTGAAATTATGGATGTTGTTGTGTTATATTCTAGTTTGGATTAGGTATATATCCTTGGCTTTGAGGGAATTAGACTTGTAATGGGAGAAAATGGCTTTATGGAAATTACTATGCCTACTGAGGTTGAGTAGTGACATGTTGTTGACTAGTCAAACCTAGCTGAATAAGGGGAAATTATTGTAGACCAAGGCCCTATATTTGGATTTATGGCATGTGCTGAGCAAAATGCACTTATTACCTAATTGGTATTTATTAGATAGTGGTACCTCTTGGTTGTGAAAACACTTGTTATGAACTAGATGCTTATTAGGTGTTCAACATTTTTATTTAACCAATATACATACATTATTAATTAAATAACATTTACAGTTGTAAAGGTATATTGGTATATGACTATAGAGGTACATTTTTTATTAGCTATCAAGGTGGAACATTTATTTCCCCTATTGAGGTGGCATAGCATTCTACCTCTACTATGGTAGTAGATTATATTGTTCCTATTGTTATGGAATTTTAGTTATCACCTATTTGGGTAGAGTAGCATTCATCACGTGTTGTTGAGGCAAGGCACTAGTTGGTACTTGATTACTTGATCCTTATGGTTGCATGCTTGACAAAGTAGCTGGTTGAGGATTAGAGATAACTTGTTGTAACTAGGATGTATGAGTTCTTACAACTTACTATTGTGAACAACTTGTGGTATTAAATAAAGGCACTAGTTATTTTGGACTATTTTTTAGTGTATTTAAACCACTTTGTCTTGGATTGGAAGACACTTGTGTGTTATCCACCGTGTTTAACATATTGTTTTGTATAGAAACAATAGTCAATTCTTCAATAGATGGGACATTATACATGTCATCAACTAAAGTGATTTACACAAATGGGTCTATACCTAAATTATATTACCCTATAAATTTGATTAATACTCTTGTTGAAGGAGTAATCTCTATGAGAGGAGCATTTGACATGTTCATAACATTAAAATTATGTGCTAGATTCAAATAGGTTTGGTATGCTTGTTGCATTTGTATAAAGTGGTATTCCATGAGGCCCTTTCATTTTACAAGCATATTTGGGTCTTGATATGACATTGGTATGAGTGCTTGATGATGGCTAGCAGAGGCATGTTAAATGGTTTGGGTCTAAGGCATATTTACAGGCACTCTAACTAGACTATGTAAATTATCGTTAGGGAAGTATGCTAAAAACTTGGCCCCTACCTCCATAAATCTAACTAAAAGATCTTTCTTATTTTTAATAAAATGATGATTAAATAAATAAGGATCATATGTCAATGACATAGTGATGTAATAAGGTTTTTCTTGAACTCATTATAAAACCAACATTATGCTAGAAAGGCATTATACATTTTTATCTTGGTCTTACTCTAAATATGGAAGTGTGTCAACCAAATAATGGGATAATGGATCTTGAATTTGTTCCCTAGATTGATCAGATTAAGGAAGATAAGGATCCATCTCACAAACCAAATCATCACCATATAGGTCTTGAACAAAGTCATCATTCATGACCACATTATCATAACCTAGATTATACAAGGATCCACTATGAGTGTAATGAGAGATATCCAAATTAATGACTAACATTTTAAAAATAAGGTTTAGAGTTATAAAAACTCCTAAAAATAAAGTCTAAAAGACAAATGGATCGAACTCAGTCTAAAACTTGGTCTAGGAATGGATCTATTTCTCTAAAATAGTCAATGAAAAACTTTTTCTAAAATGGTCCAACATCAAATTTATTATACAAATGGTCAAGTGAATATATAAAACTAAATGCTAAACTTAGGTAAAAAATATTTCAAACAATGTTAAAATAGGTCTAAAAATGAAAAAGGTTACTAGGTCTTGAGGAACAAGGCACAAAGTGAGGATCAAAATAACTATGTCTAAAACAAAGAGGTAATGTTATATGATTCTTGGAAACATGACATAAGATCTAGACTTGAAACAAAAAAAAAGAGGAATTGCTATGTCTTTTTGAAATAAGGCACAAAAGCTAGAATTTTAAACACACTAGGTCTAAGAACAAATATGAATTTGCTAGGTCTTTTAGGAACAAGGCACAATATCTATACTTTAAAACAACTATGTATAAGACAAACATGATTTATAGGTCGTTTGGAAACAAGGAACAAAAGCTAGAGTTGGAACAAACTAGGTCTAAAAGGCAAGATAATTAATCTAACAAGATTGGAAACACTTTGACTCAAACTAGGCATTTAGATTTAAACATACACTTGACCTTTGGAACAATACTTTGGACTTTAGGCACATGGAAGATAAACCACTTCCCAAACTTAAAATAGTATTTAAAATAGATCAAGGAATTAGTCTAAGTTACACAACCCAAAAGTGAGAGATAAATGTCTAAGATAAAATTACGTGAGGCATAGGCATAAATCAATCAATGTTTGAATTTAAACTTATCAAGACATGTGAATTCTATTTAGAAGTCTAGTTTCTATAAATGGACAAAAATTTAGACCAAAATGATTGGCATAACACTATATGTCATAGACCAAGAAAACACATATATATTTCAAAATTGTAATTGGATACAAGGCAACAAGTTTTTGAAACAATGTGAGCAACATAATAATGTGATTGTGATCTAAAGATACGATAAATGGTTTTTTTCAAAAAACTCTAAGGCAAAAGACTTGGAATTAAATGGGTAGTGTAATGATACCCCTTTCAAACAATTCACACACACACACACAAAATTTTGATAAAAGACTAAGGAAAAGTGTGGTGTCAAATGAATGACATAACACCTTTTTAAATAAAGGAGTGATGTGAAAACATGACTCATTTTGGATGTGGTATGAAAAATAAATTTTTTGACTCAAGACCATGTAAGTAAAAATTATAAATGATAAAAACACCTAAGTGTAACATCCTAAATCCTAAAACCAACAAGATGGCACCGTACTATCAAATTACATCTATATACTTGCTCTTGAGAGGAAATTAAGTTGGTAATCTAAAAATTAAAATGTGCATGAAAATTAGGGTTTTTAGGCCCTCTCTTCTCTCAATAGTTTGTACAGTGACATGGAACTTTGGGCTACTCACCTTGTATTTATAGTATGTCCATGGTAAGTGGGATTATCTAAACTATCAATTTTTATATGTTTCTAAATGGTCCCATATTTGTGGTTAACACTAGGGCATAACACATCATTTAGATCTACATTTACCAAATTTTTGTGAAAAGGTCTTATCCTTTTCACAACCACTGCATACATCAATTACTTAGTGAGTGCAATGTTTGAGTTAATCATATATTCTGAGGTAGTCTCTTACTAACAAAGCTTGCTTAATCGCTCAAACAAGTGTGCTAGTAAGTTGACAAAAACATTTATACCCCTAACATGGAGTGGGGTTGAATTGATGTTGGGATATAGATTCCTAGGTCAACACTTCCTAGATAACCTATGGGGAGGAAATAAACCCCCACCCATAATCCAAAATGCATAAAATAAAGAAAGTGGAAGGACTTTAGGGTCATTTTGGGGTCATCCAAAGCACTTAGATTTTAGGGATCACTTTAGTGAATTTCCTTCCATATTTTTAGACAAAAGAAACAAATGCAATAATTGAGAATTTTTTATCACCCAAGTTACTTAAAGGGGATGGGGGAGAGCATACACGTGATACTCAGCTTGTTAAACAAACATTCAACAACAAAACATAAAAATGAAAAACTCTTATGAGTATTTAACTAAAGTGTGAGTTTATTTTTATAGCACCAAACAAAATATTTAATGAAGTTTATCCCCTTGGAATTTTTTTGAAAACATTGAAAACATGAAAAAATGACTTAAGCAAAAGATTTTAAAACACCAAATTTAAATGTGAGTTTTGAAAATTAGAGTGTTTAAAACCATCTTTTCTTGTCCTTTGGGTCTTGAAAAAGTGTTAGGGGGTCTTTCTGCTTAGAATAAAAAATCAAATGGGAAAATGAATTTTGGATTTTATATCTGAGGTTTCAAAATGTTTACTCATAGTGGAAAATTTTAGAAACATAGAGCAATACCACCACTTTTCCTGTAAAACCACAACTAGTCAGCACAAAACCACAACTTAGACTATAATAAAAAATAGTTAGATAAAAACCACAATGGTTAATTAAATATCATGACTTATCAAGTAAATCACTAATTATCATGTAAAACTATGTCTTATCATGTAGAACTATGACTTATGATGCAATATCGTAACTCTTCCTACAACACAAAATATATAATTGGAAAACTATGATGGTTAAGATAATATCATAATTGTTAATGCAATATCATAATAGTTAAGACAATACTGCAATTGAAAAGTTGTGATATTGTGCAATATCATGATTCTATAAACCAAAAATGTGACTGAACAGATCAAAATCATGATTTCTCGTAGAACATTTATGAGCCTCTAATTTCCACTTTTTTGGTCAGCAAGTTTAGATTTTTACATGAAAATTGTTAGGAGGATGTCCTAAAATGCCTTGGGAAGAACTTTTTGGGGTCTGAGTCCCACTAAGAGTGCCATCATGTGAACATGGAATATGTTGAGGGGAGTTTAGTCTAGTGTTAGTCTAATAAAACAAATCAAAATAACACTAAATACTTAATACCTTTATCCTAGACACTAGGGAGAGCATAGGTAATAATCATACAAATGAAAACATAAATAAAAAATAAAGGAAATAATCCTTTTACCTTTTTTGGAGATCCAAAATGGTTTATCTAATTGGCTTCCTTGGTTTTGTGCATCAAGAAGTCTTTATCAATGAAGCTCTATTTGCTCCTTCTCTCCTTGACACCTTGGTTTGGTTGAGTGACTTATGAATTTGGCATGGTAGCATTGCACTAATGAAGCTATTGGGAGAAATCATGCATAATAACACTACACTATCAAATCTTTTAATATATTTGAGAATAATAACATTACAAAAAAATAGGTTATTGATCAATAGGTATGGCCTTGTGTTTATAGCCTCAAAAGTTAACTCTCACCCAAGTTGAGTCAAGGTTGAGTTTAAACATAGAATGAGTTAAAACTAACCTTATGTGAGTTGAGGATAACTCCAATTAAATTAAAATTTTCATGTAATTATTATTTTCAATTTAATAGTCATGGATCTCAAATTAGATATTTTGAGATATTGTGGAAGAGCTTGTAAACTCATAAAAGCAATGATGAAAAGGCTTGATATTTTGAATTTTAGAGTTTCTATTTTTAGATATTCACTAATTATAAATGGATAATTTAGCATAGAATTTAATCTAGTTTAATTATATGATTCATTTTGGTTATCATTTTAGCTCTTTTAAGAAGTGATCAAGTGACCCACTTAATGGGTCCATAGGCCAAACTACTAGTTGTTAGGTTGCAAGGTGATTGGAGATGAAACTATGAGAGGTTATTGTTGAATATAGGATATTACCCTAAATAGGGATGCCTCAACATGATTCTAAGCATTAATTAATAATTTATGGACAAATTTGGGATGTTCAATTATTTTTAGGCTTAATTTGTAATGTTTGGTAGAAATCAATTTGAAGTCTGATTGGAAGCCAATTATGTCCAGAATGAGGTGTCTACATGAATTAGAAGAAGATTTGAGAAAAATAGTTTTCTTAAAAGGAATAGATGATGATTCTATGGAATATTTGAACCTAATGTGAAAGGGTGACATAAAAAAATTGGTCTCAAAGATATAGTTGAACTATGTAGCAATTATTCAAGAACAAGGGCTAGTGTCAAGGAAATGAAAACATGAAAGGGAAGAAATGATGTAGGATAAATCATGAAGGATTTTTAAATATAAAAATAGACATTTTGGTACAACTAAACACCATGTGAGATATATTACAAGAAACATATAATTTCACTACCAAACCACTGGTAATGTATTGTCTAAAATGTAGGTTGAATCATGCACTCAAAGATTTCCCTCTTGACATGACGTACATGTGTGGTAATTTTAATATAAATGATCATGATACCAAAAATTGTGCTTTCTTGCCTAATCTCAAGAACCAACTAAAAAGCTTTACCCGAAAAATAGAATATCTTACCTACATATAGTGATAAGAAAACTAATATTCCCATAATCAAAACTAGAATCATTTCATTCCAAGAGATCCTTCTAACCCATGGATGATGCCATGAGATAGACAGGCACCACCACATGAATGAGGACCAAAAACATGTGGTCCACTAGATTAGACACCACAACCATGGATGTCCTATCCTCATCAAAAAGTGTGAAAGCCCTAATCCAATCAACAACCATGGATAATCCAATAATGGGTACTCCAATAAACCTTCAATCAACAAAGGATATTTACACAAGAATAAGTGTTGATGCCTCCCCTACCAATAAACCTACAAAAATTGAACAAGTAACTCAACATAAATTACCTACATAACCAATAGTAAACCCAAAAAATAGACTGGTAGCTCCTATCTATGGGATTGTCTAACAAGAAACCCTAAGGGTTGGTGTGATTGACTATAAAAATGTCTAGTTGAGATTAGGTAAAATAATAAATAGCTTATAATTACAATAATTAAGGTCCCAAATTAAAAACCAAATATACCTATTGAGATAATCAAATAAAAATATAATGAGTGAAAAGGAAAACCTAATGAGAAAAATCAAAGGCATTAATAAACTAAAACTATTCCTCTAACCATTCCTCTTCAAGAAAGGCTCGAGGAGGCTGGAAATAAAAAGTGAATATGATTTATTTCAAGAATTGATAAAATTAATAATTTAAATACCAATTCTATAATCAATAAAAGAAAATTAATCATTTGTGCAAGGTGAAGCCACTCCAGGTAATTAAATTTCCCTTCTTTGATATGTAATTGTCCCTTACTTTACACAACCACCATGGCATTTATGTAAATTACGTGGTACCTTTGATGATAAGAGGTGGTTTCATATTAAAAATATGGTGGTTTTATAATATTTAGTGGTGGTTTGGTCACCTTAAGTATCATTCTTTTAACTGTCCCTACATAAAGTGGTGATTTTATCACAGTTGAAATGTCTTCCAAAATTAGCTCTTGTGACTCTAGTTTCATGCATTTTGCATAATTAGCATTGCATTTCTTATTTTTATCAACTTCTGTTCACCTAAAATTAGGAATATCTCACTCCCTCTTCTATTTTTAGTCTTATTTAGTTCTTAATGTTTCTACTCATTTTCACTTTTCACATTCAAAAGAAATAAGAAACTAAGGGTTAATGGTCAGGGGTTAGATGATACCCAGATGAAGTTGTGCACCATATCCAGATGATTGAAGGAGCTCCTCTTTGGCTATGGAGGATGACACCTATAGAGAAGAAAGACTTAAACAAAGGAAATGTTAGATAGATATATGGTGGACTGCCAAGTAAAGCTCGGTCCCAGAAGTGCAAAGACTTCCTTGAGGGATGATAGTCCACTAGCTGATAAAAGAGTGTTGCTAGAAAGAGAAATGGTGAAAAGACTGAATAAAAGAAATAGAGATAATGCATACCTATATTCTGCTATCGGTCTGTCACAGTCATCGATGTTGATCGTTATGCCAGCATCGGTTGGAAGATTGCCGATGTCGGTTAGTCTACCGACGTCGGTAGGGGAAATGGTCAATGCCGGTCAGGGCAAAGGCCTTGGATGGGTTTTGGATGGGTTTATGGGTGATAAAGGAGTTTGGGAGGTCTGTAGGAGTTTGGAGGTCTGTACAAGATTGCAGGGAAGTCAATAGAGTCTTAAGAGGGACAAAGTGTAGAGGACAGATTGTCAAAATGGGTCAGGATAAAGGAAAGGCTTTTCAGCCTCTCCGAGAAGAAAGCTGGACTTTGTCTCAATAGTACTTAGAGATAAAAAATTGACTAATTACCAATGCCTCTTAAAGTACTAAAATGAAATAGAAGAAGAATACTTAGCTCTTTCTTTCTAAAGAACCAAAGGTGTAGGATGCTTGTCCCTGATGCGATTGATGTAGGAAATCTTGTACAACCTTTAATCTGGTGTGCAGTGAATTCTGTAGAGTGCCTGTAGCCTAGAGAGTGATGATAGAATGTTGATGTCTTGTCCCAAAGCCTGCCTTTGATGTGTAAAGAGTTGAGGAGCAAGAGAAGTTAGATTCAAATTAAGAGGATTCACGTTCTGGGTGCATTCTGGGGTCGATAATTTGCCTTTGGGCCTGTGATTAAGCAACCGATGTTGGTGATCCCGCTGGCGTCAGTCGACTGGTAACCGACATCAGTGGCTAGAAGAATAGAAAAAAGGCTATTTTTAGCCTTTTACCCATTCCTCTATCTGCCAAGTTTAGCTGCCATTGAAAAATGGTCCCAAGGCAGATTTAATAGGCATGGGGGTTAATGGGAGAGTTGAAATAGGTCTTGGGTCATTATGATTAGTCATAGGGTGATAAATGGGGGTATCCAAGGGCAAGGTGAGGTGTCATGGGTGATGTGTCAAGGGTGATGTGTCTAGGGTGATGTTATTAATTTAAAATAGGTAATTTATTTTAAATTAATAAGTGTGTGGGTTAGAAATGTTTAGAAGTGGACCAAGGGGACCAAGGGGGGGTTGACCAAGGAGTAGACACAATTTTGGTGTCTACATTTGCCCCTTTTTATCTTGTTGGTTGTTCTTGACGAACTGCAAGATAAAAATAGGAGTAAGTTGCCCCAGGTATGGGATGAGGTTGTTTTTGTCCTGTTGGTTGTTCTGATGAACTGCACGACAAAAATAGGAGTTGGTTGCCCCAGATGTGGGATGAGGTATTCCCCCCTCAAAGTGAGAGTCGAGGGAAGGTAACCTAATATCAGGTGCTAATTTGATAGATAGTGGATGGGTATGGTGAAGGTTGAGTGTGAACGCTACAAAAGTTGAGATTATGTGTATACCACTTCATGTGATAGGTAGGTCAAATTGTCACAGTCAAGGGTCGAGGAGTGCTAAAATCAAAATAACCAGTCCCCAACATTTAGTTGTAGCTGATTAGGTTAAATGATCAAAGCTATAGCTCCAATGGTCATCATGTTCCAAGTATCTTGGGCTCAAGAAGTGCTCCTAGAAAACATGGAAATGTCACAAATATTGGGGATCAACTTGCTCGTGATCTGACCATAGGTGTGAGGGTCATAATATGGGTTGCAGACAATTTTGCTAACTATTCATGAGGTAGCATATATGCAATCAAAACAACCAAGGTAGAGTTGTCTCAAAAGTGGTCATGGTTTGAGGAGATAGTCACGATCTCCAAGGTCATTGGTCGAGTCAGGCTGAGATATAAGTGATCTTAAGTGACGTTTACTATGGTCAAGGAGATGTACGTGATCCCCAATGTGCCCCGTGAGAAGTTTAGGTAACTCATTCAGTGTTAGGGCTGATTGTTTGGTCATGATTTTGGGTTGATATAGATAGTTGGTCCATTAGATGGATGGATGAAGGAATGGCCGAGCTAACCTCAGAAGACCCCATGTCAACTGAGTGCTGCCTACATAGCCCTTGTTGGAAGGGCCTCAGGCCAATGTAGTTCTCCCAAAAGGGAGGAAGAGGGTCAGTTATGGATGTGGGTTTGACTAGGCTAAGTCATGGTTAAAGGTTAAATGGTTCGTCCATCAAGTAGACGAATAAATGAATGTGGCCGAGCTAATCCCAGAAGACGTCATGTCATCTAAGTGCTCCTACATAGCCCCTATTTGAAGAGCCTCAGACCAATGTAGTTCAGACTAGTTGATAGGTTGGTTTGCTCAGGTTAGGGTTGTTATCATTTCTCATATGTGTGATGGTACATGCTTGAAATGATGAGTGTATGATGATGTTATAGCCTTTTCCATATTATGTGATGGTGTATTCTGTAACATTGGTGATAGGGTTTTCCATCCCTAGCAAGTGTCCATATTAGTGATGGACATATGCTAAAAATGAAATGAGTATGCTTATGCTTCAGCAAGTAATGGTTTAAGCTTGGCATAAATTATGTGGTCGATAGTTTCCATGTGTATTGGTTTCCATAGAAACTAGTGTGAATAGGCTATGATAATGTTAGTGGTCTGAAAAAGGTTTGGTTGGTTTGGTTTGGTTTAGAAAATGATTTGGTTGGATTTGAATTGGTTTTATGTGACCAACGTGCGTAAGAAGTGAAAGGCACGTTGCTCTTTCATTGACAAGGACCATAATGATAGCATAGATAAGGGTTTTGCAAACAAAAGCCCCATTCATGCATTACGTCTTTTCACCATTATTTGTGTTAGAGAAGTAGTTGAATCACTTGACATTAAGTGAGCTCCAAATCCCTTGAGTCTATTAGGGTGATAGGTTTGATGATGTGAGGTGTGAGGACAGTGTAACCCTTTTTAGCAAGGATAACTTTGCCCCATTTTATAGGTGACCCTGAGAACGACTATAAGCAAGTCCATGACTTAATAGCTTGTCAGTGTTTTTTTTTTTGGTAGACTGATCAATGCAGGAAGTCTATGAAGGGATGTTGTTTTGTTTTGTGGTCATATGTGAAGCTGATCGATGTGGTAAGCTTTTGAGAGAGTGATTTTTGTAGCAAGATTTGAGCATAGCCATCCTTCGAGGGATTGGTCTATATTTTGCTTTGTATGTTTGAAAGTCTTTGAATAGCTATCCTTTAAGGGAGCAGTCTATCAATTACAGCAATTATGCAGCTGTCCTTCACGAGAGCAGTCTACATTTATAGTTGATGAGCTTTTGATATGCATCCTAGTTTTATATTTTTTGGACTAAAGTTTTAGTCATGGACAAGCCTATAGAGGTTTAAGGGTTTCCCTTTTATTAGGACAAAGCATACATGCTTGACAAAAGGGTTAACTAATGTTGGGAAAAAGGGTTGAAAGGAATAGGAATGATGATGATGGGGGTTGCTTAAGGGATGAGCTCAAGTTAAACATCAAGTGAATGATTACTTGATTAATAGTAGAATGGTCATAGATGCAAGGCATTAAGGAGCTCAGGTTCTAACTGGTCTTCAAGAGAAGACAGACGATAAGTCCCTTATCCATACTTGTGTGTTATGATATAAGGTCTGAGCCAATTAGGAGAAAACTTGCCTCATTTACTTCTTTCCAGATTGGTCACGTGTTGGTTTTCTTTGAGGACAAGATCTCTGATTTAAAAATCTCATTCTCTCAGACTTTTGTTATAGGCACATTGGATGTGATTTTGGTAGATATGGAGATGGTTGAGGGTAGCAAGGCGACATTCATCATGTAACTCAAGTTGAGCCAACTGATCTTAACAAAAGTCATCACTAGAAAGTATGTCATGTAAAGAGATGCATAGAGAAGGTATCTGTACTTCAAGAGGCAAGACAGCCTCAGTTCCATACACTAGAGAGAAAGGTGTAGCACCCGTAGGGGTTCGAATGCTAGTGCGATAGGCCCACAAAGCAAAGGGAATGTGAATGTGCCAATCCCTTCCAGTGTTGTTGACCACCTTCATTAGAATTTTGGTTAAGATTTTATTGGAAGCCTCGGCCTGCCCATTCGCTTGTGGGTAGTAAGGCAAGGAGAAGTTGAGTTTGATGCCAAATGAGTCATAAAGTTTTTGGACAGTTTTGTTTTTGAATGATTTGCTGTTATTGGTGATGATCTTGTGAGGTACACCAAAATGACAGATGATATAGGTGTTGATGAAGTCAATGATTTTGTCAGCTTTAATGGAGATGAGGGGAATCACTTCCACCCATTTAGTGAAGTATTCGGTTGCAGTGATAATTGACTGATGTCAGAGAGATGAATGGGGGTTAATCTCATTGATTAGGTCCAAGCCCCATTATGAAAAGGGCCAGAAGTCTGTAGCAACTTGTAGAAAATGGCTTGGGACGTGAAACAAGTTAGCATCTTGTTGGCATTTGATACAACACCGAACATAGTTTCTGCAGTCTTGGTGAAGAGTGGGCCAATAATAGCCCAGGAAAAGGATACGCTTTGCAACCGAGTTACCACTGAAGTGTCTGCCACAAATCCCAACATGGACTTGTTTTATGGCATGAGATGTTTTAGTGGAGGTTAGACATCAAAGAAGGAGGCCATCAAAACCTCTTTTATAGAGAAGACCCCCTAGCATAGTATATCAAGCTATGCTTTTGATAAAATCCCATCGCACATTGCTAGAGAGATCAGGGGGGACAATTAAGAAAGTTAAGTAGTCCACAAGTTATTTATACCAAACATCCCATGGACTAGAGTCAATGGTGGTGATGAGGTTGACATTAGTGGAGATATATGAAGGTAATGCCAAATGGCGTACTGTAACATAGATTCTCAAGGAGGTAGATGATGATGGGATACATGAGGTGAGGGAGGCCATGGTGTTGGCAAACTTATTCATAGATTGAGGAATAGTTTGCAAGAGGTAATGGTCAAAATATTCTAGCAGGGTGTCAACACGGTGTTTTTACCTTTGCAAAACTTCATTTTTACAAAGATATGAACCATTAATTTGATTGACAACTAGTTGTGAGTCGCCAAAGATGTTGATGGTCTTAGCGCCTAGGAAAAGGGTGGTTTGAAGTCCCAAAATTAAGGCTTCATATTCATCCATGTTGTTGGTACATTCAAAGTCGAGTTTGAAAGATAAGGGCATGGGCTCACCATCATGAGGGATGAGAATGACCCTAGCACCTCCACCGAGTTGACACTTGCATCCGTCAAAGAACATTGTTATTTGATAGAAGATACCATCGATAGAAAGTGTGGCAATTGATTCATCAAGAAATTCATAGTGAGAAGGTTGGTTGTCAGGTAGAGGGGCATCCGCTAGTTGGTCAGTGATTGTTTGCCCCTTTATAGACTTTTGTTGGATGAATTCCAAGTCAAACTTAGTAAGAAGCATGAGCTAACGAGCCATACATTGATTTTGGAATGGTTTGGAATGCATGTATTTTAGAGGGTCGGTGTGGGTGATGACATAAGTTTTGTGATTGAGAAGATAATGACAGAGTTTGGTAGTGGCAAAGACTAATGTCAAACAAAGTTTTCCAGTATGAGTATACCGAGTTTCATAGTCAATGAGCATTTGGATTATGTAATAAACCACTTGCTCATGATGTTGTTTGTCTCGATGAGCGATCATGGCACCTAAAGAATGATTTGTTGCTAAGATGTAGAGATAGAAAGGTTGGTCATCTTTAGGTGGAATAAGGACTGGTGGAGAGACACGATAGCGTTTAAGGGCTTTGAAAGCCTCTTGGCAATCCTTATCCCAATTAAAGGAGACATCCTTCTTGAGGAGGTGATGAAAGGGTTGACATCGATCGAAAAGTTGTGAGATGAAGCGATGAATAGATTGGAGCTTCCCTTACAGGCTGTGAAGTTGCTTTAGATTGGTAGGTGGCGGCATCTCGAGTATAGCTCTTATCTTAGCGAGATCAATCTCAATGCCACAAAGAGAAATGATGAAGCCCAAAAGCTTCCCTAAGAGAACCCCAAAGACGCATTTCTTTGGGTTAAGACAAATGTTTTATTGGAGGAGGCGAGTGAAGATGATTTTGAGAATAGTTAAATGGTCACGGCGGAGCTTAGATTTGCCTAGTAGGTCATCCACATAGTCCTCCATGATTTTGTGGAGGAGATCGTGAAAGATGTAGGTCATGGCATGTTGATATGTGGCACCTACATTTTTTAGGCCAAAAGGCATGACCCAATAGCAAAAAGTCCCCCATGGGGTGATGAAGGTGGTTTTGTGTTGATATTCTAGCACAATCAGGATTTGGTTATATCTTAAAAACCCATCCATGAGTGATAGCATCTCATGACCGGCCATAAGATCAACAAGTTGGTCGATGTTGGGTAGAGGAAAATCATCCTTTGGGCAAGCCAAGTTAAGGTCACGATAGTTGGTACAGATTTTGATCCCCCCAGTTGCTTTGATGACAGGGATGATATTTGACACCCATTGCAAAAATCAATGGGTTAGATGAAGGATATAGAAAGAAGATGTTGAAGCTCCTCTTTGACAAGGAGTGCAATACGAGGATGCATTTTGTGAAGCTTTTGCTTGATAGGCTTAGCCTCTAGGTTTGTGATGATGTTATGGATGACGATGTTAGGGTCGATGCCAGGCATATCACTGTAGGTCCAAGCAAAGGCTTTGTTATGGTCAGAAAGGAATTTGGTATAGTCAAATTGTTCTTGGGCATCCAAAGATTGACCAATCTTTAAAATGTGAGGAACATCAAAAGATGGAAGGTTAATGTCAATGGTGGATTCATTTAACATAACCTACATTTCTGAAGGAAGTGATCGTTGGATGAAAGAGTCATCTGCACCCATGTAGGTGAGAATGGAATCATCGTCCACACATTGGATGGTGTTGATGGTAGCAGATTCATCATCTATCATGTTTGGATAAATGAGAGGGAGAGACCTAGATACCCTGCCTAGTCGATAGGTTAGGGGTTCCAAGTGAATGGTGTTGCAAAAAAACTAGGAGGGATGGAAAGCACCGACTTTGTAGGTGAAGATGGGGGAATAGGTGAGTTTAGAGGTGATTTTTCTATGATAGGTTTGGGGCGAGGGTTTTTAGAAGTTTTAGTAGGTTCTTCAAAACCTAGGCCATGTTGCTTCTTGTCATTCTTTATGGCCTCGTCATTTGGTGGTTCGACGGGCTAGTGGGAGCCTTGTTCATAGCGCCCAAAGCCAAAGCCCTTCCACGCACACCTATAAAGATAGGTGTGAGAAAATTTTGGGTTGCCAAGAAAAGAGAAGTCAGACATAAATAATTGGGGTGATGAAAGAGGATTCCCATCAGTGGGAACTCGATCTAGCCCTCCATAGATGAGATTTGTTTGAAGATTGGGAGGACCATAAGGGATGACCATTTTGATACGATGGTCATAGCTATAATTGTGATGAAGTTGTCCATACTCTTGAGGAGTCTGGAACATGTCCAAGGTGAGTAGACGATACTCTCAAAGTGAAATATGTTGGAAGATATCTTCTATAGGGTCTTTTGTTGTCACTTGAGGAGGTGGTGTAGGTGTAATTGTCATTTGCATACTTGTTGAAGCTTCCACGGGTGGAGGTGGTGTTTGGGTCGATGTCTTAAAAGGAATGAGAACATCGTTGGGTTGATAAGTTGTGTTGTATGTTTTGAAAGGGGAGGGGTCTGTAGAAATGACATGGACCTAACCGTCATGTTCAAATTTGACACAACGGTGTAATGTAGAAGGGACACAAGCCATGACATGGATCCAAGGTCATCTTAATAACATGTTGTATTATAACGCTCCCTTGATGATGTAGAAGAGCTCTAGGATTATTTGTGGGCCAACACGAATATGTAAGATGACGGTGCCAATGGTAGTGGCAGTGGTGTCATTAAAAGAATGAAGAATTGCATCAGTTTTTGACACACAATTATTTGGGAGAGCTAATTGGTCATAGGCATGGGTGGAAATGATATTGATGCTGGCACCCCCATTAATCATAAATCACTTAATGTGAGTTTGATCAATGTAGGCTGTGATGAAAAGGGCAGCATCCTGATCTTCCAAGTTGGAGGTAGGAATTTCAGAATCACTAAAGGTAATAGAGGCAATGGTGGGTAATGATTGGACTAAGGCAGCTAGTGGCTGGGGGTCCTTGGGTTAGACCTCCATTGCCTATAAAGCTTTGATTAAAGCTTGATGATGTTGTGTAAAGCTTTGAATGAGGTCATATAAAGACATCTTCACGAGAGTTTGGTGAAGCTGTTTCGCCATAGAATCATGGATTGCCTCCAAAGAAGTGGGTTGGGATGTACCCAAGATAGAAATCGTGGGTTTGGGTGGTTGAGCAAGCTTGAAAAATGGGTAGGTCCAAGGAATAGTAGCTTTCTCTTTTGATTTATCCGTTAAAATTTGTGACCTGGTGGCCACATTGATGGTGTTAATTTCAAATAAAGGGGAGGAAGGAGGTAAAGGGACCATAGTTTGATGATTGGATCCCGATGAAGGTGGAGAGGTTGGAGAGACATGAGATGATGTTGGAGATGTTTTGACAGTCTCCTCAACAAGAAGGGTGTGTTTTTCCATGAATTGGTAGATGACAACCTTAAGGGCACAACAATTTTCAATGTCATGCTCAGGTGTGTGATGATATTGGCAAATTTTAGTGTCATGAACCAAGATAGCTTTGGTCCAAGAGATTGAAATGGTTTGATAGGTGGAAGAGTGATGTTAGAAGTTTGCAAAAGTCAATGTAGTATCAAAGCATATGAACCTACTAAGGGGTCCGTGCTTGTTGATGCACTAGGTGTTGATGACTTTTGTTTGGGAGTTGTTGAAGGAGATTTTCGTACCACCTTTTGGGTTGGTGGTGTGGCCACTCGAGTAGATGACACTTTCTTTGTGAGGGGTGCCAAATTTTTTAGAGGAGGTAGGTTTGTGGTGGGTGAAGGGAGTAATGGAGGCAACTTGGTTTTGTTAGGTGTTGGAGTAGGGAGCACTCCTATTAAGGTAGAAGGATGTGGGCCCAAAATGGAGGGCAATGATGATGGTGGAGGAGGATTTTACCGACGTGGTTTAGTGGCCTTCTGTAGTTTGGTTTGAGGACCACTATTGTGCAAGGAAAGGTTTAAGTCTACCTTCACTTGCGGGTGAGTGAGGTTAGATATGGGGTGAACACTAAGGGATTTAATCGGTGTTGGTATGGTGGATGTTTGTGAGGGTTTAAGTGCAGATGTGGACGATTGGGCTTCTAAAGATTTGGAAGTAGAAGCCTAATCTTTGGAGACTTTGGGAGATTTTGTCGAAGGAGGGTAGTCAGTACAAGATGAGATGGGATGTGTAAGATAAGGAGCTTTGAGTTGCTCCCATAGTACCTCATGTTCTAAGTTCCTCAAATGGAGAAATCCTAAGTTTTTAGCTAGTTGAGAGAATGGTTTAGAAGTCACTGCGTGAGGCTTTATAATTAGTTTTTTAGAAGATTTGGGTGGTCGTGAGAGTGGGAATGTGTTAGATGCAGTTATTTGGGGCCAAAGGCGTGAGAGAGCCATCATTGGATTGTCTTTGATTGAAGTAGGTAAAGAGACAAGTTCTTCTCTTGGTGGAGAAGGAATTAGAGAATGTGACTCCTCAAGAGGATAGAGGGTAGGGATGATTGTACCTTCTACTTATGGTTGAAGAGATAGAAAGGTATGGTCCTCCATTAGTAGTCGGAAGGATGAAGGTGGGGCTAGTGGCGTTGGTATGGTCAAAGCATCCTTCAATATAAGAGAGGTCAATGGAGAACTAATATGAGAAGAAGGTTCTTCCACCTATGGGGGAGAAATAGGAGAAGAAGGTTCTTCCACCTGTGGTGGACAAATAGGAGAAGAAGGCTCTTCTACCTGTGGTGGACAAATAGGTGGACTAACCTCTTTAGTTTATGGAAGAGGTTGGTTAAGGATGGAAGGCAAAACCGTGTTGACTGTGCGTATATTACACTCTTGGGGGTCATTGGCCATGGTCTAAATGTTATTTTGACTAGGGGGATGGTTAGGGAAAGGTTGTCTAAAGATGTCTATGTTTTGGTTAGGTGGTGCATTTGGGTTATCCAAGACAAGATCACCTTTATCTATCATGTCTTGGACAATGTTTTTAAAGGTTTTGCAGTTGTTTATGTCATGACCTTTGACACGATGATAATTATAGAAGTCATTTTCCCTATACCATGTAGGGATGGCTTTTAAGGTGTCGAATTGAGGTGGTGGTCAAATTTGGGGGAGATTGAGGACTCCCTGTTTAACTAGTTTATCCAACACAAACACGTATGATTCTCCAATTGGAGTATATTGATGCTGTACATATCATTGTTGGAATTATCATGTAATGCTTTGAGATGTTGAAGGTTCGGATTGGTTAGTTGTGGTCGATGATGATGGTCTAAGTACCACAACATTTACTGATCCCTTGGATTTGGAATTGGAGGAAGAAGATTTGGATGAAGGGTCATTTGATTTTGTGTTAGTATTTTTACTACACAATTTGACTTTATTTTCTTTGACAGCACAGATTTCAAGCTTCTTAGCCATGGTGAAAGCTTTGTCAAATGTGTGGAATGTTTGGACCCACAAAGTAGATGAGATGTGTTTGGCAGACACTTGTGAAAAGAGCTCAATGAGCTCAGGTTGAGGTAAAGAAAAGGAGAGTTGGTTGATTAAACTTCTCCATCGAGCAATGAAATTGGCTATTGATTCATCGTCAAATTGTCTGATAGAGTATAGGTCTGTGATGGAAACCTTTTTAGTGATGTTGATCGAGAAGTGGTCAAGAAATAATTGGGTGAGTTGAGTGAAGGAAAATAACAAGTGACTGGTAATAGAACTATACCAATCGAGGGCAACACCAAAAAGTGACATGGGAAATGTGCATAGTAATAATGTATCATCATGTGTTATAAGGTAACAAGCGTGTCTAAATGCTCATAGGTGTTGTTGTGGGTCCTCTTTACTCTGGAAGCGAGTAAACTTGGGAAGTTCCCACTGACTAGGTTATGGTCAAATTGGGACTGAAAGATGAATAGGTTCATTATAGATTTGTTCATATGAGAGAACATTTCTTGAACCTGAAATGGATGTCTCAAGATTAGACACCTTATCCATCAACATCTTGATTAGATCAGTTGATGGATTTGAAGGTGGGGTGCCCCCTAGGTTGTAAGGCATTTGGAAGGTGTTAGATGGAGTGTATGACATACTAGGTTGTGTTTGCATCAGCGCAACATATTGGTAGTTCGTCATGGGGATTGATGTTAAAGTCAAGGGTGGTTGTGTCATAAAGCTAGAGGGTACAACTTGACTAGGTGCCACCAAAGGTGGTTGAGTGGTGGTAACACTTGTTGAAGGGTAGGTGGTTACTCTTGTATTTATGGGTGCAAGAGTAGGTGGGATGGAGACAATTAAGTTTTGGAATGGTCTAGAACTTTGTTGAATGGTTTGTGGTTGAGGGGGTACAGAAACACCAAAAGAGGTAGGTCCAAAAACATAAGGAGATGCTAGACTTTGAAGATTGGTCATGGTCAGGTTGTTAGTTGAGGCAATGGCTTGGGTGACCATGGATTGGGTTACGGAGGCTATGGATATGATTGTCGTTTCAACTAAGGAAGTTGGCATCCCATAAACTGGGTTGCCTAAAGGATCTCACATTTAACTTCTCATGAGATAGTGCTGAAGAGCCTTGACATTGAGGTCAAGGAATCTCTCAAACTCTTGGTCCCTTTTAGGGACAATATGGGGTTGAGTTGGGGTTGGTTAGATAGGAGTACGTTTAATTTTTGAATTATACTCCATTTGGGGACTTGATATAGAAGGCAAAGGCAGGAGTGGTTGTTGCCTTGTGTGGTCAACAAGAGTTTGGTTTGACTACGTGTCAAAACCATCCAAGGTAAAAGGGGGGTTTAGGTTCTAAAAATTGTATGTTTCAGCCTCAGAAAACTAGATTGTGTTTTTGACAGCCAAAAAGTTGGGTTTTGAACTTGTTGTTTGAGAAGAAAATATTTTTAACAGTGATCGACGTCGGTATAAAAACTGATGTCGGTGAAGTAAGTTGCCGATGTCGATCAGATACCCGATGTCGGTGAAGATCAGTTGTCGACGTCAGTGGAAAAACTAATGTCGGTGACTGTGTATTTCCAGAAACTCAAAAAACTAAAAGTTTTTGGAAGAAAGAAGAAAGTCTGAGTTGTTTTTAGATCTCAAAATGCGACCTCACCAGCTTAAAAAATTAGATACAGATAGAAAAATAGATGATGGCAAGAAAACTCTAACATTAATTCCTAAGAATAAGTTTTAGAGTCGTGTTGGCTTATGCCTTAGAAGAATGTGTTTGGGAAGTTGGGCTTTTAGAACGGGTCCTAAAAGAAGTAGTCTAAGGTTGGTTTTAGGTTGAGTTTTGGTGCTCAAAAGTTTGTGTTAGGTTCTGTACATGGCTTGGTGATAGGAGCTTACTCCCCTCACTTCACGAGCCTAGAGACAAGTTAGGTCGCTTAGCCAGTATATACTTCCCCTAGAGTTTATACTCTCCTAGAGAATAGAGTGGGTTCTCCCCTTGGTAGTGAAGTCCAAGTAGGATTACCAGGAAGGGTAAGGTATCTGCTAGGTGATCAAATCCTAGTCAGACCTTGTCTCAGGTATGTTTAGATGTTTGATTTGTGAATGTGGTTTGGTAGTGTAACATATGTGTACTACACTTTATTCATAATGTAGTTTTTAATTACTAGATGAGCTAAAAATGCATTCAAGCAGGAATGAGATGTAATATATTTTTAACCCAAATTGAAATTTTTTTGTTCGGATGCAAACAAGTTGAGAAAAGGTTAAGAGTATGAACTTCACTACTCTAAGATGCAAGAAGGAAAGGTGACAAGAAGAAAAAGAAAGAGATTCTTTTTAACTTCCGCTTATGATGTCTTTTCGAAATAAAGAGATAGAAGAAGGATGCAAGAAGAAATCTAATACACCTATATGAATGTTTGATTTTAGAAGAAAAAGAATGATGAACCCAAGGAAAATTCTAGGGGTCCCACTGGGCATGCCAGAATGTTTCTACTCATTTTCTCTTTTCATATTTAGAAGAAATAAGAAACTAAGGGTTAATGGTCAGGGGTTAGATGATACCCGGATGAAGTTGTGCATTGTATCTAGACGATTGAAGGAGCTCCTCTTTGGCTGTGGAGGATGACACCTGTAGAGAAGAAAGACTTAAACAAAGGAAATGTTAGATAGATATATGGCAGACTGCCAAGCAAAGCTCGGTCCCAGAAGTGCAAAGACTTCCTTGAGGGATGACAGTCCACTAGTTGATAAAAGAGTGTTGCTAGAAAGAGAAATGGTGAAAAGACTAAACAAAATAAATAGAGATAATGCATACCTATATTCTGCTATTAGTCTGTCACAGTCACCGACGTCGGTAGTTATGCCAGCATCGATTGGAATATTGCAGACATCAGTTAGTCTGTCGATGTCAGTAGGGGAAATGGTCGATGTCAGTCAAGGTAATGGCCTTGGATGGGTTTTGGATGGGTTTATGGGTGATAGAGGAGTCTAGGAGGTCTGTAGGAGTTTGGAGGTCCGTGCAAGATTGCAGGGAAGTCAATAGAGTCTTAAGAGGGACAAAGGGTAGAGGACGGGTTGTCAAAATGGGTCAGGATAAAGGAAAGGCTTTTCAGCCTCTCCGAGAAGAAAGCCAGACTTTGTCTCAATAGTACTCAGAGATATCAAATTGACTAATTACCAATGCCTCTTAAAGTATTGAAATGAAATAGAAGAAGAATACTTAGCTCTTGCTTGCTGAAGAACCAGAGGTGTAGGATGCTTGTCCTTGATGCAGCTGATGTAGGAAATCTCGTACAACCTTCAATCTGGTGTGGAGTGAACTTTTGTAGAGTACCTATAGCCTGGAGAGTGATGATAGAATGTTGATGTCTTGTCCCAAAGCCTACCTTTGATGTGCAAAGAGTCAAGGAGCAAGAGAAGTTGGATTTAAAGCAAGAGGATTCACATTCTGGGTGCATTTTGGGGTCAAGAATTTGCCTTCAGGCCTATGATTAAGCAACTGACGTCAGTGATCCCATTGGCATCGGCCGATTGGTAACTGACATCAGTGGCTAAAAGAATAGAAAAAGGCTATTTTTAGCCTTTTGCCCGTTCCTCTGTCTGCCAAGTTTAGCTACCGTTGAAAAATGGTCCCAAGGTAGATTTAATAGGCACGGGGGTTAATGGGAGAGTTGAAATAGGTCTTGGGTCATTATGATTAGTCATAGGGTGATAAATGGGGGTATCCAAGGGCAAGGTGAGGTGTCATGGGTGATGTGTCAAGGGTGATGTGTCAAGGGTGATGTTATTAATTTAAAATAGGTAATTTATTTTAAATTAATAAGTGTGTGGGTTAGAAATGTTTAGAAGTGGACGAAGGGGACCAAGGGGGGTTGACCAAGGAGTAGACACAATTTTGGTGTCTACAATTAAGTTGAACTCACCATTATAATTAGTTGATCTCCTCCATGCAAGCTCCCATTTCTTTCCACAAGAAGGCCATTTTTGCCTGATTTTAAATCTAAAAATTACCCTTAGAAATTGACATTGAGAATATTTTCAATCCACAACTTTATTACAATTGCTAAAATATCTAGCCTCTATTATTTTTGAGTCAAATACATATTTACAAGTAAATAAGTGTTCTTGGTGAAAACAACTCAAACTTTACAAGCTAAAACATTAACTAGCCTCAGTTCAAATACTCTCCATTTATGCATTGTGTCTCCATTTTTCCCATATTTTTATATAGTTTGTGCATCCTCAAACTAGAGAGTTTATATAATTTAAACAAGATCCTATGGAGATAGCATACCAAGGATTCTTCTATCAAAACACCACATACACTTCAGTCGATTTATGCCAAAATTAAGTTAGAATTCTCTTAATCTCTAGTATTTATTTTTATTTATTATATTATATTTAGTTTATTTTTTTCCTTAGATTAGTTTTATATATTTAAAAAATAATAATAATAATTGATAGTGAAACAAATCTATCCCTTTTCATTTGTCTTTGCTACAAAAATATAGCTAATTTTGATTTATGCTTGAATCTCAGTAGATTAGTTTCCTTAAAAATTAGAAATACATTTTGTCAACCTTCCTAAAAATATCTTATCAAGTCTTTAAATTATTTATAACCAATACAAACTTTCTCTTTCAAGATCTAAACAAGACTCTTACACTCTAAACAATCATCTAGACAAACATAGAAATATAGACAATTATAGATGCATACACAAAGGTAGTAGATTGTTGACATATATATATATATATATATATATATATATATATATATATATATATATTGAATGGTTAAAATCACTGTAATTTTTCTCTTTTAAAACAAAAAATAATAATTTACATCTCTTGTTTTCATCTTAGCAATCCATTAAAAAAAGGGGTTTGTTTGTAGTAAATTAGAAGGGTTTAAAAGCTAGTCTAGTTTTTCTGTGAAGAAAATCCATATAAATTGTTTTATTGTTGATGTTTTAAATCATATTTTATTCTAATATTAATTTCATGAATATATTAAATTTATAAATTTATTCCATTTCATACAAAACAAACAAAAACATCTCATCTAGTTTGCATATAAGTAGATGTAAAAAAAAATCAGCATTTTGCATAATAGCATAGGTTCCTTCTCTTCTTTTTTGCATACATTAAAAACATTGAAAAATATTTTAAAAAATAAATTTGTTTTAATTTAATTTTTTATTTTTTATTATTTTAATTTCAGCACTTTAATTTTAGCAAAAAGGTATTTATTTCTACAAAACCAAGAAAAGTCCAAAAATAATAAAAATAGTGTCAAAATCCTTGCTAACACATGAAAGCCATATTAAAATCCTTGCCAATATATGCAATACACCACATCCTAAATAATCCTTGTCTATCAATATAATCACCATATATCAAGCCTTGCTTCAACATTATATAAAACATACTTTAGAAGCCATTACCTGAACAAACTCATAAACTTTTCTTTGGTTTTTGCCTAATCTTATTTAGATGGCCCTCCTTAAGACACAAGATATTATATGGCATGGTATATTCCTTAGCTTTAGAGAACCTAATCCCACCATCATCACACAATCTAACATTATCACTAATTTGAGATGTGAGGTCTTTCAATCCACTCTCGTTCCTCACCTCATAATAGGTTCTTTAGCCACACTATAAGAGAAAGAATGAATCCACAATCCACATATCATTGTCCTCCCTCAAAATAGGGGATATCATTCCAACATTATCTAGGCTTAACTTCTCATCCACATCTCCTTATTCTCCTTAGGTCTATCCTCATCTTATACCATTCACACTTAGTGTATGACATTGGTCATGCAGAGTAAACCTAACAAAGTAGACCTTTTCTCATGAGTAAAATGGCCTCATTTCACTAAACCTAAAATTGACCAAGAACTTCACATTATTTTGATATCAGAGACTGAATGACCGTAGAGCTCCATTTCTACATAAATAGATTATTTTAACAAACATCAAGACACTATTAAGGTCTTTTGGTTCCATCAAGAGAACTCATTTCTACCACGTATCCCAAATCTTGTTCCACCAAACAATAAACCAAACCCATACCCATCCACTCCATTAGCTACCTTGGATATGCCTTAGGGAATTGAGTGCATAATTTAACATGTGTTATTCATGTGCATATAAATTTCTAAACCTGATGTGAAAGAATTTATCCTTTGCATACCCTTTTCTTCCTCTTCTTCTTTCCTTTCTCCATCTTCCTTCCTCCCATTTATTTTTTAGGTATCCATATACCCATATAATATGTTTAGATAGGATATTGGTAGATCTCTTGGCATAGAGATATATAATAAAATCCATCTTAGCTCTAGTGAGCCTTCATTGATGAGTTGTAACAATCAAACTTTAGAAACTAACATAAAATACCAATCTTATGATTACTCCCTTCCCAACACTCAAACAAGGAGCAAGGTTTTTATTCAAGAGATACATGATGTATCTAAAACTACAAACAATAACCTTGACTCTAGCACCATGACCCTCATAGGCAAAGGAACATTAACTCCTCATGAGGCCACCAAGCCATCCATTATCTTGCAAAGCTTAGGTGTAGAAGGCATCACCAAGAAGGATATGTCATGTAGAGGACAAGGTCAATCAAATACATATTGCTACCCACCTCCCCCACAAAATTCAAGACTCCTTCAACCCATTTCCATTAGCCATAGACACTACTCCATGGGTGGGCACCTTAAACCAACCCATTCATGCCACCCATCTCATGCATATACTCATCTTACCATAGATACCCATGGGCCCAACACCAGTGTTATCCCAAAATAGCTCATTAAAACCCTAATGGGTCATATTTGTGACCTAGAGATTAATCAACAAGCTTTAGGTCAAGGGATAGGCCCAAGTCCCCCTACACTAACTCATCCCCCCTCTTCTCCCTTCTAAACAAAAACTTACCCAACATCATAACAAGCTTACATGATCCTACCACCACAAGAGTATATACCGCCACAAAACCATGTATTTTACCAACCCCTAAGAGATACCCTTAACATGGGGTTCTCAATCCTAATACCTCGAATACCTATTTATCTTATCAAATACCTATTCAAACTTTAGCATGGAGTGTGTACACATACACTCCACTATTATAAAAAAATATAGTAAGCAACAACCTATTATTCTTCACACCTTCAAGCCAAGTGCCTCCCACATAAATCCCCCCCCCCCCATAGATAAGTTATTTCTTGCCTTATGTGGCACCAAGTTACACACAAACTACACATATACTACCATAATAAAACACCATGCCTCCTATGTCTAACAACCTCCCTTCTTAATTTGACATATATTCAAAGTCTACCCATATAGATAATTACTTTCTAGCCTATTTCACTTCACCCTATTAGGATTTTGCTTTTCCCTCTAACATCCATCAAAATAACCCATATGCGACTCACCCTTTTAACCTAGTCCCACATAGATATGATGGACTTTAGTAACATGGGGACCTATGTTGAATATCTCAAAGAGCCTTTAAATACCAATATGTGAGGGTTCTTATTCCAAAATACTTACCTAATGTTCTTAAAATTAAAGGGGAAGGGGATCTTAATGTATGCATAAAATCTTAGGCTACTACTACCAGGGAACTCCTACATTAGGTTGGGGTTATAGTGAGTATCTTTCCCAAGACTCTTGATGGGATAACACTTCACTAATACTAATACATCCCTAAGGGGTCCATACACTATTTATTCTAATTTATCATTGAGTTTTTTAAATCTTTTGACATAAATAAACTTATAAATACTGGCATACATGATTTCTTATATATCAAGAAAGTATACAGTGAATTGAATGTACATTTCATCATGAAATGGTGGTAAATCCTATACTTCTCAACCAGTACACCTAACATGGACCAATAATAATTATGTGATATTTTCCTCCATTCCTTAAATAATTAAACAAGGTAATATGTCCATAAGTTCCCATATCATTCATATTAAGAGGCCCTTAAGAGTGCACTACACATTGACTAGGAAACCATCAACAATGGATGGCATAAATATGGGACCAATGGGCACATCATCACCCCTATCCAAAATAATGGGGGATCTTAAAATTTAAACCCAAATAATGAAAATAAACAAGGTCCCAAAATCATGAACCAAAATAATAATGCTACCACTGATAGCATCGATAATCAAACCAAGAATCAAAACCCCATAAAAATAGTCAATATCAACCTACAAATAACAACAACAACACTAACAATACATGGGTCAAGAATCAAAATCCCCCTCCTATTATTCATGCAATTGATTTCAACCAACCACCACCTCATAATATGAAATACCAAAATTATAACAAAAATAAGTACCAGTCAAATGAACAATATTGCCAATTCTAGAACCAAAACTACTACCCATGTAATAACTAATAGGGGTTTCGTTAACAAGGACACAATATGAGACATAGGGATTACAACCCAAATGTATATTACCTCTTCCACAAAGTCATGGGTCATGACACTCCTATTATAGAGTATAAAAAATTCATATAAAGACTCTCATAGGACCAAAAACAAATATTCATGGATCTGTTCCTACGAAATGCTAATGTAAAAACCCAAAACTCATAATAAGGTTACATTGATCCCCATGACCAAAACCTAAAAATATATCACAACCCTTTCCCCAACCACCAAACACACCTTACTTAGATTCAATAGTATATTAACCCATAGGGCCACCCCATTCAACATAGCTAACCTATGGTAGTAGGCACTCATGATGTTGAGGCTTCCACTTTGAGAACTACAAACCCCAAAGTAACTCCTTAATTGGGATGTAAGGAAAAACTAAGAATATAAGAGTCATATTTTTATAGTTTTAAAAGGAATAAAATATTATAACATGCACTATAGAGTATCAAATTATGACCATCCACCCCTTTAACATCTTGGAAATAGAGACAATCTCCAATCCTATGGGAAATTATGACCTAATATCTAACATAACCAAAACATTCTCCCACATTTCATTTCTAGACCTACTCAATAACTTTCCCACTCATCTATTATCCTTGTTTGACACCCTAAAACTAGGACACCCATCTAGCATCACTTCTCCCCCTCAAACTCAATTAACCACATTGATTTAGACATGTTCCCACTTGGTCAAGAGTCATGGGATGTTTACTTATTTGATCTAAGAAGCCTCACACCTGAATCTAAACTAGAAAGGAGATGAGATCTAGCCTTGTTCCCACAAGTATGGATCTAAAATAACTATGTTAAGAGATCTATAATTGATGATAGAGTGGTTGTGAACATCATCCCCTTTTTTATATAAAAACTTGGTTATAGGAAAACCAATTATTTTACAATGCATAAAACTCTACAAGGCTATGATAGTATGAATTATACTTCTGATAATATGATCACATTCCCATCTATCTTGGGTCCTAAGATGGTACTAATGGATCTCTATGTCATACACAAGAACACCAATTACAACATGATCTTTGGAAGACCTTAGATACATCTAATGAAGGCTATTCTTTCCACCTTGTTCCATTAAATCTGATTCTTACACAATAGGAGGGTTTTTGTAGCCTAATGGGATCATAAACCTGGGTTACACATTAATTATCAGTTACTTACTAATGGGGTCATGAACCCCCCACAATTGGTCAATGTTACTAGATCCTCAAAGCCTAAAGTGATCATCCTCAAGAAGGGGATGAAAATATCTCAGGGCTTATTAAAATATAAACTAAAATAAAATGACATAACCTTAACTAAAAATGTTTTTGAATTAGACCCAATAATTAGTGTAACAATTTCAACCATGTCTACTGTTGAAATCATAAGTCTCCTAGAGAAGAACACTCCTCTAATTCTCTCATTCAATCTTTAAGGATTAGGGACATATGAATTTTATGAGCTTTAACATCGGTGGGGATAGATAGACTAAAATACCTTTGTATGTTATAAGTGTCTAGGAATGAATAATCTCCCCTCCATAATAATTGTCTCAATAGTCATCACCAAGGCCAACTGAGAGCCAATCATAAGGAAGTAAATTGTAACCCACACTCCACTTTTGTCACTTTTGAACCACTTCTAGGTATGTTATCATAACCCACCATGATAGGACCATACCACTTTTCTAGGGTCTCTAACACATTTGGGCTATTCCACATATATATTTTAGTTTTTCTCATCTGATCCATACCTGGTCTCATTTCTTATCACACTTAGAACCCACCAATAATCAGCCAAATCATCTCCCTTCCTTGAGTCATCCCAATACTCATGGAGGAGGCTTATACCATAGTTATTATTAGGATAGATATTAATGTTATAACCCATGATTACCCATGTATTCCCAAGGAAAAAACTATTTCATCTACCACAAAGGAGGAAGAATTTAAACATTCATCATCTAATTTTTGTAAGCCTTCCCCCATATGATGATAGGACAAATAAGGTTGAAATGTCTTATGCATAGTATTTTAGGTTATATGACTATACCCATGTGTCTCCTCCACCAAGGCAAAATCCTAACTATGATGGCATACTTCCTACACCAAAACAAAACCTAGCTATGTTGGCATACTTCCCAACCCAAATAAGAAATCAAATAGTCTTTTTAGTTTCTATAATTACTCACCTATCTAGACCCAAATATTAGAAAATAACCTTTGAGGTTCCCATATGTTCTTCCTTTCCTTCATCCACAACATGAGATTGAGTCACCCATACCTTCACAAGTCTTCCCATTCACCCCACATAGGGGACAAGTTTATCATCTTCCTAATTTTTAGAGCCAAGAACTTCAAGTGGAATTCCATGACATGTTAAATATTCATATGATTGAAATATCATATGAACAAGAAGTCCCACCTAATGACTTCCCTCTTTCTACACATGATTAGTGGATCCTACACTATGATGGGGCCAAGTGCCACTTGGGTGTTAGGATAAGAGACATCCTTATTTCCCATAAAGGAAGAGTTATGTATTTTAGGTTCAAGTTATAATCTGAATATACAAACAATGAATCTAAGTACAGGGATCTATTGTTTGGTATGTTCATTATAAGGCAACTACGTGTCCAAAAATTCAAAATTTGGGGAGATTCATAGCTAGTTTCAAACCAAATGTCTAAAGTTTAATAGACCAAATCCAAACACTTATAGTTGTATAAAACTATTTTCCATAATGTAACTAAGGACTTTGATTGAATTTCTATCAAAGTGGTCCCTATATAATTATATCAACTTACAGACTCTATGGTTGCCTTGTCTTCACATTTCATCCCCCATCCAACAATCCTAGAATTAGATTTTATAGTCTCGATTAGGACAGAGCCTCTCATAATTAATAGTTCTAATGACCATATGATTACCCATGTTGGATGAGATAAGTAACCTCTTATCCTATATCTAGTTGATAACTATGAGGCCATCCTTAAGTTTATATCAGCTTATAATGACCTCCCCTCATTCCATCATAAGAGGAGATTCTCGTTTACCTATTATTCTTACTTGGCCCTTAGAACTAAGTTTTATGAGTCTTACTACCATGTGGAGGATTACCTCTCTAAAAATGAACATAATGTTGACCTTCCCCAATCTCTTGACATATTTTAAGACGGAAATGTGTCCCTCATTGAGGAAAATATTGACATTAATATCATAATAGAGAACCCTAGACTCCTCAAGATGGTATCTTCATTCTCTAAACAAGAGGTAGAGGACCACAAGAAACTCCTCATGGATATTACTAAAGCCTTTGATTTCTCCTACACTAACATCAAAGGCATCAATATTGATGTAGTTGTCCACAATCTAGTAACAACACCTAACATGAAACACATCAAGAAAAAACTTAGACCCATCAAACCTAAGGTTACATTTATGGTAAAGGAATAAGTCATAAATCTCTTAATATTTAGCTTCATTTATCATTTTTATTACTCACAATGAGTGTCTAACATCATCCTTAATCTCAATAATAATGGTATGATAAAAATATGCATATACTATTGGGACATTAATAAGTCATGTCTACAGGATGACTTCCCCCTCTCATTTATTAACATCATTATTGATTTTACCATGAGATATAAGTTGATATCACTCATGGATTGCTTTTAGGGATACAACCAAATTCACATCTTTGATGAATACCAAAGAAAGACTTTATTCACTACACCTTGGGGAAACTTTTGCTATGTTTTAATGCTCTTTAGCCTAAAAAACTTAGGGAAAATGTATCAAAGGGATATGATGTGTTGTCCTCAGACTATAACCAGGGACTCAATTTTAAAACCTTTATACTAGACACATATGTCCCTTACATATAAAATCATAAAAATGACCCTGCAGAGTCCATAGTTATGAACCTACAGAGTCCGTAGAATCTAGAAAACTTTGAGAAATGGAGAATTTGAATGCACTGATGAGTGACTAAGTGGGAAAATAATGTATGACATTAGCAGTGTTTCCTCTCTATCAAAGCAAGCATGCCTTTATTTGAAAACTTAAACTTCTTCATTTACCTATTGGCTGTGATATCATCCTTGTAACATTAACCCTGTTTCCTCTATTTATTGGCCATAACTCTTTGTAGGTTAGCTCAATCATGAATGTAAAAACACCAGTGTTCCCAGCATGAATTTAGCGTGACATTTTAATGAGTAATTGCATTCAATAGGCAGTTTTGAGATACCACCTGTCATCTCAAAAGAAACTCCAAAATAGGCCGATTGAAAGCATTTTATAGGAATCATTAGTTACTTCACCAAACAATACCTAGACAGCAGATCACTATCAAACTATCATTCTTCCGCATATATTCTCAAATTATGTATACTCATGCCACTACTACATACATTTTGACTTTAAATGACAAAAACTCCTAAACTGTGTACTTTAGTGGCAGTACCTTGTTTGTAGTTCACACTGAAGTTTCCTCAAAACAATTTGTGTTGAATTACATGAACCTTACATCGCATTCTAGTTAGAGCTTCTCAAGTACATTGAAGATATTTTCCCCACAACATTCACAGGTATTCCATACTGTGGCTCAAGGACACCGCTCTGTGCTACTTCTGGATATCAATGGAATTATAATCTTCCAAGCGAGGTAACATTAAAGTGTCCTCTCCACTTGTTGGCAATATTTTTAAATTAAAATTGGGATAGCTTATACGACAAACTTGACTACCAGATTTGTTTTCTGAATGATCAAACTTAGGCATGCTAACCTTGTTTATGCTTCTTGATTGTTTTAATACATGTACAGTTCCATTCTGACCACAGCCCACCTCAGATTCATCATCATCACTATCAATATTGTAAGATTCATCCCTGTTCTATGTGCATCTGCGTGTCAAAACAAAAACATTGAAATAATAGCTAACCAAGTCCTCAATCTTTTCGGAAGGTAAGCATTTTGGCAGGTGGTTCCAAAAGTTCTTTTCTAGAGAGGTGGAATTTAATCTCACCAAGGCCAAAAACTTTTGCTGCTCTTCTCCACTCTACTTGCAACTTCTTTTTCTCCTTCTTTTTACATCCTTTGAGATCCTCTTTACATCTCTTCCCTTGAATGAGAGGTCCTTTCCTCTCTATCTTTTTTTTTCTTCCTCTATGTACCTCTCATCCTCCTTAATGAATTTTTCTTTTTTTTTCTCTTTTCAAGAACCTCTTCTCTAACCTCTACGCCCAATTTGGGCTCAGGATAAAAAAATAGTTTTTAATTTTCAACAATATACTAAGGTTGAAATATTTTCAACCACTCCTCCTTTATTTCCTCAACAGCCCCAACAATTATTTTTTTACCTTTATTTTTTTACAATTACTCTTTATTAATAGCATATTAGAGTGAAAATATAATAAATTGAATTTGAATTCAATCATCCCAACGTAACCATGTCTTGTCAAGAAAATGTATGTAGATGCTCCTGCATCATACTCTCCCTCTAGAAACAATTTGAACCTTAGTTTAAATGAAATGCTTCCTCCGTGCATTAGTCTTCACTATATTCCTAGATCCCAAGGTCTTGTTACCAATACCAATGCTTGTGTTTATTTGGAATAGTATTTGTCCTTCAATTTGCTTTTCTTCCTCTTTAGATATGTCCTTCTTCTCATTTCTTTCTCAGATGCCATCTCTCGCTTCCATGCTTCTTCATCTTCATACATGTCTCCAAAGTTTTCTTTGCCTTCTTGGTTCATCAATGCATCCATTGAGTTATGGTTAGCATTTACTTCAACAACTTCCATTCCTGCATTCAAAACATCAAAGGCAATATTAGAAGTAAAAACTTGAGACCATAAAGTCTCTTGGCTGCCTCCACTCTTCTGCTCTTTGGCCAAAACTGCCTTTACCTCTTTAGTGTGCTCTTTTCATGCTGCACTTTCACCAATGGTGTCTTCACTATGGTTTGTACCTTCATTCATCTCTCTTGAATGACCAAATAGCTCCTCCAACATCTTCAACTCTTCTTTTAGTGAGATCTCATCTATATCACTATCTTCATCAAACTTGGGCTCATCAACTTGAAAGATTGCTTGTTCCTTACTAGCCTTACTCTTCATCTCATCCTTTCTTTGTTCTTGCCTTAATTCATTTTCCATCTGATCAATGGTGCCACCATGTTGATAGGTGCCTCTACACAACTCTTTTGGAGGATTCAACAAATATTCTATCCTCTTCAACTCTTTACTCAACACAAGCTCATCCAAATCTTCATGTCCTATATCAAACTTAGGACCAAATTGTCTTTCATCCTCTATAAATACATTCATCCACTCTATGGTTTCTTCATACAAGTCAACTTCTTCATCAACATCAATATGCTTATCAAATACAATTGCAGCACTCTTACCTTGTGTTTCCTTACTCTCTTCAACTTCTCTTTGAAGCCATTTTGTTTGTTTCTTGCATTCAATGAGGTATTGTCTTGCTGCATACTCTCCTCTTTCCTCATCATCCATCCATTTGGAACTCTCTCCTTGCTACATATTAGTCCCCATAGCCACTTTCCATTTTTCATTTCTCATGAAAATATCATTAAAGGATTCAAAAACATCATCATAAACCATTTGTTTACCTTTTACTTCTTTGGTATACCTCTCAAGTGTCCTGTCTTCATGGAATGCTTCTTCCATACTCACCATCTCTCCATTCTCTTGGTTGTTGGAATCACCTTCAATCCTCTTCCATTGACTTCTTGGTGTTGCTATCTCAACAGTCACATCTTCACTCTTTGCCTTCTTAGGCACCCATACTTGTTTCTTCTTCTCATCAATTGACTTCACAAGCCATTTAAGCATCCTGTAACCATGCTCTTGTACCAACACATCTTGTTTCTTGGGAGTTTGCTTCTTCCACCCTTTAGGCATCACATATCCATGGTTAAATTCTCTTTTTGAGGGCTCTATCATCTTCCTTAACTCTTGCACCTGTACATTAGCAGCTTCATGCTTACAATAATCATCAAAATCAGGTTTTAGTCCATTTTGAGTTGTAGAGACCACTCCAAGATTTACTGAGGGCTCTAATTCTTCCAGGGCATTTTGAAATTTTCTAGGTCTCAACACACAACCATTTAGGAGTTCTGTGCCAAAACCCATCTCCTCTGTCCTTTCTTTCTGACTATAACTTTTGTCCTAGAATTGATTATCACTCTTAAAACAAACTTCATTTGATCCCTCTTCGATTTCCACGTGTTTCAAAACAGTTACACCACCAACATTTGAGTTCAGAATATCAGCCTCTTCACCAGAACAAGCTTGAGATAATAGCTTGGGCTTGTTTGCAACATCTGAGACCAAAGAATACACACATTTAGCATCATTCAAGCTCACAGTAGCTCACTTTTCTGCCTTCCCCACATCTACCGCACACTCATATTTCCTCTTGTTTGCCTTCTCAGCAGAATTACCATTGCATTCTTCCACTGTATCATCCCCACAGTTACCATTAGAGATCTTTGGTGAACATTCTCTACCCACTGGAGATATCTTCCCAGTTTGATTTGGCAATCTTTTCAAACTAAAATTGGGATAGCTTATATGGCAAACCTGACTGCCAGATTTGTTTTTTGAATGATCAAACTTAGGCATGCTAACCTTGTTTATGCTTCCTGAGTGTTTTAATACATGTACAGCTCCATTCTAACCATAGCCCACCTCGGATTCATCATCATCACTATCAATATTGTAAGATTCATCCCTGTTCTATGTGCCTCTGCATGTCAAAACAAAAACATTGAAATAATAGCTAACCAAGTCCTCAATCTTTTTGGAAGGTAAGCATTTTGGTAGGTGGTTCCAGAAGTTCTTTTCTAGAGAGGCAGAATTTAATCTGACCAAGGCCAAAAGCTTTTGTTGCTCTTCTCCACTCCACCTGCAACTTCTTTTTCTCCTTCTTTTTACATCCTTTGAGATCCTCTTTACATCTCTTCCCTTGAATGAGAGGTCCTTTCCTCTCTATCTTTTTTTTTCTTCCTCTACGTACCTCTCATCCTCAATGAATTTTTCTTTTTTTTTTCTCTTTTCAAGAACCTCTTCTCTAACCTCTATGCCCAATTTGGGCTCAGGATAAAAAAATAGTTTTTAATTTTCAACAATATACTAAGGTTGAAATATTTTCAACCACTCCTCCTTTATTTCCTCAACAGCCCCAACAATTATTTTTTTACCTTTATTTTTTTACAATTACTCCTTATGAATAGCATATTAGAGGGAAAATATAATAAATTGAATTTGAATTCAATCATCCCAACGTAACCATCTCTTATCAAGAAAATGAATGTAGATGCTCTTACATCAGGATACCCACATCTTTCATGATCTCATCCACAAAATAGTGGAGGTATACGTAGATGACTTGTTTGGAAAAGTAAGACAATGTGAGGACCATTTAGGAGTGTTATGCATCATCCTCACATGATTTATTGAATATGAAGTTAATCTTAATCTAGATAAATGTGTGTTTGGATTCACTGATGAAAATATCCTATAATATATCACCTCCCAATGTGTGATCAATATCAACCCCACTAAGATCCAAAAAAATCTTAGAAATGAACCCTCCCATAGATGAATCTTGAATCATGATATTTTTAGGAAATATGGGAGATATATGATGATTCATCCCTAACCTTACATACATCATTCATCCCATCAACAACCTACTCAAAAATACAAGTGACCTAATTTGGACAAATGATGTTAAGAAGAATTTGATGTAGTAAAACATTTTCTTATGTCTCTTCCTATGCTCATGACACCTAATCTAGACAAATATTTGATACTTTATTTAAGTGTGACCAAGGTATCCCTCACATGTATGTTAGATAAATAAAATGACATCAATAAAGAATGTTTGATCTATTTCATTAACCAAACCCTAATTAATTATGAGAAATAGTAAACCTAGGTAGAAAAGGAATGTCTAGCAATAGTCTTTGCAACCAAGTGGTTGTGACACTATGTGATTAATTAAGAAATGAAATTTATTGTGAGATATCAAGCCATGCAAACTTTCCTAACCCATCTATCTCTCTTTTTGAAGGTTGGGTGCTTCATTATGCTTCTAAAATAAGTTCAAATTAATGTATATCAACCAAAATTCCATTAAAGGATAGACCATTAATGATCGGTTGGATGATTCCACTTTAGAGGTTAATGACTTAATTGATACTAATTTATTTAATGAGTTGATATGTTATATATAAAATCCTACCATCAGTTTCTCCCCTTCATACACATATATCATCAATTATCTAGTAGATTGAACCTACCCCGAAGGTGTCAATTCATAATAGAGGAGATGTATTCATGTTATTACATCCAAGTAAACTATATTAGATGCAGTCCTTTATCACAAGGCTTTCTATTACATGTTTCTCTAGTGTGTTGAACAAGAGGATTTGGAAAAGGTGTTATTTCATTATCATAATGGCATGTGTGGTGGACACTTCGATGGCCACACAACTACTCAAAAAATCCATAGGATGGGATATTTTTAGCCCACCCTAGACCATGATGTTGTTGAATATGTACACAAATGTGAGAAGTATCAACATTTTTCACATGAGATACATATTCCCACTAGGGAATTATATCCCATCATCACTTCATGGCCCTTTTCTACATGGGGTTTATATTTAATAGGTAAACACTCCCCTGATTCTTTAGATGGTCACCACTTCATCATCACATCAATTGAATATTTCAAGAAATGGGTAAAAGTGATGCCCCTAATAATTGTGACTAAATTGGTCATTGAAAAGTTCATCCTAAATAGAATCCTTTATTGATATAGAGTTCTAGAGGCCATAATTATTGATAATGATTCCCCTTTTAATAATCCTAAGTTCATTAGTTATGCAAAAAATTTAGTCTATTGTACCACTTGTCTTCATTGTATTATCCATAGGCTAACATCCAAGCTGAAGCTACCAATAAAACCTTGAAGTCAATCCTATTGAAAACTATCATAGACTCTAAATGGGATTAGCATGTGCAACTTTATCCAACACTCTAGGATTATATAACAACTATTAAAATACCTATCAAATCAACCCCATATTCATTAATATTTGGGTCCAAGGCCATTTTACCCTTATAAGTAAAAATATCTAGACTTTGCAACTCCATTCATGGCCTCATTAATGAACAAGAATATAAATATGAGTGTCTAGTCAAGTTAGATCTCCTATATGAGCATTAGATTACTGCCACAAACAATCACATAGATTACATTGACCACATGTGTAGGTAATACAATAAAAATGTTCATGAATACCAAATAAATGTTGGATACCTCATCCTTAGGATCGATAGTTTAATTGAAAAAAATAAAGGAGATGGTTATAAATTTAAACTCAACTAGTTAGGCCCCTAATTAGTAATAGAAGATTTCAATAATGGATCCTATCAGTTATGCACTTTAGATGGAAAATATTTTAATGAGTCTATAAACTCTTTGCACCTAAAATGATTAGATATATAATTCTTATATATCACTCTCTTCTAATTTACATTATATTCTCATAGGTTGCATATTCACCTACATATCAGATGTGTTATTTCATGATTATTTAGTTGTTTGGTTCATACAAAATTAAAAAAATTATAATGTGGCATTTCACGTTACTCTATTCTCATGTCACTCTATCACCCTATCAAGAGAATTACCAAAAGAAACATGTCACATTGGTCTTTGTCTGAGTTATTACAAGCATATTACACCTCTTTCCCTACATCTTTTTGCATAACTTATAAAAATTCTAGCCTATAGTGGAGTCTATAAACGTGTCTATGATGGAGTCCCCCATTTATGGTAACTTTGGAAAATAAAACATTAGCATGCCTAAAATAAAATAGTTTTACCTTCCCATCTTGGTCCCAAATGGTGAGCCCTTACTTCTTACTAGTTGTATGGGGGAAAGTTTAGGGGTGAAGGCCTTAAAATTATAAAATTATATGCTTCCATGAAAATCAAAATCTTATGTAAATACATAAGTCAAAATTTTACATCTCTCACCCTTTGTTAGCCCTTGGTGTTGAGCCCTCACATAATACTAGTTGCATGGGGTTGGAATTGGGGAGAGATGCCCTTACTCACCTATATCTAAACTTCAATGATGAGCCCATGTGTATACCTAGTCACATGAGACTTGGTATAGGGGTTATAAAGAGAAGAAAAACATAAATTCAAAAGTAATATCAAATCAGAAAGAGTGTTTAAAACGAAAGTTCTTCAAAAGGTGTTATCTATATGTTTACATTTAAAGACGGTAATGTTTTACCATTTATCAGTTTGTTAGGGTAATTTCTATCTAGATGAAACCTATAAAGTCAATATTTTTATAATTTAAGTAAGAAGTAAATATTACCCTTTGTTCATAAGGATTAATCCATCTTCCTTTTTCAGCATCCTATGAAAAAGTAGCAAATAAAAACATAGCGATAAATAACATAGAAGTAAAAACATAGTATGAAAAAACATCATGAGGATAAAACATAGTGAGGAAGAAACATAATGGTATTGGTAATATCGTGAATATGACACAACTTTCAACTAAAGGTCCGAACTCACGAAATCATAATTTTCTCTATTATTTTGTTTGTAAATTTGGTGCATTACTTTTCCACCATGAAATGTTAACTTATATCACCAAAATGAACTAAACAACAAATAAACAATGTGATAATCACTAAAATGTCCCAATTATGCTCTTTACGACATTTTTATGACATTAGCAATATCACTACATTTTCCTTACTATGTTTTGTTCTCACAACATTTTTATCGCTATGTTTTTTACCACTACATTTTTGTCCACTATTTTATCACATATAGCCCCTTTTTCCTATGAAATTTTGATTTATGGTTCATTTCACATTTATCTTGTTCTCCCCCTTTCATCCCTTGATGTAAATTGAAAGTCATATTGTGTGAACAAAGTAATTTACCAATCACCTTCAAGATAAATGTTACCATAGTTATAATCACATATGTACATCTATCACATTAAATCATCAGCATACATTTTATTTCCACACATATGTAAGCATTTTCTGATAACAACATATCAAAAAAAAAGGGTACACATACACATACATCATCACATATCTATTTCTCTAGAATGCATAAACTAAGAAGCTGATATGAAAATAAGGAGTCACATCACATAATGATCAATGAGAGATACACCAAAACATCCACATATTTATTTTATAAACTTGATAGTTTATATGATATATATATATATATACTGTATATATATGTGTGTGTGTGTGTGTGTGTATATATATATATATATATATCAAGTTTATAAAATAAATATGTATGATACAAACACCTCCATAAAGGGCCAATATGCCTTAAGGCATCTCAAAAATAACCAACATCTAAAATGGTATATAAAAAACATATATAACAATTTTCAAAATCATATCCTCCTCCTCTGAGAAGGATCAAAGGTAAAATAATGTATGGGGATGTGGCTCTGGTGATGTATCATACTTGCACCTCCTTCTGATGTTGCCTCATTGTCTATAGGGTGGTATCTAGGAGGAAATATCCTACCCAAACCTCCCTCTAATTCCATCCACCTTATCATATGATTGGAGGCTCTATCACCTCTTCCTATCACCATAGTATCCATTAGGGCCTATGTTATCCTCACCCTATCCAATAAACTATTGTTCTTTATCCTTAATGTCATTAACATCACCAACACATGATATGCTAAGGCAAAAACATTCATATGTTGTCTGATTGCTATAACAAAACCAATGTCTACCAACAAATGGTCCCACATTTGGTAAATACTCAACTAAAATAGATTGATTAAGGTATCCCTATTCATCCTCCTCCATGTGCCCACAATATTTGCAATCATTGAGTACAAAGGATAAATTAGATCTAACTAACATTCAAAAAATTAAACACATGTAAAATTAGCTATGTAACTAGAATAAATCAAAATACACATTATAATCACAAATAAAAAATAATAATTTACCTAATTCTCCCTCTTGCCACTCAAGATTGTAGTCATCATCTTAAATATCCTCTTCATCTATGTCAAGGTCCTCCTTTAGCTAAGTGTGTGTTAAAGCCTCACCCTATCCATCTCTTAGATATTGTTATTTATACTATACAAGGCCTACAATAGTGGTAGGGGAAATGGTAGACCCAACTATTATTGCTGTCTAGGTCCCACCTATCCTTTTCCTCTTTTGACTACCTATCAGGTTGGTTAGGTGATAGGCACCCCTCTTATAATAGAGTGTTGTGTTGATCAACCCAACCTCATGGATTTCACCTTTTAGGTCCCCATATACACAACTCTTAGGATATTGAGGTTACCCATGTAGGGTATACTAAAATTTTGAGTTAATCTATCCATGGGTTGCACCTCAATCTTTAGTAGCCTATATCAAATTTGGGTGGCCACAGTGGTTATCATGAGCTAAACTCATTCATTCACCCATTGTCCAACCATGTCCTGGTAAGGTATAGCAATAAAATTTTACACCATTAAATACCCCATAGTTTGGGTCAAAGCATAAAATGGTGACATGTCTACCCATCGAATGGCCCTAACATCCCCTGATACCCTAATCAGTACCCCCTCTCATAGGGGATCATCCTCTCATTGACCCAACCCATAATGCTTTTCAAGTAGATAATAGAAATGGCTCCAAAGTGAGCCATTTGGTACAAATCTCTATAGGTTTGTTCTAATAACTCTTGGATCTAGTCATAGTGAGCCCCTCTCTCTTCTATATGTCACATGATCAGTGACCAACTATACAAGATCATATTTGTACTCTTATCTCCCACTAATTGGGAGGTAAGGATACCAATTATGTCCTTCCTTAGATTGGGTATCATTGATCTCTCAACCTAACAAAGTATCACTCTGTACTTCACACCCACATTGGGTGTGTCAAAGTCTCCAAAATTATCTCCCCAACTACAAGCCTCATAATGGTTGTCAACATCATGGATATACACCATTCAGCCATACTAAGATCGGTGATATAATAAACATCCATGAGAGTAATCGTACATTCTCTTGGGGCCTGAAGGAACATGAAATTGTTTTGGTTAGGGTTCTAATAGGTTAATAGATCACATAATATCAAGATAGAAGAGGGGTGATCCCTACTTGTGTTATAAGAAGTATCCATACTTGATTGAGCAAGGCCAACTCATCAATTTTTATAAGATTTAGGACTCAAGGGAGCCACTCCAACTTTTGGGCTCTACTCCATTGAATATAATCCCCTTGTAACAAGAAAAGAGACCTTAATTCAATCACAATAATCAACTTCACCTTTCAGATAGTTAAAAATATTCACATTCTCTCAACATGCAAAACCACCTTAACTTGTAGATGCTAGTTATGAAACCACCCTATGGTGGTTGTGTAACTACCTTAAATCGGTAATATAACCACCTTAGGTAGTTATGTAACTTCCCTAAGATGGTGATATCATGATCACCACCTTGTAAAGGGTGGTGGTTCCATAACCTAAGTGATGGTTCTATCAACCACCCATAAACTCCCCCAAAACCCCCCAAAACCTAATAAAATTAACCTAAAACCTAATGAGTTACACAAATCCCTAATCTACCCCACCCCCAAACAATGACTACAAAGTGAAACTAGTTATAAATCTTTATTGGTGTTTGAAATAAAATTATGCCTTTGGGTGTGTAGTTTTTCCCATATATCTTGAATCGTGTATGTATTGGAGGTGCATTTTAAGATCTGTGAAATGGTTTCCATCATTGTTAAGGCTATGGTATATGGGACTACTCATAAATGGGTGTCTTATAATTCATAGGGTTTGTACAATGAGTAACCAATATTTCTTTAAAAGGAACATCCTAGGATAACTCCATCATATAAGAGTGTGATCTAGGAGAGTATAGAAAATGAGTTGTCATTTCCCTCTATGTAAACTCTATGATGCCCCGAGTAACATACTAGTCTATGTGAGCTCAAAGTGCATAATAATGTTATCTAAATGTCCATTTATCTTATTAAAATGATAATATGGATTATGTGGTACTTGATGCAAATTTTGTGGTGGATGATGATTAATATAAAGAAGTGTGTGCATCCCCTATCTAATAGTGTAATCAAAAATTTATGAGGCCCAACCTTATCTAAAAATTTTACAACCCCTCTGTGTAGATCTTGTGTCTTGCTCATTGTAGAAGTTGCTATGTAGAGTGGCTATTTTCCCTCACTAAGTATCTTTATTAATGGCCTTTATTCTACTAAGTTCTTAATTTTAAGTGGAGTAGGATCTTGTACTAGATTAGATGACTGAGGATCTAAGGGGTCTATAATCAAATCTACCTCTGACTAGGTGATTATTAATCCCAACTCATTTTCTAGTGCTCTAGTTGTGTTACATAGATGTCATAATGATTTAGATGTTTTATATAACAATATATCCTTGAGAGGATAGATTAAACTTCTAGTAAATATGTATGGTACTTATAAATCTATCAGTTGATAAATTAGTTGATGAAAACAATATTTAAACCTTAGAATGTATTCATAAGGAGGCTCTATCTCACCATGATGTAAGGGAGGTAACCTCTCATGTGTTACTAGAGATTCCTTATTTCGTATGTAATGCTTGAGAAAGATTATCTTTAGATCCTCACATATGTGTAAAAATCCACTATGGATTGTATGTTGGAACTAATCTAGTGCTTTCACATTTAGGGACTTTGGAAATAATTATACTAGAGTCAACTTATTTGTAATATTGGCCATCACTTTATTATAGGCTTGAAGGTGCAAGTATGTCTCCATGTCCATCAAATATAGGTAACATTGGTATCTGAAACTTGTATGGAAACCTTGTAGTTGAGATTCTATGTGGAATAAGGTTTACATGCATAACATTGGCATTGGCCAAAGATTGGTATGTTTTATTCTTCAAAGTGAGATGGTGAACTTGTTTTTGAAAAGCACCCACAATGTGAATTAAATAAATTGGCACTTTTGAAGGTATATTATTATTATAAATGGATTCATTTAATGCTTGAATTTTATTATTTATCTTATCCATTGGTACATTATATTGGAAATCATTTTTAGAGAGGGTTGGTTTGCTCTTAATGAACTTTAGAGGTGTGATAGTTAGGACTTGATTAGAGGGAAATGAGCTACCACACTCATTTAGGTTAGTTTCAGATAAAGGTTCTATTGTATTAAGTGGGGTTAAGGGGATTCATTTCTATTTTTATATTGTTAAGTTATAAAGCAGTATCACATGTTAGTTTAATACAAGGTACTTTATTTTCAAGTAAATCTAAATTATGAACATAAGAATAAGTGTGTGTGTGTGTGTGCACGTGCGCGCGCGCGCGCGCGCGTGTGTGGGGAGGGGGAGGTGTGTGTTTACATGTGACCTATTATTTAGTTAAAAAAGAGAGATAGTTGAGCTAAGAGAAGAAGTAGAAGTTATAGATTCTATGTCATCCTCATCATAATCACAATAATCATTATTATCCCATGGTTCATCAAATTTAGAATTTAATTCATTTGTAGAAGTAAGAGTAGAAGAAGTATCATCCACATGCTCATTAAGAGAAATAGAATAGGAAGATTTTAAAATTTTAATATTATGCAATGTGTCATCATATGTAAGTGTAATTCTATAATCAAGGATAGGAGAAATAACAACCATGTTTTCTTTTTGCATATTATGACATATAGGAGAAGAGTTAGACACATTTAAATGATCAAATTGTAAATTATCATTACATTGAACTTGAAATGTGAAGGAAGATGATAAAAAAATATCATCTACCTTAGTTTGTGCATTGATAAAAGGTGCAATATCATTTGTACTTGATTTTTCAAATGTAATTAAAAAGGGTAAAGAAGATGCATTGTTCCTATCTACTTTAATTAAATCATTCTAAAGTGGTTTTAGTGTAGTGCACTTATATTGATTTAATTTGAACAATGAAGTAGCAAAAATAGTTTAAAATTTGGGATCACATTTGAATAAAGCACTACCAACAAGAGGTTCTTTTGGCATTATATTGTTCATTTGATTTTGAGGAGTAAGAGAAGAGTGAGAGTAAAGAGAAGATTATGTATCTAATATATCATGATGTTCATTCTCATTTTCATGTTCATATTAATCCTCATATCCATGATTATAATAATAGTCATCATCATCATCATCATCATCATCATCATCATTATTATAAATGAAGTCTTTGTTATGCTCTAATGTACAATCTTGAAAATTAATCCATTCACTATTATAATCATGACATAAATTCAAGAGTGCATAAAGTGGATGAGGGGTAGAATACTTTTTAGATGTCTTTTTAAACTTGTCAAAGAAGATAGTGTAAACAAGGAATGAGAAACACACAAGAGATAGAATATAACATAACATAAGTATGTGTGCAATATGTGAAATGTTGAATAAAGTTTATAATATAAAATAGTATTGAAACCGAATTGCTAATATTTGTATTTATAGGGACCTAGTATATGGATCTAGGGTTTTGATTTATGGTTGTGTTGCAAAGATTTAAATTAAATTAAATAAATGAAACCCTAATATAAAATTAATTAAATTAGCTACGTTATGCCAATAAATTAGAAAATTATAATTTTGTAACCATAATTTTATGCACAAAATTTAGAGATGGTAAACCCTAAGAAAAATTAGGGAATGAATCAATATTCAAAGTAAGTCAGGTTAACCAAATGTTTTAACCTTTAAGGATTTTACTAAGTGTAAATTTCATGTAGCTAAAGGGGTGAGTCTGCTACTCAACTGGAATAAAATTAGAGACTATTGATTTAATTGCACTCTCCAAAAATATCAAGTGAGAGAAGAAAAGGAACTTATCTAGAGATAAACAAAGTTTTACGTAGATCAAGGTCCTAGAAATGAATAAGCAAACATAGATAAATATTTCATATTTTTTACTATTATTGAGATCTAACTATAGATAGTAGCACCCCTCTCAAGACAATAGTGCCATATAGTGCTAGTGTCTAAATATGGCACTAATGTCTTTATTGTAGGGACTATATGTGACTTTTAGGGAAGTTATGGGAGGTTATATAGGTTTTTAGGTGATTTTATATCACTCAGGGCTCATCTATGTCATTGTTTTGGTTGAATCTTCTCCAAAACCCTAATGAATACCTACACACATGAAATAATAAATAAATCAAAAGAAAAAAGGAAAGAAAAATTTGGATTGTGGGATGTTACAAGCACATGGAGAAGAACCCCTGTTGTCCTGGTCACTTCTTATATAAACCTTGATTTTAGGGTTCTCAAATTGCATGTAGTTATCCCTTTGGGAATGTGCACCATCAAAATTCATGATATGCTAGAATGATTTTCACCTATGCCTTTATTTGATCAAGCATGTAAATGTCTAGGTGTGAATACTAAGTAGTATGGAGAGTATTTGAGTTGTAATATAGGTTGATTTTATGTAAATAAGCTCCAAAATAATAAGTGATATATGTGAGGCTCTTTATATAGAAGGATATTTATTTTGAATATAATAACTTGTTCATTGGCTAGCAAGTCATAAAAGAGAGATTAAAAACATAAGAGAAGGGTCACATAGGGGTTAGGACTCAAACAAAGGTAAAAGGGCTTGTCATACACTAGATACATAAGAAGACACTAGTGTCATGCAGTGATACTATCTTGAAAGTGGCACTATTGTCCTAAGGCTCAAAACATAGATAAAATTAGGGAGGATAGGCTAAGGGCCACTTGTGACTAGGAAAAGGTGACTTATGACTATTGAGAGTGTCTAAAATATGGAAAATAATACACAATAATTATTCAAAGACTCAAAATAACCATGCGAACAAGGGTTATAACCATCACTAAGACCCTCATGTGAAATAACAACAAAAGACATAGTACTTGTGTTTTCTTGAAAAAATTAAGGTGTTTACAATCATCATCTATATATCATGTACCTAACAAATAACCTACATCTATAATTAATGCTTAAAAATACATATATATAATTTCAATAAGAGTCCAAGGGAGATTTTAAGATAAATGCCTGAAAACAAGTTAATTGGATTCCCTTTTATGCATTCTCTAAAAATATCAAAATATTATTGTACATATCATAGACTATATGAGCATCATATAGATAGTTGTTTGGATTTAAAGAACAAAATATAATGTATCATTGATAGTGGTGATTCTATAATCAATAAATTAAGTAAACAACCAACTTGTATTGCATCTCCTAAAACATAAGTCCAAAAAGAACACAGAGAAAATATGGATACAAAAGGATAATTTAGAATAAGAAAATATCTAAAAATCCAAATTAGAGATATCAAGATTACAAAATAAACAAGATAAAAAATAAAAATTACAAAATAAATAATTATTGAAAGAAAAGCTACAAGAAAAAATTCAAGATAATAAATAAAGCAAAAAATTTAAAAATAATTATCATGAAGGGATGTCCAAATAAAAATACACTTATAAATTTTAGGGATAAATATATGGTTATTAAGGAATAAAGTATTATATTTACTTCTTGTATAGAGAAAAAAATAAATTCAAAGCACAAATTACTTTTCTTCCTATTTAACCTTTTAGGACTTAACTCATGTAAATCCTATGTTGTTAAAGGGTTGAATATGATGTTAATCTAAAATGAAAACTAGAAATAATTGATTCAATTTACCTTTCCAAAAATAGTTAGTGATAATATAAAGAGTAATTATTTGGAGGTAAACAAGCCTTTCTATAGATTAGGGAAATAAAATAGGATGGAGAAATAAGTAGGCACCTTCTATTTTCTGACTATGGTTAAAATCTAGTCTTGGACAGTAGCACCATGTGGCACTATTTCCAATTATATCATTATTATCCCTCCTATAAGAACTATCTAAAATTTTAGGTATTCTATAGGAGGTTCTAGAGGTCATATCATTGGTTTTGTGTCATTCAAGGGCTCACCTGTGTCACTATTTTAATTGAATCTCTTCCAAAACCCTAATGAGTACTTGCACACATGAAACAAAAACTAGATTAATTATAAAAATAAAGGAAAAAAATAGGTTGTGGGATATTATGATCGTACAGAGCATAGCCCCTATTGTCTTGGTCATTGCTTACAATAACCCCAATGCTAGGGGTCTCATATCACATGTAGTTATCCCTTAGGGAACATGCATAATCAACTTACTTAGTATGTTAGAATAACTTTCACTTATGCCATTCTTCATTCAAGCATGCAATGTCTAGATATGATAGTTGAGTAATATGTAAAGTATTGAGCTATATTATTTAATCATTTTATATAATTATGTGCCAAAATAGTAAGTGTTATATGTAAAATGCCTTGTGAGGCTATTTATATATAAGGGACTTTGATTTGAATATAAGTCCTTATTTGTTGGCTAATAAGTTGTAAAAGAGGGATTAAAAACATAAGAGAAAGCTCAAGAAAGGGTTAGGACTCAAATACGAGAGAAAATGCCCATACGACACTAGAGCTATAATTGGACACTAGAATCATGTGGCACTAGTGTCCTAAAAATGACACTAGTGTTTTAAGGCTTAAAGCAGATCTAAAACCAATCAAGATAGGTTAACAAACCTTGTGACTAGGAGAAGGTGACTTAGGACCACTAAGAGTGCCACAAATAAGGAAAATAAGACATAATAAAGAATAAAAGACTCAAAATGACCATGTGAATAAGGATTGTATTCATCACCAAGACCTTCATATGAAAGAGCAAAAAAGTACATAGAACTTGTGGTTGCTAAACCAAATTAGGGTGTTTATATTTTCCCCCCTTTTATTTTAGTAATGAAATGAAATGAAAGTACTAGAGTAAAAGAAAAAGAGGAATGTGTACTTGTAATTACCTATGTGAATGTGTTCTAGACCTAGCCCACTTCTTGGATAGAGAAATAGATAGTAGTAGGAGAAAAATAGGTGAAGAAGAACTCAATAGTGTGGATGTACTCTGTAATGAATCTGAATGGTTCACTAATTCATGAGGAACAAAAACCCTATTTTTCCCCCACCTTGATATCTATAATGGATTTGAGTATGTAAACTAAATGTGTGGAGAAACAAATATCACTTACCCCCACTCTAGTATCTAAACTAAATTTGAGTATGTAAATAAAATGTGTGGAGAAACAAGGCTCGCTTTGCCCCCCCTCTAGTATTTGAATTGAATCTATGTATGTAAATTGGGTCTGGTGGAATGATATAGATCAATAGCTATAAAAAGTCCTATGACCCAAAATGGTGAAAACCTACTGATGAACTGGGTGTAAATTCATAATATAAACATAGAGATAAAGGACATGTGTTGTGTATCATGCCCCATAATCCTAATATTTGAATAATGTAATTGTGTACCTACACATTTGTATATCTAATTTTACCTGTATATCTGAGACAAAACTATATATCTACATAATTATATCTAGGTAGATTATATATCTAAAAAATTTGTATCTAAATATACTATATATCTATGTGAACTTGTGCATCTAAATATTTATATATCTATGTAGACCTATGTGTTTAAATAATTATATCTGATTAGTCTTTTGTATCTATGTGAACTTGTGTATCTGAACATTTATATATCTTTGTAGACCTATATGTCTAAATAGTTGTATCTTAGTAGACTTATGTATCTATGTGATCCTATGTATCTTAATATTTGTATATCTATGTAGGCCTATATGTTTGAATAGTTGTATCTAAGTAGACTTGTGTATCTATATAAACCTATGCATTTGACTATCTATATATCTATGTAGACTTGTGTGTCTAAATCTATTTCTAAGTGAACCTACGTGTATGAACCTTTGTATGTCTGAAGTAATCTCTGTGTAATTACCACCCCTTTTGGTGAGAGATTTGATATTGTGGCGAGGGAATCTAACCAAAATTGGTCATGATAAGTTGTACTAGTGTTAATTAGTGGGTGTGATGTTTTAAGTTTGACTAATTTGTTTATTATGATGAAGTTAATTGTTGAAAAGGGTAAGGGGATAAATATTTTGTATATATTGAGTTTATTATGGTAATATCATTTTTTGTCATTTTTAGAGTTAAAATTGATTAAGAGATTGGTTTAACCAATATAGGGTGTGGCATATTGATGTCAAGTCCCACATGCAAGAGATGGTTCATAAATCAAAGTTATGATTCTCAAAATATCATGTTGGCAAGAAATTAGTATTAGTTAGTGAAATTGGCATGTAAGGTTAACCTTAATAATGTGGCATTTGATAAATGTGACTTAAATAGGTTGTTTTATTAGTTTTTCAATTCATTTGAAGCATTCGAGTTGAGAGTAATTGTTTGTCTATGCTAGGGAAAATGCCTAAGAGATGAGGATCCATTTTGACCTAATATGAGGAGGAGGAGGCATGGATTTAGGCTGGGGAGGTGGTTACCTTGTTAAGGATGCCATACTATTTCTTGTTATTATCATTTATAATGAATTTTTACTATTTTTATTAAAAATATGCTAGTTTGGGGCCTATTTTAGAAAATTGGCACTATCATTCTTATATGGGCATTATTGTCCAAGACCTAGTGCTAATGTCCAAGATGTGGTACTACTATCCAATGCTACTATCTTGTATGCATTGCTAGTGTCTAGTAGGACTGATTTGTAATGCTCATTATTGTTGACTATATTTTCATGAATTTTATTCTCTATTGATATCTAATTTTGTGTTGTTGATGCCTAATTTTGTTGTAATTTTATAAGTTTATGCACGTATGAGAGATTTTTAGACTAGATAGATGATTGAAACCCTATAAGGTTTACCCCTATTAGATGTTGATATGGATGTGCTTGAGAGAGTAGGGTTAAGACATGTGGTATTCCTAGAGACTATGCCATGGGATAAACACACGATGATTGCATTATGTGATAGATAGGATGTAGATACTTGTACTTTCTAGTTACTAACTAGGAAGATGATTGCTACCCTAGAGGAAGTGTAAAGGATTTTGTGGCTACATATTTATGGTTACATAACCAAACTATAGGAAGTGACAGGTTTTTAAGCTATACATAAGGATTTTAATTATTTCTCTATTATGGATAGAGGGAATCATCATACAAGGATACACAATGATATACTGATAACACCAAATGTTATTGTTGAGGATCTATGATTATAAAAGTTTTTAGCCATTTTATTAGATTCATTTGTGCCTATAGATAAGAGTGGGGTATTAATATCCTATAGGATGTATGAGATAGTGTAGGATATAGAAGATCATGGTATTACATATTTGTGGGGTAAGATGATGATATCCCACCTTAATAAGGACTGATATCATTTCACCTAAGAGATGTGTGACAAAGGGATTTGATCATCTATGTTATTAAATTATTGGGTGTGTGATCACACAGAAGTTAGTAGGTCAGTGTTTCCTTTATGAGATGATTAGGACCATCCACATTTATTTGTAGAGAGGTGGATTGGGATGGGTCCTATGTCTAGGAGGAGCATGATGCAGTGTTGGCATGTGTTAGATAGTTTGACAGTTGGGGAGATTATCTATAGGCCATACAGGGGATATGATAGATAGACTAAGAATAGTACTCAGCTTAGACAAATTCAAGCGAGTTGTTGGTTGCATGACTATTAGGTCAATGTTTATGAGTATTTCTAGTATGAGTGGGTTATGTGATAGTCTAGTGTGGTTCACGATGTGCCTTAAGAACTAGTGGAATGGTTAAAGAGTTCTCAAGATCTTTTGAGGCCAAGTAGTATACCAAGGCCATATAGTACTGAGTTAACCCATATTCCTTTGATAGAGTAGGATATTGAGATTGATATACCATAAATAAATGACATAGGAGTCATTGATTCTTATATATCCTAGTGGAGAGATCATAGATGGGCACCTCTATTTTTGAGAGGTCAGATTATTGCAAAGGATGTACTAGAGGTAAAGCCCCTTAGGTTTGTCTATGGAAAGTTTTTATAATATGTTTTCATATTATATGTATTTAGTTACTTGTTTACTTGATTATAAATATGATGTATTATGGGTATATATGAAAGTTTAATTTGATGATGAGTAATAGGAAACTACCATCTAGTCATTGATTTGTGTATTAACATGACATATTCTTTATGATGTCATGGAGGATTGATTGGTAGAGATGGCTACTGATGTTTCCGGTGTTCATTCCTACTTGTTCAACCAAGTTATGATAGATACTACAACATATAGATGAGCAAATTCAGATAGAGATGAGGGACATGCAGAGTTATATAAGTAGACCATGCCCACACTTGATACTCTAGGTGGGGATAGTAGTTAGATAGTGGATGACTACATATGTGTACATTGATATCATTCAGAGTATATGGCTAAGTTGGGTATGTATTGTGAGAGAGAGATAATAGATGTAGTTATTTATCTAGGTTATAGAAGGAGAGTGGAGCCTCTACTTCTAGCATGGATATGTCTGAGAGTGAAAGTGAGAGTGAGGGGGCTGGTCCTAGTGGCCATGTTTGCATTATTTAGTGATGGACTATACTTGTATTGAAACTATATTTTGAGTTATATAAGTGGATGTTTATTGTTTATATTAGTACTATGTGTTGTGGTATTTAGATCTGGTTATATTGTGTATGCTTGTATGTGTTTAATTGTTTAGATTTTTTTAATGGTGATATTGGTATAGGGTATTTGTCTAAGTAGAGGTAACGAATTTTTATCTATTTACAAATGTTTAGGTATATGTGTAGTGGATTAAGAATGTTATTTATTGGTATAGGTTTGACAGGTGTTGCACAAGATATCTATGTGTAGATCATGTGACTATGGTATGCCCTATCTAAACCCAGATGGTATGGATAACCAATGATCATAATGATCATGTTATGTTGGTTTAGGCATAGAATTTGGAATTGAAACTATGTGTGATACACTACTAGTGGTTAAGTGTGAAGACTTTGTAGTAAAGTGCTTGATTGGTTGGTGTCTTTAAACTATACTCAAAGCTCTATGATCTTTAGAAAATATCTTGATTAGTGTTCAAAGTGAAGTTGTATTTTTATCCTTTTAATTATTCCAAATATCTTGATATGTGTTAAAACTGATACTATCTTCTAGCCTCTATAGTTATTTCCAAATATCTTTATTGGTGTTCAAACTAGTGTTGTGCTCTTATAGTTATAGTTTTTTCATATATCTTGATTGGTGTACAAACTAAGCTATTTTTTTTATCTTTGTAGTTGTTTCCATATATCTTGATCAGTGTTTGAATGTATGTTATGTTTTAATCTCTGTAGACTAGTTTCCATTTATGTTGAATCAATGGTGCATGATATCACTCATAAATAGGTGTCCTAGAAACCACATGGTTCATATTATGAGTAACCAACAGATCTTCAAAGGGAATGCCCTAAGATAACTCTATTGTATAAGATTTTGATATATGAGAATGTGGAATTGAGATCTTGGTTCCCCCTATGTTAATACTATAATTCCTTAATTGACATACTGGTCAATGCAGGCTCAAAGTACATAATAATGATCATCTAAATGTCTATTTATCTTTTGAAAATTACAATATGGATTATTTTGTACCCTATGCAAATGGTGTGTTGGATGATGATTAGTAAGAGTAATAATGATCATATCCTTATCTAATAATGTAAGCAAGATGTCATGAGGCCTATCCCTATCATAAAATTATATAACCACTCTATGTGTATCATTTATTCTACTCACTATAGGAGGTACTATGTGAAGTGGCTCTTTGCCCTTATTGAGTGTTTTTATCAGTTCTTTATGTTCCACTAGTTTCTTAATCAAAAGTGGAGTAGGTTATTATACCATGTTAGATGGCTAGGGCTCTAAGAAACCTACATTAAAATTTACATTTGAATGTGTAACCATTAATCCCAATGTTTTCTCTTATCCCATAGCTATGTAACATAGATGTTTGAATGACTATGATGTCTCATATAGCAATTTATATCAAATAGGGATGATGAGACCTTTAACAAAAAGGTATTGTGCCTCTAAATATATTGGTTGGTATATTAATTTATTCATACATGTTTTGAATCTCATAATGTATTCATTGATTTTTTTAATCTGGATCTGGTGTAATGAAGGAAACCTCTCATATATAACCTAGGGTCCCTTATTTTAAATATAACACATGAGAAAGACCTCTTCTAACTCATTGTATGTGTGTAGTGAACCACTAGGGAGTTAATGATAAAACCACTCTATTACCTGACCCTCTAGAGTCCTAAGAAATAGCTATAAAATATTTAAACTACTAATAACATGTGCTAAAGCTTTCCTATAAGCTTTGATATGCAAGTATGGATATCCATGTCCATCAAACTTTGGTAAGTCTAGTATCTATAGTTTTGATGGTATTATTGCATTGAAAATCCTTTATAAATGGGATTATTATGGATGGAAATGGAATCCACCCATGATTGGTATGATTTACTTTCCAATGTGAGATGATGTACTTATTGTTGTAAATCACCCACAACATGTATCAAGGATATCACTCATTGTGAAGGTATATTATCATTATCAAGAGGTTCATTTAGCTTTTAAATTTTGTTATTTATCTTATCCATTGGGTATATTGCATTAGGAATATTTTTTAGGGAGGGTTGGTTTGTTCTCTATAACCTTTGGAGGTGTGATATCTAGGACCCAATAAGAGGGAAATGAACTATCACCCTCATTTGGGTTCATTTGAGAAATAGGTTCTACTATAGTAAGGGGGTTGAGGGAGATTCATTCACATATCTTATAGTGTTAAGTTGTAAAAAAGTATCACATGTTCATTGAATATAAGGTACTTTATTCTTAAGTAAATGTAAATTATGAACATAATAATAGGTGTGTGTGTGTGTGTGTGTGTGTGTGTGTGTGTGTGTGTGTGTGTGTGTGTGTGTGTGTGTGTGTGTGTGTGTTGTTGGGGATCAACCAACAATAGATTACACTTATGAAAGCAATAAACCATGGAATTAAATCAGATAGATAAGTAACTAGAATCCGATAATAGCTAAGAACAAGAGATACAAGAAACCACCCTGAAAACTTGTATTAAAACTCTTTACAAAAGGAATACAATTGAATAAACTTCTTTCTTCCACACCTCTCTCAGATGCACAAGATCTCTCTCTAGATCTCTATCCCTTAAGAGCTTTCTCTCTCAAGTACAATCAAATCCAACAACCTGGATTGATACAACTCTATACTGTTCTTCAACATTCACATACAATGAACTACTACGATAATCACACTAAGCTAAGAAGATCTAATTCTACATATAGAATTAGGAAACTTGAGCATGCACTTACAACCAACAGTTAAGCCTCTTGAACAAGGGCTCAAAAAACAATCTTACTAATAATAGAAATGCAAACTTAAGACTAAGACTTAAACTCATCATGCAAACACTCGCTTTTATCCTCGGAAATAGTATTTTGGACGCACAGATAATCGACACCGGTTCCTACCTGCTTGCCTGTGACCGACATTGGCCTATCTCTACCGACGCCAGCGTCTCTTCAACTACACTGGACCAACGTCAGTCACTCCTATCCGATGCCGGTGACTGTGTAAACTTGCAACTTTGGTAATGCGCTCATATGTGAAGCTTTTAGGCTCCACACCTTAACAATCTCCCATTTGGAGATAAATAGCTGCACTAGTACCTATACAGCAACATCTTCTAGCTCTTTTATCTTCAACTCAATCATGAAGACCAACAAAAGTTGAATGAAGATTCAACTTCTCCTTTGTAACTGGCTTGGTTAACATATCAACAAGATTCCTATCTGTATGGATCTTCTCCAGCTTCAAATCACCATCTTCCAATACCTACCGTATGAAGTGGTACCTTAGCTATATGTGCTTGGTTCTTGAATGAAAGGCTGAATTCTTAGCCAAATGGATTGCACTCTGACTATCACTGTACAATCTGTAACTCCCATGCTCCCTTCCAAGCTCTTCCATGAACCGTGTCATCCATATCATCTCTTTGCTAGCTTTTGTGGCTGCAATATACTCTAATTCTATAGTTGACAAGGCAACAACCTTCTGCAACTTAGATATCCATCTAACTGTCGTACCACCTACAGTGAAAACATAACCTGTAGTGCTCCTCCTGCCATCCAAATCACCTACCATATCTGAATCTACATAACCATGTAGAGAAGTATCTGAACCTCCATAGCATAAGTGCCTACTGTTGGTTCCTCTTAGATATCTAAGGATCCATTGAATTGCTTTCCAATGTTCCTTACCTAGATTGGCCATATACTTACGTACAACTCCCACTGTTTGGGCAATATCCGATCTAGTACACACCATTGCATACATCAAACTCCCTACTACGGAAGAATATGGAACCTTATTCATGTACTCTACCTCATCATGTGAATTAGGACATTATTCTTTACTCAACTTAAAATGTCCAGCCAAAGGTGTGCTTACCGATTTAGCATCCTGCATATTGAACTGTTTCAACACCTTGTCCACATAATCCTCTTGAGACAATATCAACCTGTGATTTTTCATGTCTCTATTAATGCTCATGCCAAGGATTTTCTTTGTTGCTCCCAAATCCTTCATAGCAAACGTTTGAGCTAATTTCACCTTAAGCTCAGAGATATCCTACATGTGTGATCCTGCAACTAGCATATCATCTACATACAACAATAGAATAATGTATCTACCATTATCCAATCCCTCAAAATACACACAATGGTTAGATTGACACCTACTATAGCCATGCTCAGTCATAAACCTGTCAAATTTCAAATACCACTGTCTAGGAGCTTGTTTGAGGCCATACAAGCTTTTCTTCAATCTGCACACTAACTTCTCCTTACCTTTGACCTCAAATCCTTCCAACTGTTTCATATAAATTTCCTCATCCAAATCTCCATGAAGAAATGTTGTCTTAACATCTAGCTGCTCAAGATGCAAGTCCTCAACAGCAACCAAAGACAATACAATCCGTATAGAAGTCATTTTAACAATAGGAGAAAAAATCTCACCAAAATCAATACCTAGCTTTTATGCAAATCCTTTCACTACCAATCTGGCCTTATATCTCATCTATCCATTCTCACCTTCTTTCAACCTGTAGGTCCATCTGTTCTTCAGTGTTCTCTTACTAGCTGGCAATTCAACCAAATCCCATGTTTGGTTCTCTCTTAAGGACTCCATCTCCTCAACCATGCCATGCTCCCACTGACTCTTGGACTCCACCTGTATTGCTTCTTCAAAACTTTTTGGTTCTCTACCATCAGTTAGCAATAAATAGAATAATGAAGGAGAATATCTAATTGGAGGCTTACTTACCCTTTCTGACCTCCTGATGGGTGTTTGAGACTCGTTCACAACACATTGTCCACCCAAACTCTCTGATAGTGACAGACCTCGGTCATCTCCAGACCTGTTACTAGACGACGCTAGTTCTGCCTGACCGACATTGGTGCCTGTCCTACCGACATCGGTCTCTGTATGATCAACCTTAGTTTCTATTTTGTCGATGTTAGTTTCTGCCCTATCGACATTAGTCTCTGTGTTTTCCTGCAAGTGATTATTTATTTTTCCCACAAGCTCATTTTGGACCATCACCTCATCCAATTCACTATTGCTCTACCCAGATTGATTCAGCTTCTTCAGCTGATCACTATACATCACTTTTTCATTGAAAACAACGTCACGGCTCCTAATTACCTTGTTAGTTCCTAGATTCCAAAATTTGAAACCAAAATCATTTGAGCCATAGCCAATAAATGTGCACCTCATAGACTTAGCATTGAGCTTCTTTCTATTTTCCTTATCTACGTGCACAAAGGCTTCACAACCGAAAACTTTGAGAAAAGAGAGATCTACCTTTTTACCTGTCCAAGCCACTTCTGGAATTCCACCATCCAGAGCTATAGAGGGTCCTCTATTAATCAGGTACACTACAGTGTCAACAGCTTCTGCCCAAAATTCTAAAGGCAAACCAACATGCAATCTCATACATCTTGCACACTCCATGATTGTTCTGTTCATCCTTTCAGCAATACCATTCTACTGAGGTGTCCTTGGAACCATCCTTTGCCTATGGATTTCATGCATGTAACAATACCAGTTGAACTTATAACTGCAAAACTCTCCACCATTATCAAATCTCGAGCACTTTAATCTTTTCCCTATTTCATTCTCAACCATAGCTTTCCAAATCTTAAAAGTCTCAAATACATTAGATTTCTTCTTAATACAGTAGATCCATACCTTTCTTGTATCATCATCTATGAACGAAACATAGTACTGTGATCCTCCAATAGAAGCTACCTGAGCCGATCCCCACACGTCTGTGTGAACAAGCTGCAACTTATGCTTCTTCTTTGTAGACCCAATCTTTAGAAAACTAACCCTTTTTTATTTTCCAAATACACAGTGCTCACAAAATTCTAGATCTAAACTTTTCAAATCTGAAAGCTTACCTTTAGACTTAAGAATTGACATCCCCTTCTCACTCATGTGGCCAAGCCTTGAGTGCCACAATTTTGCATCCACATCTGAAGTAGATAATACAGAAGGAGAATTGTTAGTAACACAATTACACAAATAGAGAGTACCTACTCTCTTACCTCTGGCCATAACAAGTGCACCCTTGGTCACCTTCCAAGATTCTGCTGTGAGAGTTACTGTACAACCCTCATCCCCTAACTTTCCTCCAAAAATCAAATTTCTCTTCAAGCTAGGAATATGCATAACTTCTCTCAACACCCATGTGTTGCCATTCTACATTTTCAGCTGCACTTTACCTTTGCCAATAATTTTACAGGGCTCATCATCCCCTAGATATACTATTCCAAAATCTCCATGGATATAGTCACAGAAATATTCCCTATTAGGGGTAGCATGAAAAGATGCACCAGAATCTAACACCCAAGATTCTATATTATTATGCAAAGAGAATATTAAGGCATCTTGTGCAATACCTGCAACCTTTGCTTCTTCTTTTCCTTCATGCTGATTGTCCTCCTTAGGCTTTGACCAGCAATCTCTGCTTATGTGCCCCATCTTTCCACAATTCTAGCATTGTGGCCTTTTGCCATTTCTGGATTTGGATCTGCCTTTCCCCTTAGACTTGGATCTTGATCTCCCTTTCTTGCTCTTCTCTTTTTGCCTTCCCCTACTCTCAAAACTTAAAGCATTCCTAGATGTCTCTTATGTGCTTTTCCTATGAATTTCCTCATTCAAGATAACACTAACAACATCCTCTACTTTTAAAATATTTGAGGCAGATGCAGTATTGCTAACTGCCATTACTAAGCTATGCCAGCTTTCAGGCAAAGAACATAATATTAAAAGAGCTTTTATTTCATCATCAAATACAATTTTGACTGAACTTAATTGATTTACAATACCATGGAAATCATTTAGGTGATTAGATACAGATCCACCTTCCTGCATATGCAAATTGAATAGCTGCTTCATAAGATATACTTTATTAGAAGCTGAGGGTTGTTCGTACAAATTTGCTAGAGTAGTCATCAACTCTACCGTTGATTTTGCCTGTGATAAATTAGATATCACAGTAGATGCTAGACTCAGTCTTATAGACCCCAGAGCCTTTATGTCAAGAACTTTCCATTCTTCATCCTCCATGTCTGTGGGCTTCTTTGCAATCCCACCTAACGGTTAGTATAGATCCTTTTGATATAGATAGTCCTCTATCTGCATTCTCCAATGTTGATAGTTTTTGCCATTGAACTTCTCCATTCTCAGTTTACTTTCATCTGCCATTACTTCTCCCACTCAAACAAAAATCCCTGCAGAAACTCCTGTGAGCAACCTGTAATCAATACACACTACACAAATCTAAACCACCTGTTAGTGAACCTGAGCTTTGATACCAATTATTGGATATCAAACTCTAAACCTGTAACCAAGGCTCTGATACCACTTGTTGGGGATTAACCAACGATAGATTACACTTATGAAAGCAATAAACTGCAAAATTAAATCAAACAGTTAAGTAACTAGAATCAGATAATAGCTAAGAACAAGAGATATAAGAAACCACCCTGAAAACTTGTATTAAAACTCTTTACAAAAGGAATACAATTGAAGAAACTTCTTTCTTCCAAACCTCTCTCAGATGCACAAGATCTCTCTCTAGATCTCTATCCCTTAAGAGCTTTCTCTCTCAAGTACAATCAAATCCAACAACCTGGATTGATACAACTCTGTACTATTCTACAACATTCACATACAATGAACTACTACGATAATCACACTAAGCTAAGAAGATCTAATTCTACATATAGAATTAGGAAACTTGAGCCTGCACTTACAACCAACAGTTAAGCCTCTTGAACAAGGGCTCAAAAATAATCTTACTAACAATAAAAATGCAAACTTAAGACTAAGACTTAAACTCATCATGCAAACACTCACTTCTATCCTCAAAAATAGTATTCTGGACGCACAGGTAACCGACATCGGTTCCTGCCTGCTTGCCTATGACCGACGTCGGCTGATCTCTGTCGACGCCAGTGTCTCTTCAACTGCACTGGACTGCCGTCGGTCACTCCTGTCCAACGCCGGTGACTATGTAAACCTGAAACTCTGGTAATGCACTCATATGTGAAGCTTTTAGGCTCCACACCTTAACATGTGTGTGTGTGTGTGTGTGTGTGTGTTAACGTGTGACCTAGTATTTTTTTAAACAAGATAAATTGGTGAAGTAAGATGAGATCTAAAATGTGTAGATTTTATATTCTCTTCATCATAATCATAGTAATCATCATTATCCTAAGGTTCATCAAAATCAGAGTTTAATTAACTTATATAAGTAGGAGTAGAATAAGTATCATCCACATGCTCTCTAAGAGACAGAGTAGGAGAAGATTATAACTTTTTACTATTATTCAATGTGTCATCATGTGTGGGTATAATGCAATGCATTTGTTTAATAGCTCTGTGTAGAATCCATGAATGATTATCACTTTCAATCTTGGAGTTAAGGGTTTATGAAGTAGCAATCATGTTTTATTATTATGACATGTAGGAGAAGAGTTGGAAACATTTTCATTATCAATATGTTGTAAAAAAATCATTGTATTTAGCTTAGAATGTAAAAGAAGGTGATAAAATAATTTCATCTATTATAGTTTGTGCATTTCTAAAACATGTAATATCATTGGTACATGATTTTTAAAATGTAACTAAGAAGGGTAAAGAAGATGCATTGTTCTTATCTACATTACTTGAATCATGAAAAAGTGGATTTCATGTATTGCAATTATACTAATTTAATTTGAATAATGAGGTAGCAAAAGTAGTTGAAAAGATAGGATCACATTGGAATAAATCACTACCAACATGAGGCTATTTTGGCACTATATTTTTAGTTTGATTTTGAGGCATAGGAGAAGAGGGATAAGAAAGAGAAGATGATATATCTAATATATCCTCATCTACCTTTTCAGTACCATCCTCATAGTAATCCTCATATCCATCATTATAAAAATATTTATCATTGGCATTATGAATGAATTAATTATTATGTTTTAATGTAAAATCTTGAAAATTTATCCATTTATTATTATAATAATAAGACAAATTCAAAAACTCATCAATTGGGTGAGGGGTATAAGACTTCTTAGATGCCATTTTAAACATGTTAAAGAAGATAATGTAAATAATGAATAACAAGCACACAATAGGTATAATGTAATCTAACATAAGTATATGTGTAATTGAGTATTTTTTAGCCAAGTGTGTAATAGAAATTAGGATTGTAAGTGAAACCCTAATTACTAGTATTTGGGTGTATAGGAACCTAGTATGTGGATCTAGGGTTTGGAATGAGGGTCAGTTTGAAAATTTAAATTACATTAAATTAATGAAACCCTAATATAAGATTTGATTGAATGAAATAGGTTATGCCAAAAAATAGGAAAAAATAGTAGATTGTAACCCTAATTTAGTGCAACAAAATGGGAAGAAGGTAAACCTTGAGAAAAACTAGAGTTTTAAGCAATATTCAAAGTAATTCAGGTTCACCAAATGTTTTAACATTTTAGGAATTAACTCATGTAAATCCCATGTTGTTAAAGGGCTGAGTATGATGTTAATTTAGAATGAAAACTATAAATAGATTATTCAATTAACCTTTCCAAAAATAGTAAGTGAGAAGAGAAAGGTACTTATCTAGAGGTAAATAGGTTAGTTTATGGATCAGGGAACTGAAATGAGATAGAGAAATAGGCAGACACCTTCCATTTTCTAACTATGATTGAAATTTGGTCTTGCACAGTAGCACTAATATTAAGATAGTAGCACCATGTGGTGCTAGTGTCTAATTATGATACTAGTGTCTCTCCTATAAGAACTATTAGAAACCTTTAGGGAGGTTACATGAGGTTCTTGAAGTCCTATAGGTGGTTTTGTGTCATTTAGGGGCTTGCATGTGTCACAATTTTAGCTAAATATCTTGCAAAACCCTAATGAGTACCTACACCCATGAAATAATAACCAGATAAAATATAAAAAGTAATGGAAAAACTAGATTATGGGATATTATAACTACACCGAGCATAACCCCTATTGTCTTCATTGCTTCCTGTATTAACCCCAATTCTAGGGGTCTCAGATCACATGTAGTTCTCCCTTAGGGAACATGCATAATCAACTTACATGGTATGCTAGAATTAATTTCACTTATACATTTTTTTTATCAATAATGCAATGTTTATATGTGATAAATAAGTAATATGTAGAGTATTGATTTGTATTATTTACTCATTTTATGTAATTATGTGCCAAAATAGTAAGTGTTAGATGTAAAATGTCATGTGAGGCTATTTATATAGAAGGGACTTTGATTTGAATATTTGAATTTGTTTACTAGCCAACAAGTTGTAAAAGAGGGATAAAAAATATAAGATAAGGCTCAAGGAAGGGTTAGGACTCAAAAATGATATAAAATTCCCATCGAACACTTGAGCCTAACTAGACACTATTGCCATATGGTGCTTCTATCCTAAAAATGATGCTAGTTTTTTAAGGCTTAAAGGAGAGCTAAAACCAAGAAGGATAGGATAAGGACCTTTGTGACTAAGATAAGGTGACTTAGGAACATTGTGAGTTTCACAAATAGGGAAAATAAGACATAATAAAGATCTAAAGATTCAAAATGACCATGTGAATAAGGATTGTCAGGATCTTGCTCCACCAATAGAGCACATATGATTACTTCTTGTATTAGCAACTAAACACGGAATTTAACCTGAATCAATAAGTAACTAGAAATATGAAACAACATAGGAATATGAGAGACAATACACAATTGTATTAATAATCACACAGAAGAATATACAATAAAGAAGATGCCACTTCTTCTTCCACCTCAAAGGCTCGCCACACCTCAAGACCTTCTTCCCTCTCTCTCTCAGTCCCAACAATCAACTCCAATATAGAATTGATGTTCACCTCTCCAACCAGTCAGTAACACTCTGCCAGTACATCAAGTACACAACCATACTCCAAGTAGATCTCCTACTCTCTGCTGCTACCTGCAAATCACTAGACCTTACTCACCATTGTAGATCTCCAAAAGAAGCCATGCTCACCTGCTGACCAAGATCATACAAATATGAAGAACCCTTCTGATTCTCCAAACCAGCACCCACCTTGGTACTGTGGCACTAGGAGGAACACATCATTTCTCTCCTCTCTCAGAAGGAGTTTATTTGCTCTCTTACTCTCTAGCACACTAATTTACAATACAACCCATGAGTCCATATATAGATCTCATGCTTACAATAATTATACTATCTTAATTAAAATAATTAGATGTGTAACTCAAGGCTATGACTGGCCTTTAACATGCAAACTAACAGTCCAAAAATAGACTCTCCGGAATCAACATGCAAACTACATGTTCACGTACAGGCTGCCGATGTCGGCACCTTCCTGACCGATGTCGGCCGACTGGTAACCAATATCGGTTGCTACTTCACTACTATCTGACCGATGTCGGCTGATTAGATCAATGTTGGTTGCCCTACAACTCATTCTGCAACTCTCTGCAACCTCCGTAACCTCTGTAACTTCTCCTGTTTGCATCTTGGTGAAGCTTTTAGCTCCACAACCTAACAGCTAAAACCAAGAAAGATAGGATAAGGACCTTTATGACTAAGATAAGGTGACTTAGGAACATTTTGAGTTTCACAAATAGGGAAAATAAGACATAATAAAGATCTAAAGATTCAAAATGACCATGTGAATAAGGATTGTATTCATCACTAAGACCTTCTTTTGAAAGAGAAATAAATGAGATAGTACTTGTGGTTGCTTGACCAAATTAGGGTGTTTACACTTCTTAATGTCTAAAAACTATAACAAGATTATTTTTTAGTTTATCATGGCATGCAAGATCCTAAAAATGATGCACGTATTCAAAAAAATACCTTAAATATATGGTGCAGTGAATTTATCATATATAGATATAAAATATGACCAAATGGCATATAAAAATTTAAATCACAACTAGAGTAGTTAATTATATCCTAAGATAATTATTACATTGATAATGTCATCCTAATTATATATAATATTTATATGATCTCAATGATATAGGGCCTATACATAGGCATCCCCTTAATGAGATCCTTGGGTTATGGTTTCACATTTTCCTTTGTACATAGTTTATTTGTTTTTATTTCATTGTTACTTATTGTATCCCTTATAAAATCATTCTTCTAAACCTTGGATTATTTTCACTTTCGGCACTTGCCTTCTTGCATTTTCAAACTAATTCAAACAATCTAAAATACTTATCTTGCAACACTTTCAAGACACATTATTTATGGTGATCCACTTGCTTACTATTTCATACCTATCATGTTATGGATTCTATTTCACTCCTACATTCCTCATGATCATGAATGGTCTCTTACTCATTGGGTACATGCACATAGTATATATATCAAACATTTGATTTACATTATTATGTCTCATTTACACAATGATTTAGGACCTTGATGTAGATTATTTGAATCCATTCCTTTTCTTCTATTTTTAAAGCCTTAATTCTTGATAATTTTTAATTTTTTTAATTTTAAATATTTATAAAACTTAAAAAACATTCCAATATTTCAAAAAAATCAAATATTTCAAAATTTCAAAAAAATCAGATATGTCAAAAAATTCAAAAAAATCAAAATATGCTCAAAAATTCAAAAATTAGGAAAAAATCACATATGTCAAAAAATTCAAAAAAATCAAAATATTCTCAAAAATTCAAAAATTAGGACCTTTAACAATTTTCAAATGTTGTTAGATTACTTATTTTTATACGCTATTTACTTCATGTTCAATAGATAGCATATTTCAAATTTCAATACACAATTCTTTTCATGGTGTATATGAGTGTGATGCAAGGCATATTATTACATGGTTCTTTGATGTTGAGTTTTCCTTTTTAACCAATAACCTTGTTATGTTCGGGGAATCTTTTTATTCTCTGTGAAAACTTACACAAGTTGTATCTATCCATAACCTCTCTACCTTTTTGAGTTATATATCATACACATGTTTTTCTAAACACTTATACGTTGCATTGTGTTACATGGATATGTTATTTTCTAACAATGAAATTGATATATATATAGTTGAAGTAGGCTAGTCTCATTTGTTCTATGATTATTTCTTAATTTACTACATGATAATTTAGAATTTTTTTGCTTATTGTGTGTGTCCCTTGCCTTCATGTATGCAACATATACATGTTCTTTCTTGTATGCCATCATCATGCCCTTTGTGTGTATCCCTTTGTTTTGTGTGTTTATGTGACATTCACATGTCCCTTGTATGTGGCCTTTGGGCCTTATATGTGACATAACATGAAAATTACATGACACTATGTGACATTACTTGTATGTTCATTTCTTGTTGCTATAATTCCATAATTTATATCATGTATTTATTCTATTCTCTATTGTTAATTTGATGCCTTGATACATATCGTGCACACATTATTTATGTGCTTCAATGTTATATCTCTCTAACACATGTTTCATATAACATTCAATGATATATTAAATACCATTATGCAATAAAATTCAAATGTTCAAGTATTATATTACATGATTACATAGTTTATAGTTATCTTTTAATATTAGTGACTTGTAGGCTACGTCTTTCATCTCAAAAAGTGGGCATCACAATGGTTTTTTCTTGAAAATTCATGTCCTCATTAGAAAATATCAGATTTATGACACTATATATTTTTTATAATTACAACATGATTCAGAATTTTTAGATTAGAGGGTACATGACATGCATATTCACTCATTCATATAGTATAGAGTCACATATACTTGATTCATTTGCATGGGTATGTAAAAAATAGGTACAATTGTAAGTTGTAAGTTTCAAATACTTAAAAATTTCAATTGGCATTCTATAACAATTAAATATATATACAAAGGGCATGGCATTCATTCATGTTTCTACATGGCACATTCAATTTTCTCAATTTTAAAAGCTCAAAGGTACAAAGTTTCAAATATAATATAGATCCATCTAGAGCGATGTGATTCATTTCATTTTTCAAGTTGGCAACATTAGATTATAGTGACACTCAATGTCTAAGGTTACACTTTTTCTACATTAATGAGCCATATTTGGTGGTTTTATCTCTTCAATTATTTTATAGATTCTTATACATGTTCAGATGAGAATTGGATTGTACAATCTTTCCAACTCAATGGATTTCAAAAGTTTATAAATTGGGACTTGATCACTCTCATTTTTTCATAGGTTCAATATTTCTCCAAATGCCTCAATAATGGGCATGAACTTCTCCATTTTAAAGTTACAGGGTAATTAGATTACATACTCTTTAAGTGTACACTTTCCTTTCTCTATTTTATAATTTAAAATTCCAAAGTTTTAGATTTTCAATTTTCAAATATGGATAATAACTACATTCAATGTCATTGGTATAGGTTTTGCATTGAGGAATCTTGCACAATCAAGCTTCACATAAAAATATAAAGAGTTTACAACACTTAGATTTACATATCCTTTACTCTAGTAATTTAACTTCATTTCATCACTAGGATAAAGTGGGGAAAATTGTAAAAACTAAAATTTAATCACAAAATTCTTGGCAATGCTTAATCTTGACACCCTTACCCTTACTTGTCTTATTATCCATTCCATTAATTTGTAATATCTATGGGTGCATTCACTATTATATCTATTGTACTATAACTACTTATAACATCATTAAAACATACCTAATATAATTATAAACTCTTTTCATCTTAGTTCCAACAATCTATCCTTTAGGGACAAGACCCTACTAGGTAGACAGTGCCATATTATGGCCTTGTCCACTAGTGTGGCCTTATCCTCCATGATCTAATGGTAACATTTTAAATTAAAGATGTTATATTTTATCCCTCATGTAATTTTATTAATTTCAATTAATGTAAATAATCAAAATATTTATTTATCTAATCACATCAAACTCATTTAAAATACATCTAGAAATCACTTGGTAATTCTACTTCACATTGAGCAAAAGAGCACTAACTCTTCCAATTATTATGGTCATGGACCAATTTTTAAATAATTTTACTATAAGTCAGTGGAAATAATTATCAAGTGTTTAATTCAATCTATATAGTTTCATTCATTTATAAAAAATAATTATTCACACAATCACTCTATGAGGAAGAACTATATCAGCCTGAGACCCTTTTTAGATATGTAGGTAGCACTCAAAATACATGGGGTTTTTTTAGGATAGATAAAATATTACCCTTTCTTGGTTCTAAACTTTAGATTTGATATATATTTGGTTTATTTTGTAGGAGCTAGGGTTTTTATTATATAGGTATTTCATGTGGCAAATTGGGACATGCAGTTAAATAGTAAAGCCTCACAAGCAAGTGTATACACCCAGATCAGAAAATCAATCACATAATCAACTAGGATGTAGAAAAAATAAAAATAAAAGGATGTAGTTTATCTTTATCCTCCTAGTGCATTGTTTACCTACACAGTTTAAAATCATGCTTTTAGATGTGACATCATTCACAAGTATTGTTAGCATGTTTTGATCCACAATCAACCTGTATAGTCAATAATAAATCAGATGCAAGTAAATTTTTCATATATTTTTTCAATTTAATATTTATATCTCATTTTAAATTTTTTAAGTTTTATATTTCACATTCATATTTGTATATTTATGTAGATCAAAATCAAATTTCAATAGTTTATTTATTCTTAAATAAAAAAGAGCATTAAACAAAACCAAATAGGAGATAAAATGAAAAGAGTGAAAATAGGCAAGGGGAATATATAATCTATAATTATAAAACTCATGTAATATAAGTGTGGCCTAAATGGCCCAAAAGGGTCTCAAGTAGATGTAGTTCTCCCTCCTAGAGTGAATGTGTGAATCTTGATATTTTATATATGAATGCAACTAGATAGATTGACTTGAATGCCCTTGACCTAAAATAAAATGAATTTGAACATGGTTTATGACTATTTTAATAAACCATAATATAAATTATAATTATTAGTGGCCTTTTACTCAATGTACAGTAGAATTATCAAGTGATTGTAAGATGTTTATTAAATGACACTGATGTGTTTATATAGAAGAATATTTAAATTATTTCTATTAACCAATCTTGATAAAAGTGTAGGAGGAGCAATATGAAATATCTCAAATTTAAAAATTTACCATTGGATCATGGGGGACAAGCCTATATTAGTGGACAAGGATAGGCTATGACCCTGTCTGCCTAGTGTGGTCTTATCCCAGAAGGATAAAGATTGTTGAGATTTGGCTGACAGGAACCTATAAGCATTATAGGGATGATTGAATGATATTTATAGTAATTTAAAGATAATAAATGGAATATTTAAGGATATCATAAATATTTCAAGATAACATAATGGTGAATAATCTAAATAAGGGAAGGATGTCAAGATCAAACATTGTCAAAAACTTATTGATTAAGTTTTTATGACTACATAGATGTTTCATAGTTAAACTTTGTGAGAGAGATGACTATGAAAGTTCATGATCAGGAACATAATGAGAAATTACTTCTAGACATGTCCATTATAAGTGAACATGAGCATAGACCATTAGAGTATGTTTATCATGGACTTGTTGTAGTTGACTATGATGAATGACTAATAGGAAAACAAATAAAGAATCATAATTATATAAATGATATATTAGAGGTAGATATAGAGAATATTCTTAGATAGAATAAATACATGTGGAAAGTAATGCAGACCACTCCAATATATTGATCACAAACTTGTCTTGGTAGATAATCACAAAAAAATTATCATTTCTTCTTCTACATCTACATCTACTGCGTAATCTAAGATATCATGTTTTTAATTACTCCACACATTAATCACTTTTTGTATCCTCTCTTGTTTAAAACCCTAAGGGAATTTTGATAGTTTGAAAACCTATAAAAAAGAGGGGATTTTAATGGGTTGAGTTAAGCTCAATAACCCCCTTGATGATTAACCACTACTTATGTATCTTATAGTCCAAGGTGGAAATCAAACCCATGCAGTTTTCGCACTTAGAGTGAATGTTTAGTTGTGCTCATCTTGACTATATGTATACAACTAGAATATGGATTTAATACTTGATGATGATCTTTATTGACTTGTCTTGGAATGCTCTTGACTTTGATTATGGCTACTCCTTGTGAGTGATCTCTAATTTGGAGAGAATAGGGAGGGTTTTCTCAATGTGCAAAAGTATGTAAGTTTTCACTAAGTGAATAACAAGTGTCTAAGTGAATGACCTTTGATGTGTATTTATAGGCTAATATTTTGATAATTTCATTTATTGACCTTATGAAACATGTGAGAAGACTTAATCTTTTGATAATTTCCTTTATTATCCCTTAACCAATTATCCTTCTGGGAGGATAATTGGTTAAGGGACAAGCCTCTCATCTCCCAAGGGAACTATGGAGAAATTATAGGCCTGACTACTCAGTTCTTTGGTGATAGGGTTAGTGATTATATGGATAATAACAATGGGATAAGGAGCTGGAAAAACCTTTTGGATTGTTGTGTGCATAGGCCTGAGCTTATCCCAAGAATTCAGGAGATCCAACAATGGGTTCAAGAGATCAGAATCCTGCTCTTCCCTTGGGAGGATGAACAATACTGGTGGCTGGATAAGAATGGATCATTCTCTATCAAATCTACCCATCATCTGCTTACACCTGAAGCTCAGAATAAGGAGGTATGGAAAAAGGTTTGGAATCATAAACTCATTCCAAAGATTAACTTGTTTTGGTGGGCTGCTACCCATAACAAAATCCTTACTCGGGACAACCTTCAAAAGAGGGGGTTTACTTTGGTCAACAGATGTTTTCTATGTGGTTCTAGAGAGGAATCAGTTTCACACCTATTCATACACTATGAGTTTACCCAAGATTTATGGGGAAAAATACTTAACAACTTTGGCATTGAATGGGTTTGCAATTTTGACCTTAAAGAAGTAATTCTCAACTAGAACTCAACCTTCACACATCCCTGGATTAAAGAACTATGGAAGAAAGCTCTACCATGCTTGAGCTGGACTTTATGGAAAGAGTGAAATCACAAAAAATTTAGGGACATTGCTAGAAATTTTGCTTAGGTGTTTAACTCCTTTGCTAGGACCATCTTGGAAAGTGTTACAATAGCTCATATTAGTGTTGTGGAGAAACCCCTATCTAAATTTGAAACTCAAATTGCTGCCAAATGGAAGGTTTTAAACCTTATCCCTGGGCATGATAATTCCAAAATTCTTCAGAGACTTCATACTAAATGGATACCACCTAAACCCAATTGGATGAAACTCAATTTTGATGGGGCATCCAAGTTGAGTGGTAAAGCAAGTGGAGGAGGAATAATAAGAAATGAAAAAGGAGGGATGTTTAAAACCTAGGAATTAGAAATTTGAATATTCAGGGAGATTCTAAGTTGATCATAGATGTCGTTAATAAATCATCTAACATTGGTATCCATCTAAAAGACATCATTACGTACATCCAATTTCTTTTACAAAAGTTTTCCAAAGTTGAGATTACCCACACCTATAGAGAAGGTAACAGGGTCGTTAATGTTTGTGCCAACCTTGGTCAACAATTCTCAAGATGGAGGGTATGGTGACAAGGGGCTCATATACCCCCAAACATTAGAGATATCATTCAGAAGGAGATGACAGAGCATGAATGATGCACATTGATGATGAAGATAGCTTTCAAAGGTAGTCCACATGGAGAAGGCCATTATGGATCATGGAAGCGGTGGGTAATCCAGGGAATGCTAACAATGCTGACAATGAGATCTTAAGGATCTTGTTAATTCTATAGTTATGTAGTTTCATCCTTTCGTACTCTGGTCTTTCCAGTGTTTTGTTTTACTTTTGACATTGTTTCTCAGTTGTGTCGTTGGTTCGGTGCTGGCATCTTTTGTTTGCCAGCCTTCATGTCTTTTTTGATTGTATAGGGTTCAGCCCCTGGTTTGCCGCCTTAATTAATCAAAAACATGTGAGAAGACCTAAAATATTGGTTTGAAATTTATAAACTAGACATTATTTGGCATGGGTAATAACTATCCTAAGTATACAAAAATGTGTAAATATTATTTTCTACCTAGGGTGGACTTGTCTTGAAAGATTAGGGACACTTGTTCTGAGTTAGAGACAATCTAAGGGTGATTTTAAGTAGCTTAAGTATTTTAAATTTAAATTTTTATATATAAATGATGAAAAACAAATGGTTAACATCTTATTTATATAAATGGATTATAGTAATGATAAATAATATTCATGTAATCATTCACAAGTCATGTGGTTTAGAATGAATCAAAAATTAGCATTATCGAGTACCTATGACCATTTTTATGTGTCTTCATTTCCCCCATTTATTATAGCAATGATTTTTTTAGAGTGCAAGAGATAGAATTGAACCTGAGTGTGTAAAACATAATTTATTTATTTTTTTAAAATAAAATAGGGGTAAAAACTTTATTAATACTCATAAAAACATAGTACAGAGCTGAAAACCAGCAACAACCAGAAAAAACCACAAATACAACAAGCACCAACACTAATCCACTATCACTCTTCTATTCCATACCTATCCTCATATAAAATTCTCTCCATATTCTCTTTGACCTCTAACAGCAACAAAGTTTCCTCCACCACCATCCAGTCTTCAGTGTCTTCCGAAGCCCACCTAGCCAGGTAATTAGCCACCTGATTCCACTCTCTCAGAACATGGGCAAAAATCATAGACTCCATGAACATACTAATCTACAAAATCTGCTGAACAATCAAAGATAGCTGCCAACTCACCTCCATCGTTTGTCTTTCCCAGATCATATTAATCATAATAAGTGAATCTGCCTCACATATCACTTTACGCCATCCTAGCTCATAAGCTTTCTGCAAAGCATAGAAAATGGCCATGCCCTCCATCCTGTTAACCGTCTGAATTCCCTTGTGAGCCAAAAACATAAAAATCATTGAACTCTAGGCATCCCTTGTGATTCCACCAATACCAGTCAGGCCTGGGTTACCTCTAGATGAGCCATCTATGTTTATCTTCAAAAAATCTCTTGGAAAAGTTTCCACTTCCCATTGCACTACACTCTCTACTTCCTTTCTCCACTCCTCCTAACACACGCAATGATTGGAGACAAATCTTTCATCCCTAATCTGTCGACCAGCTCAGCATCCCTTCTATCCATCAGAATAGCTACCTCACATTTGGCTTCAATAGATTCTTGAATCATCCTGATGATTCGATTCCACACCTGGTAAACTTCATAGCTTTCATCTTTAAAAATGCATCTATTTCACTCCAGCCAAACCTGCCAGATCAAAAAGATGGGTCTTCCAAACCATACATCCTATAGGAAGTGTGCAGTAGGGGGTGACTTATCAATTTTTTGCCAGAATTCAGCCAGGGTGGAGGCGTGAACACAACTACCTCCCCACACACCCCACCAAGTGTGCCATCACCGACTAGTATACTGGCAGCTAAAAAAAATATGGGATGAGCTCTCCTCCTAGGTGCCACATAAAACACACCTAGATATTCCCATGAATCCTCTTTTCCTGATGTTATCCCATGTTAACTAGTGATTCCAAGCAAGTGTCCACATAAAACATTTGCACTTAGGCCACGAGATACTGTTCCAAGTCTGTTTCCACCATTTAACCTCCCTATCTTCCCCAAACTTCTATGCTACAAGTTCCTGATAACCTATCGAAATAGAGTATTTCCCTTTTGGGTGTGGGAACTAGGCCAACTCATCAGCCCCATGCAATGCACATCAAGTGCACCTAGCCAGAATCTCCTTTAGCTCTGCACACTCACCCTCCATTCCTCTTATTGGCCACTCTTCTTGACTTTTCCATCTGGCTTCCAAAAGCTAATTTTGATGTCTGAAGGTTTTTAAATCATTAACCTTACACCATCCAACCTCATAGAATCTCTGAGCAAGATCATGTAAATGAGGGTACTACGACACTATTGGAAGAAATCCATCCCATGAATCTTGCCAAAACTGTGCCTCTATCTCACTTTTGCAAATCTAAAATAAGCCTCTTTTTATTAGGTCTACCCCTTTCTTTAGCGTTTCCTGGATCACCGACCCACTTCCTTGCAATCCGTATCTTGGAATATCCTTATGTAAATTCCCAAGAAAATACTTATGCGCTAAAATCCTAGCCCATCCATGGTCCTGCTCAATACACCATCTCCAGTATAGCTTGGCTACTAGGGCTGTACCTGCCATCGTGGATTGTCTCAGCCCCAAACCACTAAATCTCTTCAGGCTACAGACCACCTCCCATCTGATTAGACTCTAGTTAGAAATAGACAAATTACCAGCCCATAAGAACTCTCTAGCCATGGAGTCCAGATCCTTCACAAAACTAGTTGACGCCACTTGCAACATAAATCTATAAAGGGGGAGGGCCTACACCACTGACTAAATCAGTTGAACCCTTCCCACAAATGATAACCACCTATGAGTCTAGTGGTTAACCTTGTCCCTAAATTTGTTTAGAATCCCCTGCCAAGATTCCTTAGAATGTCTTCCTGTAGTGACAGGCATTCCAAGATACATAACCAGAAGGCTACCGATTTGAAACTGGAGAACTTTAGCCACTCTCCTTTGAATAGCCAAAGGCGTATTGAAGAATTAGATGGAAGATTTTTCCTCATTGATCACCTAGCTGGAGGCTGCTAAGTAATCATCCAAGCATCTACAGATATTATTCGCCTCTCTCATGGAGGCCACTCCCATCATAGCCACATCATCAATGAATTGTAGGTGTGAGAGAACAGGCAAGCCATCTCCCCATTTCCACCCTTGAATCTCACCGTCTCTGGTATATTCTCTAATCCTCCACCCCAACCCCTCAGCCAGGAAAAGAAACAAATAGGGGTATAAAGGGTCTCCCTGCCTCAAACCCCTAGTAGCCCCAAAAAGGTTAGGGTGATCTCCATTGACCAGCATAGAAAATAAGGTCGAGGTAACACAGATCATGACCCACTCAATCCATTCTTCCTCAAAGCCAAAAGCCTTCATCACCCTCTTCAAGAATGACCACCTGACTCTATCATAAGCGTTAGACATGTCTAACTTCATGAACATTGCCTTTTCTTTAGATTTGGACATCGAATGAACCACTTCCGTAACCATCACTATACCATCCAAGATCTGCCTTCCCTCCAAAAAACCACTTTGCTCCTCTGAGATCAGCTCCTTCAAGCATTTCTTTAACCTTTCAGCAATTAGCTTTAACAAAATTTTGTAAATGACATTACAAAGGGATATAGGCTAAAATTGGCTGAAGTGATCAGCTCCCTCCCTCTTCGGAATGAGGGCCAAGAAAGTAGAATGCAACACCCTCAACATCTATCTATTATTCTAGGACTCTTGGACCACAGCTAATAAATCCCCCTTAATAATTTCCCAAAACTCTTGATAGAACTCAATTGGGAATCCATCTGGTCCTGGAGCCTTCCCTTTCTTCATCAAAAAGATGACTTTCTTTAGTTCTTCCTCCATGATAGGTATTCTAAATTTCTCCTTCATGTCATGAGACACAATGGAGGGAATGCAGGATAGTATCAAATCCTCTACAGCCTCATCCCTCATCCCGTCATCTTGGAAGAAGGCACTGAAATACAATTTTGCCTCAACACATATTTATTTGGTGGAAGAAAAAACCTCTCCTCTTTCTGTAACTAGAGAACTGATCACATTTCCGTGGTGCCTAGCTTTGACCATATTGAAGAAGAATGCAGTGTTTCTATCTTCTTCCTGCAGCCAGTCAATCCTGGCTTTTTGCTTCCAAAAAATTTCCTCTCTCAGTTCCCACTCCTCCAAGGTTTTGACCACCCTCTCTTCCTCTTTCAGCAAAGACCTTGTCATGCCCTCCTCTCTTATTACTCTGGTAATGTCATTTAACTCTTCTTGCACTCTCTTCTTCTCCTGGAAGATGTTCCCGAAGTAGTGCCTGTTCCATCTCTGAAGCTGGTATTTTATGAATTGGATGAGTTTAGCAAACACATACATAGCTATCCCAGCCATTGGTCACCCCTCTCTCCACCATTCCTTGATATGGCCATATAAATCTTGGTCTCACATCCACATAATCTAAAATTTAAATGTCAATTTTTATTACTTGAGAGCTGAAGAAATGTTCAACTTGATCGGCCAGTGGTCCGAAATCCACCAATCCAAAATCTCAAAGCTGAGCACCCACCTGCCACCCACCCAAAAATAAGATGCCAAAAATCTGTCTAGCCACTCTATAATGTAGCTGTCACCCGGCCTTCTATTATTCCAAGTGAATCAGCCATTCCCCAACTTGATGTCCACCAAATTTAATTCTAAAATCTTGTCCCTAAGGAGGAAAGAAGATGGCTCTAATCTGGCGTTTCCACCCATTTTTTCTGTGAGGTCTAGAATAGCATTGAAATCCCCCACTACAATCCAAGGCAAATAAGGAAACTCATTACGGACCAGCTTAATGTCATTCCAAACAAGAGTCTTACCTTGCATATCATTGGGGGCATAGACATTTGACAGAAGAACATACTCTCCTGAATCCATACATAAGGCTACCACTGATAATGATGACTTGAATGCCATCCAGCTCACCGGTTTAACCTTACTTGGATTCCATAGGCATGCTAGTCCTCTTGTTGTCCCCTGGGCCCCAATGCATTGGCATAACCTATGTCCCCATATCCGTGGGGCAATATCCATCATGTACTCCACTGTCACTTTGGTCTCTTGAAGAAAAAGAATATCTGGATGTTGACTCCTGACTAATTTCCATATAGCTTTTTGTCTGGGCCCACTATTTAGGCCCCTCACATTCCAAGATATCACAATCATTTCGAGGGTGGCAAAAAATGTGCATCTAAGGTCCTGACTGACCCTGACTCAACTAATTTCTCTCCAATCATCTTAATTCTATCCAAGTCCTTTCTCCTTCCTACCTTGACATTTTTTTTTGGAACTCCCTTCTTGCTTTCTTTTTGCAGAATCCCCAGGCATGGCGGAGCTTTCCCTTGCTTTTCTGCTACTTCCCCCCCTTCCTGAGGTGCCTTCTCCCTAGCTTATGTGCCTTGTTTCTTTACCTCCGCTCCTGCTGCCAAGTTTGACCCTTCCTCCTGACCATCCAAGCTCATTAGGATGGGAACATCTACTATTTTCCCTAGAGAATGTGGTATGGCAATTAGAGCCCCAACACACTCCTCCATCTGTTCCTCTCCAATAATTTGACCCAGATTTACCTCTTGCTATCCCAATTCTTCCAGCAGCTCAAATCTGTTATAGGAATCCTCCCTTTGTTGCTCCATAAATGTTCTCTTAAGTCCTTTTTTTTGCCCCTAGTTTTAGCCTTTATGAAACCCTCTGAATCCTTTCCACCCCCACTTCCCACCTTCTTTCCTTTATCCTCAACCACCGTCCTGTTCAAGGGAGGTGAAGGGAATGGTTGTTGATCCTCCAGTTTATTCTTTGGGCATCTTCTAACTAGATGGCCATACTCGTGACATAGGCGACATCTGAATGGTAAGGTTTCATAATCTAATTGTTGTACCCATGAGTGTGATCCTACACACATTTCAACTGCTTCAGGCAGCGGTTTACTCAGGTCAATTTCAACACAAATTCTTGCATATGTCATAATTCTCTTGCCAAGCATTTGCGAAGATGCTCCCACCGATTTTCCTATTAATGAAGCAATCATTAGCAAAACATCTTCCCTACAGCATTCTATTAGCATTCGTGGCAGGTGGACCTAAACAGGAACTCTGTTAGGAAGCTCCTCAGTGGGATTAAAACCAGCATGCCACGGTTTCATGAAGAGACCAGCCTGGTTATAAAAATATGGACCTCCTTCAAAAACCCAGTTTCTATCCTCTAGGCAATTGAAAGTAACCATAAAAAAGATATTTGCCAGCAACACCAATTCCATCTCTCCTACCGGCTCCCATACCCTATGAGCCCAATTCTCCAGGAAAGGGAGAGATACTTTCATTCCCAAGAATTTGTAGTATAAAGAGTGTTTAGAGTAATACTCTACCTCTTCTGCTATCATGTCAAACGGAATGACAAGCTTTGGTCTTTCACTGCAGCATTCCAAGCAACCATTCACCTTATAAATTCTTGGGCCACTAGCTGAACCACTACCCTACTCCCCTGCAAATTAGATGTCTTTTGATACCCATTTCATTCTGCCTTCCTTTCCCTATGCCCCTTTGCCTACCACATCTCTGAAACTTCTTTCTCCCTTCAATTTATTTTGTTCCATTTGATCCATTGCCCCGCTTCTCCACTCTGCTCTCCCTCTATTGTCAATTTTTCCCCAGCTATTTCAAATGTTGCCACTAAGATTACTATCTTGCAACACTGCCCCTTATGCCCCTAGCCTTCTCTACCTCTGCGCACCTACAACGAAAGCGTCTCCTAGCTAGGGCACGGCTGCCCTAGCTTCCCAGTGAGTTGCAGCTCTCACCCATCCTCTCCATTCTTTCATCATGTAAAACATAATTTAACTTTGAGTAAATACTTCAATTTTTTAGGGCACTCAAATTTATCAAATCTTGCAACAACTCATGTAGTAGTCATTTTTTTCACTTTTAAATTTGAAAAAAAAAATAAAGTTTTAAAATTGATTTGTTTTAAAAAGAATGAGTACACTTGTATGTAACTAAAACTAAATTTTCTTTTAACCTATAGTTGATTATGGATAATTAGAACCAATGGCTAATTGAGAGTGATTAAGTCCCAATTTTTAATAACTAATCAAATTATTGAGTTAGAAAGATGCATTATTTCAACCCTAATGAATGGGGAATAATACCCAATGTACTAATAAAAAAATGTGGAACAACAATGGATTTTAAATAAGTGATTTCAAGGCCATTGAGTGCATTATATTCAAACATAAATTACCCAAACAAAATATGGAACCAATAAATGTGTTCACTGGAAGTAATGCCAAGGATGCTAAGCATCATTGAACCTCAATGTACATTACTCATAATAGATTTGATTCACACCACTATTAATGGTTATATATTATATTTTTTATTATCAAAATATAATGAATAATATTCATTCCCCCATTATGACTTAATTTATATTAGATTTTAATTTAAATGAATATTTTGCCTTTGAATTATAACTTTGAATCTAAAACTCTGAATTTTGAAATTTTAAACTTTAATTTTTAAAATTTGAAATTTGAAAATTTGAATTTTGAAACATTTAAATTTGAATAAACATTAACATGAATGAGCATCATATCCCCTAAAATTGTGCCAAATGATATAGAATGATATGCACCTATATGTTCTATTGTAGTTGTATTTGAGCCATATAACTATTTTGCATATGCCCATGAATATGCATTAAAGCATGTATAATTTTATGTTTTGAGTTTGGAAAAGTGAGTGAGTATGCATGTCATATGACCCAATAATATGTATCATTGTGTTGATATTGTCATATGTTTGATTTTTGAATTACTTTGAATCCTTAATACCATTTACTTTGTATTTTTGAAATTTGAACTTTGTCCAAAATCTAATTTTTGTATGTTCATGGTGGATTGGATTTATAATATAATTCTACTATTATCTCCCCTTTTAAGATGATAAATGTAGATTTCAAGTCACTCATCTCAAAATAAGAGTTAATTGTAACATGTGATAAATATATAATCATGTAGTATTATGTCAACATGTGGAAAGTATGTCATTATAGAAATATAATTATTTTTGAATCATGTATGTAACATATTGAATATGAGGCACAAAAGTGTCTTATATATATAGATATAACAATGAGGCATGTAGTAATATAACCATATATAAAGTAGACTATGCATTAAAATTATATGATATGTATCATGACATTGTTAATCAGGCTCATAAGCACAATAATCATAACACACAATGTCATACAATAGTGTCAAGGGATGCATATAATGGACATGAATATGTCACCACAAACAAGGCCAAGTAACACATACAAAGGACATTAATAAAGTCATAAATAAGAGACATGTTCAAATGACACATAAAACATATGGCCAAGGGTCGTAATCAATGAATATGCTCATATGTCTCACATAACAATAAAAATATCATAGATATGTTGAATTAATTTGCACACAAGGGTCAAATTTCACCCAAAATCATCAAATAATATATATCCAATCATGAAAGAAAGTAAATAACATCAAAAGAGTATAGAATAAGTGAAAAATATCATATTCAATCCATATGTATTAATGTTATGTTATAAAAAAAAGTAGTATATTCATGTATCACAATGTAAAATATGAGCCAATAGTAATACACTTATAATATAGGTAGTTAATTATTGCATTTGAGGTCATAGATAAATATAACCTGTTATAATGTAACATGTAGTCTTAGATGCCCTCAGTATAGGCATGGCTACTAGGTAAAAAGAATACATCATCTAAGAGTCCTTGTATAATGAATTTCCTACATCAAACTCAAATACCTTGTGGAATGCATGTATGTTTTAAAAATAATATGTTATCTACCAAAATATGTGATAAATAACATATAAAAATAAGTAAAATACAAACTTTGGTCATGCTTAGGTCTCGATTTTTTATTTTTTGAGAATATTTTGAATGCTTTTATATTTTTACAATATTTGATTTTTTGGAAATTTTCAAAATATTTGATTTTTTGAATTTTTTTTATATATATGCAAATGAGATTAATCTATGAGCCCATAAATGGGAGGGCCATAGTGCATGATTGGATCATAGATGTTTAAGATGAGTTTTTATGGAAGAAAAGTTCTACAAGTAAATATATTTGAATCTAAAAAGGCATCATATGTTGTAACATAACTATTGTAACACTCCCCATAGAATATTTTATGGAAAATCAATAAGGTTCAAGACTTGGTGGAATATGTCTTATAATTAAAAAATATCTCACTACATATATTCATTGTGAAACACAATGAATTATCTGAGGGACTTCCTTAGGATGCATTATATAATATTAAATTTTTTGAACTTTGTGTAACTATTTGATATGAAGCTTTTAGCTTAGTAAGGTGTACCACTTCCCTCTGAATTGATTATATAGAAATAATTATGTATAGGTGAAATAATTGATTATTCACTATGTTATTGAATGGGTGCACTAATTATCTTTATACTGTGATTTTCAGGAAGGTTCCATAACCAACTATGATGGTGTCAGGGGAGGAGGAGGATTTATTGACTATATAAGGTGATTGTATTGAATGCCTTTAAAAATGACCAATCGATTATAATGTATGTATTTGAGGAATGTATGCACTATAGATGGTATTTTATGAAGTTTATATACCCAAGGGCATCCTAACAACATATTCAAGACATATATGTTTGGTAAGAGTATAAATTGAGTTGCCACTATTGTTAAACCAACTTGGAGAGGTATCACTATATGCCCTAGAATGTTTTGTGTATGACCATTGAATGCTTTGACTACTCTTGATGTCATTTGTAGATCTTGCTCTATGTATCCAAAACTATGAAGAAATGTCAGTGTGCATGAATTTTCACTTAACCCATTGTTAATCATGACACTTGGGATAGGTTTTTAGTTGATGTAGGTAAATATAAAAAGTGCATGCTTATGTGAATCATCATCATTAATTTCATTATCATCAAATGTGATTACTAGATGTTGGTTAAATGTGCCTATAAAAGTAACAATGATTTATTTATTGGATCCTCATATGTCTTAGGATGAGGATGTGCATTGTATGCATGATGTAATTTTTAAATTTTTGTATTTTATGTTGAACCATGATTTAGAAAAAGATTACTAAATATTTTCAGCTTTGCATTGTCATTTTGTTGTTATCTAATTTACTTTGTGTATATGCTTAATTAAATGTATTATCATCAATAAGATCTTGTATCCTATGCCTTATCCTTTAACACTTTTTTTTTAAAATCCTCAATATATATGTGATAATCACAATATGCATTATTGGCAAAGTCTTTAGGCTGAGGCTTGGTCCAATCAAGCTTAAATGGTGGAGATAGAGATATATGATTGTAATCAATTAATTTATGTAACAAGATATGAGGTCATTTTGGTAACCTTTTAAATTGCCTTCTTGTTGGATCCCTCAATTAAGTTTGTTGGATAGTTTAGATATTACATTAATTTATACTTTTTATTCATTCTTGATTTTTTTTAATTTGACCTTGTAGTTTGGATTTCTTTGAAACTTTATATTTGAAGTAGATGGAGCACTTGGTGCATAGTTAGTTTGTTTGATGCTATGATTTTGACTTCTTTTTCTTTGAAAATATGGTATAGCTCATAAAAACATTTAAACTTATTAAACATTATTAATTCATGGAATATTTCTAACAAGATTTATGTGAAGATATATTATAATTAATTATCCACCATAGGTTTTTTCATCTTATATAGCAGAGTTTTGTATTGAAGAATGTATTTATTGATTGGCTTATTTGACCCTTGATTTAATTTAGAAATTTTTGCATAAGATAACTTTTTTCCAATGTTAATTGATAAGTGTGCTAGGAATTTATCTTCCAATGGGCCGAATGATCTAACAGATTGAAGATAAATATCATAGAACCATCATAAGGCATGATATTTGAGGCTTCTTGGAAAGATATTGGTTATTAGTTTTTCATTTTAGGCATAGTCCAAGCATGATCCACATGAAGATGTTGCTTAAGATCACATTTACCCTCATAAAGTGGTAGCTTAGGAGCTATGAAACTATTTTTTAATGGGTAAGAGGCTATATTAGGTGCCAAATGATTATGAAGTAGTTTATGAGAGTCCATTGATTGAGTATCATTAGAGACACCTTGCTCTAATTATAATATTTTAGCATGTAAGTATATAATAGTTTTCTCAAGAAATGATGCATTAGACAAGGTTGTAAGTGGACCTTATGTAGCGATCAAAAGAGTTGTGTAATATGCTTGTGTAGAGAAAGGCATATAGATCTATTACAAATCAAGTGATGCCCCCATACCTAGAGATGTTGGCACATATGTAATTATAGGTGTTAAAATAGGAATGGTAGAAAAAGTAGTTACTCAAAAAAATTAATTAGGAGTAACAAATTTGAAAATCACCTCTTTTTATTGTGTTGGAGATGACTCAATATTTTCTTGATTTACAATCTTACATATGAGAAGTAGTTGAGCCACTTTATCCATTAGTGGTGACATTATCACATTCCTTAATGAAAGTTATGTAATTATTTAACTTACTCAAGATATACTCCATTGAGTTCATGGGAATAAATTATATAAAATATTTTGGTAGTTTCTTAATCATCATGCATAGTTCAATTATCTTGATTATCATGTTCATCACTAACATCATCTTCAATATGCATATAATGTTGAATGGTTACCTCATCATATTGATAAAAAAAAGTGTCTATATTATCAATGTTAGAAGAGATCAAAGGAGTCTAAATATGATCTATAGTGATTTTACTTAATATATAACTATGCCTTAAAGGAATATAAGAGCTAACTTTCTTTATTGGAATGCAAAAGTATAAAATAAAAAGGGAAATGGGTGTAACTAGACAAGGTGTGTTTTCTTTGTAAGCTCTCAAATATAATAATCCCAATTGTAAATAGTGAACACAATAGTGAAGGCACTAACTATAGATTATTACACCACATTTTATTTGTATTATCCCATCTTTAGGTTGCATTAAGATTAAATTCCTAGGAATAACCTCTTATTGGTGCACTAAAAGAACATATGGTTGAAGGGTTCATATGGCTAAAAATAAAACACTAAGTTTTTATGATATACCTTGAGGTATATGGAAACTAAAATCCATATATGTTATTGTCTAATGGCTTGAGTATTAGGGTAGTACCTTTCATACCACATATCAGGTAAATTTAATACCACTTTACCTAGAACAACAGCTCATATGAGTCATAAAACTACCAGAAAAAATGTTATAGGAAAACAAGAAACAAAAATGAAATTGAAAATGAAAATGAAAATTAAAACTAAATCTAAAAAATAAGGGATTAAAAATAACAATTCGGGTTCACCCATACATTTTACCCTATTTTGAATAAAACAAAAAAAATAGTGTGATTATAGGCGTAAAAGTAGATAATTTTCAAATATTAAAAATGAAAAATAATCAAAAATCTTGGTTTTGATAAATTTCAAAATATGTAAAATTGGTATTTTAGTAAATCACTAGAAATAAAATAACTTAGCTCAAACCAAGATCTTTATTGACTATTTTAGATCTCTGGTAGTGAAAATCTATGATAGAGATGATTTTTTAGGTTCATGATTAGGGATAGAATCAAAAACTAATTTTGGATAGGTATATTGTAAGTGGATAGGACCATAGGCTGCTAAAGTATATTGATCATAGACTTGTCCTAGTTTACTATGGTGAATGACTGATAGGAAAATAAAGATAGAATTAGAATTAAATAAATGATAGATTAGAGATAGATTCAAAGAATATTCCTAGATAGGACCACTACAAGTGGATATTAGCACAAGTTGATCCATTATGTTGACCTTGGAATTGTCATAGTTTAATGGGATATAAAAATGATCATTTCACCTTTTTCCCCTACATCTACTGAGTAATAGGAGATATTTCACTTTGAATAATGTTGTGTATAAATCATTGTTTATCTCTTCTTGTGTTTAAAACCCTAAGTATAGTTTAATAGATGCAAAACCTATAAAAAATGAGATTTTAATTCATTAAGCTAACCTCAATTATCCCCTTGATGATTGATTATTGTCTACATATTTAATACTCTAAAGAGGTAAATCAAACCCACATAATTCTCCCACCTAGAGTGAATATGCAATTATGTTCCTTCTAACATAATATTTCTCTAATACTTGATAATGATAGCTCTTGACTTGTTTTGGAATGCCCTTGACTTAGCTTATGGTGGCTCGTTTTAACTAAACTTGAATTTGGAGAGAATAAGGACTATTTTCTCAATGTCCATAATTGTGTAAGCTTAAACCAAGTGAATAACATGTGTCTAAGTGAATGACCTTTAATGTCTATTTATAGGGGAAAAATTGATAATTTTCTTTACCCAAGCTTATTAAACATGCAGTAAGACCCAAAATATTGGTTTAAATTTTGGAAACTATCTTTTATTTTGCATGGGATGTAATTGGCCTAAGTGGATATGAATGTGACAACACTCTTGTATGCCTAGGTTAGACTTGTCCCAAAATATTAGGGACATGTTTCATAAACTAGAGATAGTCTGAGGGTGATTATAAGTAGCTTGAGTATTTGACATTGAAATTTTTATATATCATTGATGTCAAACAAAGGGTCAAACCTGCATATGGATAGAAAGCGTAGAATAATGGAAAATAAGATTCATGTAATTGTGTGCAAATCATGTGTCTTAACATGTGTTAAGAATCAAAATTTTCAAGTACTTATCACCAAATTTATGCATCTACATTAATACAAACCTTAGCTCTTCCATACTAAAAGTAAACTTACAACTAATTAGTACACATGACCCATTATTTTATCTAAATTTAGATTAGTATGTGAATTAACCCTAATTAATATAAATGAAATAGAATAAATAAAAATGTTGTAAATGTAATTTAGAAAAGCATAGTGAAATTAAATAACTAAATTCAATGGGGTGAAAATGATTGAAATAATTTTAACCATGCAAATGAATAATAAACCTAGTTGTTTTTTCTTGGTTGTTGATTGTGTTGACTAACAAGTGATGAAATCAAGAAATTAAGAGTTGTATTTAATAAGTTACAAAAATGGATCCAAGACTATTGAAATATAGGAATGGAAACAAGGACATGATTGACTCCCATAAGTGTCCATATCGGTTGATTCTTGTTTAACCCTAAAATGTAATCTAAGTGTTTAGAGTTAGCCTTATATTACTTTTGACCAACTTTGACCCCAAGTTAAATTTGGCAACCCCCAAAAAATTCAAAATTGTCATGTATTCATGACATGATTATATGGTCCCTAAAAGTCCTCATTTAAACTTGTTAGCATTGTCTAAGGTTAGTTTGAAGAAGTTAAGGTAATTTCATATTAAGTTCATATAGTGTTTTAGGGGTGTCATTAAAAGATAAAATATGGTAAAGGTGTGTTATAGATGATTAGGGGTTCATTAATGTCATTTTATGTGTCAAACACCTTTTCACAATGTTTCATGAATTTTTATTAAGTTTGAAGATCATTTGCTAACTTTAAGGTGTTAAAAATGAGTGAAAATGTGATTTTTGGCTAATAGTTATGTTTTTAAAAGTTCACTAACCTCAAAATCCATATAAGACACATTCCAAAAGGCTTGGATCATTTTATAAATTACCACACCTATCAAATTATCAAATAAAGTTAGTTTTCTTAGAGTCCAATGCCACTTTAAAGAGTTAGAGGAAGTTGTACAGACATGTTAAAGTCATGGGCAAGTGAAAAAATTGCATAAGTTTACTTTCATCTCCTACAGGGTAGAACAAAGCTTAGAAGGAAGTTTTAGATCCAATAGTTTCATAAATATTCATATATCTCATATTAACTCTTTCAAAAGCTCACATAAGCAAAAATGGTTTGAATGATATGGCTAATGGAGAGAAGGTGAGAGCCTAAAACTTTAGGCATTCATTTTAGTCTTGGTCAACTTAAAACTTTGGGCATTGGTTCTTAGATTCATCTTCTTATCTTTATGAACAATTGCTAAGAAGTTAATGGTCTAAAATATTCTAGTCAACCATGACATGAGTCTTTCTTGAGCTTTCCAGAATAAATTATAAATTCTAATCTACATGAAAGTAATTTAAATAACTAATAATACATTTGTAAATGCCTCTCATGCATTAATTCCTTATGGTGGCACATGTGGATGTATTTTGGCAAGCAATTTCTCTTTGGTGCATTGTCTATAAGTAATTGGTCATGTTTCTATGTTCTTAAGTTTTCTAGGTGGTCAAATGCACATGGATGGTTTTTCATAGTATTTTAATCAACCAAGTAATCCATATAAGCTTTAATGGTCACTTATTTCATTCACCATTGTAGATTGTATACTATGTGTTCTTTATGTCTACAAGTCAATTGATTTAATTGGTTTTGAGTACATGTTTCCAAAAATTTAAAGTTGTGTCATCATGTTTGATGTGATAATGAAAGATAAATAATGGTCTTGTAGTCCTAATGACATGTTGTACTCTCCAAGGTTCAAAACTTCAAAGGATGCCACATAGTCATCTTCAACCACATGCAGGTCTGTAACTTCCATGGAGCTTTAGGGTATCAATGTGTCTTGAAAATTTGATTAAAAATGAAATTTTGTGGAGAGCTAAAGACAAGGTCAGTATATCAATGAATTCATTCCAATCATGTAGAGTAAAGATGGCCAAACAAGCTAACTATCCTAAATATGAACCTAAAAGAAATTGATTATATACACAAAGTTTGAAGGTATTTGAAGAAAATTTAAAGGTGATAATGAACTTTAAAACACTAAAAAATGACTTAAGACAACATCAATGGATTGATAAAGCATTAAGGAATCCAGAGAGTGATAGGAGAAAGCCAAAGAGCAAAGTAATATACACAGTCAATTGTTCAAGGGTCAAATATATCTATTAGTTTAGTGAAGTTACCTTAAAAATTAATGATGGAAAGATCTAAATTTTTAGATAATTTTAAATTGTTTTTAAATGACAATAGATTCATGGGATGTTTGAAGAGTGAAGGGGTAAGGTCAAGAAACCAACATACATTTAATTTCCCTGACTGTTCACCTATAGCCTATGTGAAAGATGCCTCAAATAGAGAAGTTGATAAGTTTTGAGTTTTAGGACTTTAAAAATAGTCTTAATACATCCATATCATAATGGATATATTTTAAAATCTAATGGATAGGTTTGAAGGTTAGTCTTGGAGATTAAGAAAATCTTCAAACTCATTCCATTGCCTCAATATCCACCCATAGACTATGTATAAGAAGATAGTGAGTGTCGAGGTTCAAAAGTCTCTTTGAATGGATTCTATATGTACGTATAATTAATCAAGAAGGGAAATTAAATTTATATAATCACTAATAGTGTATTCTCTAAATAGGGGTCACAAGGCCATATAATTCCATACACAATCCTTAATTAGTAACAAGGTTGCCTACCTAGAAAAAAGAGGAAGTTACTTGTATGAATAAGTTAAAGGGTATTTAAAGTATATAATGGTAATAAATTTTTTTTAATATAATCTCAAAATTATGTAATTGTCTCATTAGAACCCTTAGACCCATCATTAAAAGGAACACAGTCATGATAACCCTGCCTATACAGTATAAAATGCATACATAGTCTTGTGATCTCATGAGAGTATAGTTTTTTGAAGAGTTAAAATATATCCAAAGGATTTGAATGAGATATAAAATTAATGAAATAATGTGGATATAGGTTTATCAAATATTTAGACACAATCAACAAGAATGAGATGCACTTGATGACCCTCTTCTAAACCCTACATACTTACTCTTCACACATAGTCCACTCAAATAGCTAAGGAAATGGCTTGGTGAAGTTGATTTAAGGACTTGTAGATGATTAATAAGATGGAAAGGAACTTTAAAAATCAATCCTTGAACTCAGACCTCTATCTAAACCCCTGCATAGTATAAAATGCATACATAGACCCAGACTTATTTTGATGGTCAAGTCTTGAAGAAAGTTGATGAAGTGTAAGTGGAATTAGATGAGGAATTTAAAACATTTAAGATAGGGAGAAAGGTTTTAACATTAATTTCATGATTTTCTATACTCCCATATAGAGAGGAAAACAAGTAAAGCACAGTCATATCCTCTCACAATCATACACAGGCCTATTGGTTTTGATAATCTTACATGGACAAGCTTTGAAGAGATGAAAAAAGGATTGAAGTTGAGTCATTTATACCCTAAGGGAAATTGTTAAAACATATAAAAACCTTCCATGATTCTCAAACCTTTTTAAATTAAGGAAACTAGGAGATAATAGTGAGTTAGGGTCTCTTAGTTAGTTTGACTCGTAAACCCTATGACTAGATCAATGGCATATACAAAATGTTTGATGAAATAATGAGGTAATAAACTATTTTAATAGGTAAATAGTGACATAATAAACCTTTTTAGATAATTTTTATCTCAAAATAAATTCATTAAAACCACCCATAGACCTAAAACTTGCTCACCTCTCTTAGAATGATTGTTTCTAGCTGATAGACCATCTTAATTTACTTGATACAAATCACACATGATGCATGGGACCTTGTGCTCATATTGGAATTTTTATACCCTAATTTAATTCAATATTGTTGATTTTTTTGGAATATTTATGTCCTGCTTTATAAATCATCATTAAGAAGTTGTACTTTTGGGCTGCCTAGGAGACCACTTTATAGAGATGGAATTCAAAATCATATAAAACTCCAAAACTTTATCATAAAACTTCTTGTATGTTTTTAAGGACTCAAATTAGGTTCTTCACATGTAATTTATTAGTATGGACTGTTGTAAGGATTGCCATAAATCCCTTATTTTGTGTGTTTTTTGATGTTTTGTAGGGATTTTGGAGAGATGGATACTTTAAAATAATTGTATGACATAATATGGGAATTATTTCATCTCCTTAAATCAATAAATTTTCTCATTTTCATTTGGAATTTACCAAACTAACTCTTTTTTGCAAGGAAGTCCAAACAGGGTTGTGAAGAGCTTGTTTTTTGGACATTTCATGGTTTGTATATAACACATTATTTCAAAAGCTCAAAATTGACATGGAGGTTAGTATTTTCATGGTTAAATTAAATCACACACTTATTATATTTTTTATAACTTCAAGAGGATTTTAAACCAAGAATTCACTTTCTATGGCTAGAGGCCTAATTAGGCCTAATTGGTAGAAGATATAGGTAGAAAAAGTTGACTTCCACTTGGCTTCAGATTATTAAAATTTTAAATGGAAATTTAAGAGGATATATATTATTTTAACATTTCCTTATATTCTTAGTACTATTCATAAAACTCACACACAAGGATAAAAATAGGAAAAAAAAAGGCTACAAGGAATAAGGCCTAATTAGGGATTTTGGTAAAAATCAACCTATTTGGGGTAGTTGGAGGCCTCAAAATGAATTTTTTCATGTATAATATGATTAAAATGGGATACATTAAGTTTGGATGATATATATTAATTTAAACCAATATTCAACACTTATGTGCAAAATAGGCCTAAGGAGATGAAGAGCCCTCTAGACATCTTGAAAGAGAAAGAGGTGATGTGTCAAGGAGAAACTATTAGGGTCAGTTGAAAGGTGTAAATAGTAGATAAAAAATTCACTATAAACTGATCTGATCAGCAATAATTCTAGCTATCCTTCAACATGTCAAGAAGAATGGGAGTTTCAAAAAGCCAGTCAAAGTGTCAAGCATGCTTTTCAACCTCCCATGCCACTTGGAGAGTCGAAGCATCTATAAAGGAGATACACATGGATTTTCAAGTCTATTATGATATTTACCTAACTCCTCTTCTTGTTTTAACTTACATAACACTTTTATACCTCTTGTTTCATGTACACTTCTTCTCTTCACTCACACTTGTGCTATATATTAAGCCACTTTGGCTTAGAAATGTATCCTCCACCTAAGTATGGTGAAGCCCTGATCATTTTCATCCTTGAATAAATAAATAATGATCTATTTTACTTTATCCATAAGTTTTTTTCAATGTGTATGTTAATTTATTTTATCTTTTTAGGTTTATCTTCCTTAGCATGTTGTTCTTGCTTACATCCATATTCAAATTTAAAAGTCTGTTGTAGGTCTCTTGAAGTGTTCTAATGTAGTTTTCATGAGTTTAATGAGTTTTATATACACTAGTGTCATGATATGACCCTTTTTTTGTCCTCGTATCTTAATTTAGCTTCATAAACCTCCATGAGAAATACTAATGCAAGGGAATTTTTAGAGTAGTGCCATACGCAGATTATGCTTGTGTTTAAAGAGTACTTGTAGTTGGTTGGTAGTGGTCAGGTTACAATTGGTGAATCACCTTGTTAGGATATATTCATTTAATTTTATCTCTATCTATTTTCATCCAATAAATCAATTAGTATATGTGATAAGCTATCAAAGATAAATCTAGGGAGCTAGCCCTTTTAATCTAGAGGTTTACCTCTGCTATAGGCAACCCATAGACCTAGAGGTAATCTAATGTTTCACTCAATTTGGAGAAGGATTGAACTACCTCTCCAAGGGTGTAAAATTAATTGACAATAATTAAAAAAAAATTAATAATGAAATGTTGTGGATATTTCAAGACAAGGTCAATGGATCAATGAATGCCTTCCAAGCACCTAGAGTCAAGATGGACAAATAAGCTAATTGTCTTAAATATGACCCTACAAGAAATTCACTATATACATAGAGTTTGAAGCTGTTTTAAGAAACTTTAAAGGTTATAATTAAGTTTAAAACACTAAAAATGGCCTTAATACAACATCAATGACTTGATAAAGCATTAAAGAATCTAGAGAGTGATAAGAGAAACCAAAGAGCAAACTAATCTACGCAGTCAACTATTCAAAGGGTCACCTATAGCCATTAGTTTGGTGAAGTTGAATTAACAATGAATTATGGAAATATCTCAAGTTTTAGATCATTTAAAATGTTTTTTGAAATAAAAAATTGTGGGAAGTTTGAAGAGTGAAGGGCTGAGGTTAAGAAACCCATATACAGTCAGTTGCCCTAAGTGTCCACCTACAGCCTGTGTGGAAGATGCCTCAAATAAAGAATTTGATAATTTTTGAGTTTTAGGACTTTAAAACTAGTCTTAATACACCCTTATCATAATTTATATATTTTCAAATCTAATGGAGAGGTTTGAAGGTTACTCTTAGAGATCAAGAAACTCTTTAAACTCAGTCCACTACCTCAATATCCACCCACAAACTATGTATAAGAAGACAGTCAGTGCATAGGTTCAAAATTATATTTGAAGGGATGATATATATATATATATATATATATATATTTAAAATGAATAAATAATTTATCTCAAATTTCTCTAATCACTAAGAGTGTAGGTTATAAATACAATTCATAAGGCCATGTAACACCATACATAGTCTTTGACTAGCAACAAGGTTTCCTACCTGGCCAAAAGAGGAAGTTAATTATATGAATAAGTTTAAGGATATTAAAATTATCTGAGGGTGAGAATTTTTTTATAATATAATCTCAAAATGATGACATTGTCTCATTATAACCCTCAGACCCATCGGTAAAAGGAACATAGTCATGATAACACTATATATATAGTATAAAATACATACATAGGCATGTGATATCATGAGATTATAGTTGTTTGAATAGTTAAAATATATTAAAGGGATATAAAGGAGATATAAGGTAAATTAAATAATTTAAATATAGGTTCATCAAATCTTTAGACACAGTCAACAAGAATGAGATGTAGTTGATGACCCTCTTTTAAACCCTATAGACTTACTCTTCATACATAGTCCACTCAAAAAACTAAGGAAATAGATTGGTAAAGTTTATTTAAGGAATTTTATATCATTAATAACATGTATAGGTACTTTAAAAATAATTCCATGAACTTATACCTTTGTTTAGACCCCCTGCATAGTATAAAATGCATACATGGACCCAAACTTGTTTTGACAGTTGGATCTTGAATAAAGATGATGATGTGTAAGTGGAATTGTATGAGGCATTTAAAACATTTTAAATATGGTGAAATTTCTAAAAATTCATTTCATGATGTTATATATTCCCATATAGAGAGGAAAATAAGTAAAGCACAATCATATCCTCTCACAATCATACATAAGCTTGTTGGTTTTGATAGTCATACATGGATCAAATTTGAAGAATTTATACCATAATGGAAATGTTTAAAACATATAAAAACCTTACAAGATTCTTAGACCCTATCAGAATGAGGAAAATAGGAGATAATAGTGAGATAGGGTCTCTTAGTAACTTTGACTAGCAAAACCTAGGCCTAGATCAATGACATATGCAAAAGGTTTGATGAAGGAATGAGGAAATAAACTATTTAAATAGTTTAGGATTGAGATATTAGACCTTTTTATCATTTTTATCTCAAACCAATTTAGGAGAAACCACTACAGAATTGAACTTGTTCACCTCTCTCAGAATGCTTGTTTCTAGCCAATTGGCCATATTGTTTTACTTGGTATAAATCACACATGATGCATGGGACATTTCTATCATAAGTTAAGCTCACTATCATAATTTAATTCATTTTTTTAAAATTGGTTGGAAGATTCATATGTCCAACTTTATGAATCGTTACTAAGAAGTTGAAGTACTTTCAAACTGTCTAAGAGAACTATAATGACACATTTGTAGATATAGGCTTCAAAATAACATCAAATTACAAAAATTTATCCTTAAACATATTATATGTTCTTTAGGACTCCAAGGAGGTTATTCACATGTAATTTATCTATACATACTACTATACAGATTACCATAAATCCCTTATTTTATGTGGTTTTTACATTTTGCAGGGATTTTAGAGAAATGGATACTTTCAAATAATTTTATGAGGTAATATGGGACTTATTTAATCTCCTAAAATCAATAAATTTGATAAATAACCAATGGAATTGACCAAACCAACTCCATTTTGTAAGGTTGTCTAAATAAGCTTGTGAAGGGTTTGTTTTTTTGTTATTTCATGGTTTGGCTATAAGCATATTGTTTCAGAAGAGAAAAATTTACATGGATGTTCATATTGTCATTGGTAAATTTAATTACACACTTTCCATAGGTTTCACAAGTGTAGGAGGAGTTCAGATCTAGAATTCACTTTTTAGGGCTAGAGGCCTAATTAAGCCTAATTGGCATAAGAGATAGGCAAAACATGTTGACTTCTACTTGGCTTCAGATCATGTAACTTGACATTAAATTATAATAAAACATAGGTTACTTTAATATGTTCTTATATTCTCGTTATTATCCATACAACTCACACAAAAGGAGAAAAATAGAAAAATAAGGCTACAAGGAATGAGGCCTAAAAATTAATTTATTTAGGTATTATATTATTCTAATAAATGATCCATTAATTTTAGATGATTTATATTAACTAAAACCAAGTTTTGACACTTGTGTGCAAAATAGCCCTAAGGAGATGAAGAGCCCTCTAGACACCTTGCAAGAGAAAGAAGTGATGTGTTAATGAGAACATATTTAGGTCAGTTTAAAGGTGTCAAGAGTATATAAAATATTCATGAGAAACTTATTTTATCACAAATAAGGCCATTTATCCTTCAACATGTCAAGAAGAAGGAGAGTTTCAATAAGCTAGTCAATGTGTCAAGCATGCATTTCTACCTCCCATGCCACTTGGAGAATTGGATAATATGTAGAGGAGATTCATATGTATTTTTAAGTTTTTTATGATTGTTTAATAACTCCTCTTCTTTTTTTAACTTTCATGACACTTTTCTACCTTCTCTCTCTTGCACACTTCTCTTCTCTCACACTTTTGCTATATATTGAGCCACTTTGTCTTAGAAATGTATCCTCCACCTGAGTATGGTGAATCCCTACTCATTTCAAAAATTTAAGTAATAAATAATTATCTGGTGTATTTTAAGTTAGATTACCTTGCTAAGTGGTATTTTCTCTTAACATGTTATCATTGCTTACATTTATATTCAACTTTGAAAGTCTATTACAGGGATTTTGAAGTGTTCTAATGTAGTTTTCATTATTTTTATCTACATTAATATCATGTTATGACATTCTCTTATTCCTCATATCTTATCTTAGATTCACAAACCTCCATGATAAATACTAATATAAGGGTAGTTTTGGTGTAGTGTCATATGCAAATTAGACTTGTGTTTGAAGTGTAATTATATTTGGTTGGTAGTGGTTAGGTTACAATTGGTGCATCACTTTTTTAAGATATAATCATTTCATTTTATCTCTATCTCTTTTCATTTAATCAATCAAGTAGTATAGGTGATAATCTATCAAAGATAAATATAGGGAGCTATCCCTTTCAATCTAGAGGTTTACCTCTACTATAGGCAACCCACAAGCCTAGAAGTAATAAAATGTTTCACTCAATTTGGAGAAGTATTAATCTACCTCTCCAAGGGTGAAAAATTGAGTGAAAATAATTACAATTAAAAGGGGTATATATAAATTAAATGGAATAAAGGTGATAATCAGATCTATAGTAGGCCAATTAAATGTTAAACTTAGTTTTAATCATACATTGAATTCATTATGCTAAGATAGTCTAAATATGGATAGTAAAACTATTATAAATATTTAAATGACAAATAAGTGATTTACTTAGCTTATTCTAATGTTAATGTAGTTCTAGATCTAGAATAGGTATAAAGTAGGTGGGAAGGAGATTCTCGAATAGTCATGAGATTCTGTCTTTAATGTTTTTGGCTCTGTAATGTCATATTGGGATGGCTACATTGATGCTATTGTCTAGGATCAATGCTAGTGTCATGTATGTAATACCTACTAGAATAGGGTGTGACCACCTAGATGCTTTTGGGATTTTATTTACCTTTACTTTGGTGTATTTAGATCTGGGTCATGGATAGTAATTCCCTATGAAATGCAAAAAACCCTATCTTTCCATCTTCATAGTGAACTTGGGGGAAAGTGAGTTAGTGGTCTCATGGTGTCAAGCTACCCAAAATACCTCATTATTAGTGGGTGGTACTTACATAATTAATGCTCTAAATAGGGCCTAAAACTCATATAGTTCTCCCCTATGTTTTATCTTGTGTTTGAATCATAAAGTATTTAAAAATTAGGTAAACTAATGACCTAGCTTGTAACTTGGAAAATTAGGTTCTTGAATTGCTACTTTAGTACTTTAAACCTATAAATGTGCAATCCCTATGACTAGTATGTAAATAGGAATAAATAGGGAATCTTTGTTTAATTGAATGCTCTTTGAATTCTCTTTAGTCTTTTTGATAGGTGTAGCTAGGTCTTGTAGATAAGGAATGATTGAGGGTTGATCTTGTATTTATATCAATGCCTTTAGAGTAATAACTTACATTAAATCACTTAGGCTCACCATTAGGATAATTTCATTTTTAAATTTCATGACTTTATGGTAATAGAAATTTTCATTGGGGCATAACAATAATTTTGATGTTACTACCTATCCCATACATTAGTGTCTATGGAATAGGAAGGCAAGTATAGGTTATAAAATTACATAGATGGAAGAAAAGTACATTTTAAACATTTTGGGTAAGATATAAGACTTATGTCATCAAAAAAATATTATTATGGGGGTAGGATGATATGAATATGAGTGGAAAATGGACAAAGGGTGAAAAAATAGTGGTCAAGCTAACATCAGACAACCCATGTGTTTGAGTGTTGCCTATATAGTTGATAAGGACTGCAGGCCAATGTAGTTATCCAAACACAAGAATAAGGAATTAATTAACAAGATCATAAAAATGATGAAGAGATTCCCCAAGGTTTTCTCATAAGGACCTTATAATGTAATGATGGGATTTATCTGATCATGGGGATGATATAAAAGGGGGGATAAATTGACTTGGGTTAGTATATTGAGTGGAATGGGGATGAGAAATGTGATTGTTAGATAAATACAAGTGTTATAAGGGTTAAAATGTGTGGAATGAGTGGTTCAATAAGGGTAATAAGGATGAAATCATATTCATTTTCAACCTTCCTTGTGTCATTTACACTCTATTTTGACATGATAATACTAGAGGATATTGGACCATTTGTCACACCACCACCACCAAAGAGAGTGCATCTAGGAGCATCAGAGAGATGAGGACTGTGGGACCTAATAAGTAACTTAAGTTTGATTATTTTCTATCATTAATATCATTTATTATGATCTAAATTTATGGAAGCACAAAACCTCTTCTAGGAATAATATTTTAAGAAGTAATTTTTCTATCATGAAATGTAGCTTTACATGGGTCAAATATAACTTTACACTACAGATTAATGACTTTGTCTATGTTTTAAAAAAATTAGGGGATTTGCATCTATTAAAACTTTTAAAGTAAATAAGCAACTTCATAAATGGTAAAAGAATTTACGTTAAAATGTGAAGTGATTTTGCATGCCAATCAAAATCAAAGCCACATCTATTAATTAGTAGCTTTGCAGTTAATAGACATGATTTTGCATTTTAAACAAGAGAGAAAGCCATATTTAGGACATAAATACTTTTGACATCATAAAAAGGTCATATTACATTAGATTTAGTAATTATGTTGTAAAATGGGTCATGAGGGAAATTAGGTAGGTGACAGTAATGTGGAATGGATGAAAGAGGAAGGGGTAATAATTATCACATGGATTACTATGATATGAGCTGATGTGTTGACATTTTTATTATAGGAGTGGCTACCAACAATAGGATCTCATGTATGACATTTAGTAGTGATATGGAGGTTGCATGAGTTGACGGTAAAGGATTATGGCATGTTAAAGTTAGTCAATTTATATTATGTGGCATGGATGCAAGTGATCAAAATAGACACAACCTTATTGATATATTTGGTGGGTGGTGGCATTGAGAGATGACTACCTTCCATTTTATGACAAGAGATATGATGATGACATTAGAGAATGTCTAGTGGATATTCTAGATCTCAATTAGAGGGGATTGATTGTACTGGCGATCCATGACCCAAATCATGAAGGTGTAGATATTGGTCATGCATATGATGGTGCAATTATATATAGGTAGATTGATTTAAATAAGTGCTTATGAGAGGATATTATAGATTAACTCACCCTTACCATCATGGTGATTTTCAATGACATTCCACTATCTGACAAGAGTAGGCATTTTTTAGATTATATTGGGTGATATCAAATATGGTGGAGTTCAAGATGATCTTTACCTTGGTAATAGTTATGTTGATGCATTTATATAAGGATTTAAATTTGGATACCTAAATATATGGTCAAAATATATGTGGTTCCACATTCTCATAGATCTAGGTATGGGATCATGTCTCTATAGAGTGACCAGTGGGGACATGACATTAGAGAGCACCTGATGAGATAGTGATATATGGTTGGGATATTTTGATGGGGGCACAATGAGGACATGCAAGTGATATAACATTTTATAGACATGCACTATATGGGCTTATTATAAGGTAAATTACATGGATTCTGTATAGATAGATATAATTGAGATAGAGGAAGGATGTTGATTACATAGGATACATGCTTATAGGATGTTACTTGACAAAGCAAAAGGGTGAGGTGATTGAAAGGTATTGATCAAACATGGTGTAGTGACATTTTAGGAGATGGTAATTTTGTAGGGGCCTCACATGTTTTCTACGATTAATAAAGAGAGTTCATAGTGGATACTGACTATGGAAAGGGATGTATCAAATATCAATTTTTATGTAGTGGTTTTAGTATGGTGGGATTACCAGATGGTGATTATATATTAAAGAGTGATGGGGGAGTATGATTAATGTTTGACCTAGAGGTCCCCAATTATATTGAATTAGATAGTAACACCCATGATGACTCTACAAGAATATATATGCACAATGATGAGGGACTATTCTCATAGACAGAGACATGGAAACTTAGTGCAAATGTTTCTAAGGTGGAAAATGAGAGATACCCATGGATATGGGGATGGAGGGTATGAAAATAATTTATTGTTTAAAGTCTTGTAGATTGGGTGACTAAGAGATGGAGACAAAGATAGGATGGAGATGCCAATATCCCAGGTGGTGTAGCCTAGAGATGGAGATGGATAGGGGGGAAATGGGGATGCATATGGATATGATGAGTGCGGTCTTATGGATATATATGGATAGGGTGGGAATGGAAAAGGCTAGGGTGAGTTATAGGGAGGATATAAATAGTTCCAACAGGTGGTAAACATTTTAGACTCTCCCCTAGTAGTCACATTATTTTGAGAGGTATTGTGTGGGGGAGGATTATAGTGATGACTTTGAGATCCACAATAGAGTATGAGTTAGAAAGAGTGGTGGAGATAGTATATTTTATGGTGGGTACTAATTAGGCAAATTATTCTCATACTAATGAGACTAGGTCATCCCATTTTAGGTTAGTAAAGGATGAGGCTCTAATTTATCAATTTGAGGAGATTATTGCAAGAGATGTAGATATAATTAAACTAGCATGTTAGAGCTATAGTAAGGATATTGATATTTTAGATAGGTACCAAAAGATAGCCTCATTATATATTGAGATGTCCTCATTAATTACCATATATCACACATTTTAGATAGATATATGTTTTTCAAGAGGGTTTGTCAACACAAGGATTGGCACATATGGGTAGTTTATTGATGAGGGTTGGCCAGGAGATTTAGTATTAGATATATTTATATGACCAAGTCATGCTAGTAGGGTACATGACACCATCCTTCATGGATATTAGTCAAATAGGGATCTCTTATAGGTCCATGACTTCTATCCATTCAAAATAGTGACCATTGAGGCCTTCACCATTGCTACCATAAGGGTGAGTCAGCTATGATGTATATATTTAATTATGTATATTGACTCAAGGATGTCATTATTCTATTGTATCCATCCAAGTTTGATGCATTCATAGACCTAATTCTAATATATGTTAGATGATGTATGTGTTGTGTTTATTGATGGGTATGATGTGTAGTACCATGTTGTATGTTAATGATTTTTTATGTTTATGATTATCATGATGATGTATAGGACTTATGATGTTATTTTTTAGGATTGATGAGTATGTACATGATGATTATGTCATAGATGATAATGATGATCTTTTCTATTGATTTTCATGTTAGCTTCCTCAACTCATATATTAATGTTAGATTAGGACATGATGTTATGATGATGCTATGTTAGTGATATGATATTACTTATGATGTTAGACTACCATTTTATGGATATATTATGTATTAATGTGATGTTTATTTAGATACATGATGATAAATATGATGTTATGATAGATGACTATATATGATGCAAGATATGTGATGTTACAACAGATGAGATAGATGTGGATATGCATTATTATGATAGATAAGATATAATGAGTAGATGAATATTATTATGAAAAGATTATGTGGATTATGATGTTGAGATAAATTGAGTGATGTGTTGAGAAATAATTTTTAATATAGTAGTAGACAAGATGCACCATGATACACATAGTACCATCATGAATTCTTACCATAATGGATAATGGATTGACAAAAAAAGATAAAACACAAAAATGTGAAAGTATCCTCTAGACAATATGCACCATGATACACATAATACCATCATGAATTCTTACCATAATGGATAATGGATTGACACAAAAAGATAAAAACCAAAAATGTGAAAGTATTCTCTTAGCAAGATGTGCTAATGGAATTGATAGGCCAAGATGACACCAATTGAAATAATAAAAGACAAGTAACATAAACTATATGCACACAATAAATAAACATAAAATAAGAAAACACACAATGGATACATTCACAAATAGATTTTTAAAAAAAAGGTCACACACATTCATATTTACATGCATAATGATTATGGTTGTTATGATTTTACTTTGTCATGTCATCAATCTTATGGATGAGGGAATGGGAAAATAATAATTCAACTTAACCTTATTGTAATCTTGCCCCTATGTCATGATATAAAATATAGGGTGAGATGAAAAGATATGCATAGTGATTTGATGAATAATGACATATGATGGTGATGTTAAGGGATTAAGGACAATTTGGTACAAGTAATAAGATAGGTTATGTAAAATTACACAATTACTATTTTGAGAACATAAACACACATGAGACTATGCAAAAAATAAATCCAGACTCAGTATCCAAATGGATAGGATTGATGCTTGGTAATGTGACATAGTGACAAAGGATGATAGACAAGATAAGGATGAAAAAGAATCTCTAGATAGTTCTCCCAAGAATTTCTTTCTAATTTTTTAGATTTTATTAGATATCCTTAAGCTAAATAATTATTGTGATGTCAAAATGTTCTTGAAGAACTTTTTTATATAAACATTATGTGACCAAGACCAAACAAGATGGATGGAATAATGGTTATGATTAAAAAAAAGTTAAAAAGAAGGGAGGATGATATGTGTGGACTTACCCAAATTATATTATGTTTCTTCCTGAGATGCTTATAGATAAATTCATATCATGAGTGATGTTGGAGACCATTTTCATCACCATGTTAATCCAATGAACTAGATAACTAGTTTTCACCATTAGAATTTGTCTTTTACAATGATGACCTTGACATGATTTAGGTATAAAACATCTTCAAGTGCATAATGTTCATCTACTCATTGAATTCCTATACTTATTTAATAGCCAATTTGTATGCTCCTAAACTAAATTGGGTGATGATGACACAAGTTCCAAGATAATTAGGCTTGAACTTACCTTTCTTTTCATAATCAGGGTTTGTATTTCATTTATTTATTTCAAGATTAGGTCACTAATTATTAACTCTTGTGGCCTAAATTTCTTATTGTATTGATTTAATAATCAATTTTGATAGGACTTAAGGTGATTGAGGGAATTGAGTTACTTATCATCAAGGTGTTCTAGTTTATGAAGTCATGTGGCCCTATATGCTTATTCATTGATGAGACATTGGAGGGATATATATAAAGAGGGTAATTAGACCTCAATCTTTAAGATAGCTTCAGAACCAAAGACTAATAAGTATGGAGTTATACTGGTTGGAGTTTGTATGCTTATGCAATAAACCCAGAAAGAAACATATAGCTGAAGATTCTAATCACAACCAGCATCATTAATGATCTTTTTGATAATTTTAATAATGGTTCTGCTATTCACTTTTGATTGGGTATTAACCTATGTGTAATAGGTGTGGACCACTTGTGTTTGATATTAAATTGTTTACATGGGTCCTTAACATATTTATTATTTAAATATTTTTCATTGTCATAAGTAATGATAGAGGGGATATCATAATGATAAAGTATATGATTGTTAATGAATTTATATATTTATTTACCATTGACATAAGTGAGTGGCATAGCTTCCATCCACTTGGTAAAGTATTTATTGGATGTAATGATGTGATTGTGGTTGTAAGATGAGGAGGGGTTAATCTTTCCAATGAAATTAAATACCCAAGTAGAAAAAGGCCATGGATTAGTTATTGGTATCAATTCTTATGATGAAGCATGAATGATATCTCCATGTTTCTGACATTCTGTACATTTTTTTACATATTGACAATCATCTTGATACATAATCAACCAATAATACCTAATTTGTAAGATCTTTTTAGCTAGGACCATCCCACTAGTATGTTCTCCATAATGCCATCGTGAACCTCCTTGACCAAGTGGACCTCATAAGAATTCAGACATTTTAATAAAGCTCCTATCATATCCTCACTCATAGAACATGTTACCAAGGATGGAAAAATGGGAAGATTTTTTAATGAAATATCTATGATGGTGTCACCCAAGGTTGGGAGAAGGGTATTATCATGAATATAGTTGTAAATATCTTGATACCATGGAATACTAGGACCATCAATTTCATAAACATTTTTTGATGTAGAAATTTTTGGGTTGGGATTAAAAATAATCAACTAATAATTATTTTTTTTAATCCAGAGACATTTCAAGCAAATAACCAATTGTATCCATCATGTTCACAGATTTATCATTGGTTTGTGGAACTTGTTCAAATGTGACATGTTGAAATTTCATCTTAAAATTGTCAATCATGTGTTTACAGTGAATAATCTTATAATATTTTGACTACAAATCATCATTGACCTATTTTATTATAAACTAAGAGTCACCATAAAATTGAATATGTTGGATGTTCCATTGATGAGCAAGTTGATGTCCTACAATAAACACCTCATATTATACAATGTTGTTAGTGCAAGGGAAGATGATTCTAAAATCATTTCGAATAATATCACCTTGAGGTGTGACAAGAAGAATGCCAGTTCCTAAATTAAGAAGTGAAGGATCCATTAAAATAGATCTTCCATTAGTGACTAATTAGTTGTGAGGATTGATTCATCTAGGAAACTTATACTCAATGGTCGAGTATCAAACACAGAAGCTTCTACCAACTTATCCACTAGGACTTGTCCTTTGATTATCTTTTGATTGATATACTCAATGTTAAATTCACTTAAAACCATTATCTATTTGACTATTCTTTTTATTAGATCTGATATAGACAATAGATATTTTATAGGATCAATTTTGGAAATGAGCTTACTTTTATTGTTTAGCATGTAGTGACAAAGCTTTTGAGATTCAAAGATGACTTCTAAACAAGACTTTTCAATAAGATAACAATTAAGCTCATAGGATACTAGTATTTTTCTAAGATAGTATATGGCTCTTTTTTTTCCTTGTTTTTGGAGACAAAAAAGCTCCCAATACACATTTAGTGGAGATATAAAGGAGCAATGGTTTTCCTCATGTTGGTGGTGTTATGACTGGTAGATTCAATAGGTATTTTTTCAAATCATTAAAATATTTATGACATTATATACTCCAATGATATGCATTCCCTTTGTTTAAAATGAGTAAATGGTTGACATTTATTGGCTAGCTGGGAAATAAAACTATGGATGATCTAAAGCCTTCCTTGTAGACTTATGAGTTATATAAGATTTTGAGGTGGAGTCAATTATTTGATGGCTTTGAATTTTATAGGGTTGAATTCAATGCCTTGCCTAGATACAATGAATCCTAAGAGTTTTCCTAATGTGACATGAAAGACACATTTATTAGGATTTAACATGACTTTATACTCTCTTAATCTCTCAAAGATCCCTGTAAGGACTGTAGGATGTTCTTCTCATATTGTAAATTTTCTTAAAATGTCATCAACATAATCTTAGACAATGTCATTCACCATATCAATTAATATTACTATCATATTTATTTGATAATTTGCACCAATGTTATTTAATATAAATGGCATGACTTGGTAATAGAATGTTCCTAATGGTGTAGTCAAAGTAGTTTTATTCTAATCTTCTGCTATAATTTGGAGCTAATTGTATCTCCATCCATGAACAATAGCATTTTATAACTTGTAGTTTAACCCACAATCATGTTGATTTTCAAGGAGGGAATTCATCTTTCGGGTAGGTTTTATTAAGGTCTCTAAAATTAGTGTAGATCCAAATTCTACTCTATGACTTACTGACATGTATAATATTTGAGATCTAATCAAGTAGTTGATAAGAAAAATGAATCCTACATCCATAAATTTATTTAACTCTTCTTTTCCTAAGATTATGACCTTGAGATGCATCTTACAAAAAAAATTATCAGAGTGGACCACAATCAAGGATCAGTTTGGATAGGATAGAATGCATGAAGAAAACCTATATGGAATAGTGAAATACAAGTAAACAACTCAAAAGAAATAAACTAGTATTCACAATAAATAAATTATTTTTCTCATTAGACAAAAAATATTTAGGAAGTTACATTATATAGGTGAAAGATAAACATGTCCTCACATCCTCATGAATGTTGGATTATCTTTCACAATGACTAGAAAGACACCTAAGAAAGCTAACTAAACATGTGTAGGGAAAAACCATTAAATAGAATAAAAACCTACACTAACACCCCTCTTAAGTGTAGCTCAGGTTCAAAGTATAAATTTTCCCAACATAAATGCTTTATGAGGTACACAAGTACATTAAAATGCCCCCTATAGGAGGATGTTAGAGTTGCTCAAACCCCAAAAAGAGATCACAAATGAAGAAACTTTCTCTCAGTGAATGGTTTGGTGAATATATATAATGCAAATCAAAAATAATAAACTTGATTTATATGAAAACATTTACTTACTCATGCAATTACAATCTCTTATGTGTTTTCTTTAGATAGGTCCTATACTTCTCTTTTACACTCTTGATTTGTTCTTGGTGTTTCAATATGCTCTTAAAACTCCTTACATACTCTTAATTATCCTCTCTCTTTTGAATGAATATCACTACTTCATCCATATCTACATTCTCCCCTCATTAACATCAACATCATTGCCCAATACATCACTATCATGTCTTTAATCTTTGTCCTTGCTTCAATCTTGCTTATCTTCTCACAATGAATCTTAGGCAATAAAGGTCTAAAACATGATTCAAGGTTTTGGTATTAATTAAGGATTCTATGGCCATTACTCTATCCATTTATAACTCCTTTAAATCCTCTAAATAGAAAACACCATCTCCAAGCAAAACTCTTCAACCATCCACTCCTCTCTTTAAGGCTAGCTTTCTTGTAACCCTGCTAGCATACAAATATCCTTGGTTTGAATAATAGATAGGGTTTCATAACAAATGAAACATATTTACAAACACCCTTTATCCCTTTATTTCCTCACACAAATTTTTAGGGTTCAATTCTTGATGGAAGTACACTTTTCTTCATTCCCTTTCTTACCAATTAGGTCTATTAGGCTTGGTTTAAAGACACAATCAAAAATACCGTACAATACGAAAAGGTACAATTCACAAACTTTTAAAACATTTTAAAACACCTAAATTTATCTCATATTATAAATTTTTGGTAAATTTGGAGGGTGAAAATTCCAAATAGACACATTTGACTTTCAAAACCCTAGTCCTAGCTTACTCAGGCTTGTGTAAGGCCGAGGGCTTATAAATTAGATAATTTAATTTTGAAAACAATTAAATCAGTTTTGAGACATTTTTGAGGTCTATCTAACCTTGATACAACTTTTAAAATAACTCTTTACCTTATAAACATCATTAAACATCTCCCATATCTTTTTATATGATTCTAAACACTCTTATAGGATTATGTACAGGTTCCTCTTGACTGTTGCATCTCTAATGGGAATTAGAGCCTCCAAAGTGAAAAATATATATTATAATATACTATATATATATATATATATATATACATACATACATATATATATAATAATACTTCCAAGGGAAAACCACTTGACTAACATTCAACACTATAACATGCATTTGACATTAACAGTTGAGCATGAGCAGAATTACTCTTTAATGGATAGAGTTGTAGGTTATCATATTTTATATTAATTTTTAAGTCTCCAATAATAATTATATAAATAATGATGAAATAAATAAAATCTACCCAACCTCCTAAACATTCACAAATTGATCTTGATTTTTCATAAGACTCTAAATTGGGAAAAACATCCAACGTACCTAGTTGTTTAATCTATCAAAGAATGTTTAGATCAGAGAATCTCCCAAAATGATATAAATAAATATTAAGGAAAATAATTGATAATTTAATTCTTTCATGATTGTAATACACCTTTATGACTCACTAAAATGTCCACTTTTTACACAAACAATCTTTATTAGTGATGAATCCTCACTACCTCTGATTGTCACTACACCATCTTCCACTCAGACCTGTACCATACAATAAAATAATTTATCAATGGCCTCAAGGGAATTTTAGACTATTATTCCACTTATTAAACATTAAAAACATGTTAAGTAATAAGTTAACAACATAAAATAACTCCTTATTATTGAACTATGATAAGTATATTAAAATACAGACTATTCTCATACCACTATCCTTCATGGACATTAGTAAATATTTTATTCTTACTAAATTTATCTTCCTCATCCTAAAAAAACTTATAAACTACTCACCTTTTTACTTTAGATTCCTAATTTTATGTATTTTATACATTACTCTCTTGTTGACTACCTCCAAGAGGCTAACTCCAACATAGGTCATTCCAAAGGTTCTTGAAATTGCCTTAATTTAGGCTTACATGGACATAATGACCCTCCAAAACCTTACCACATGAACCTACACTCCTCTTACACCTTATATAATCTTTTTTAAACCTTCTAAAACCATTACATTTTATGAAACTCGTTCACATTACTCTTATACTCATATACAAGATTTAAATATTGAAATTACCCTTTTTGGTGGGAAAATTCCAAAGGGATATAAACATATATTTTTATGAATTTTAACTTGACTCAAACAACATGTAGGGGACCCTAAGACACCCCTCACACTCACTCAACACCTAAACACTCACAGTTGACCAAATTTACACAATTGTCATGATGTTCTTGCATTATACTCCCTAAGTGGGATAAATTTGAGCTCTAACTCAAATACATCTTGTTCACTTTCTTCCTTGATTTCTAATTATTTTTCTTCTTACCCTTTAACCTATTCTTTCTTATACTTCTCTCATATTATTTGCCTCTTCTTAGCTAGTCCTTTTTCCTATGTCTTTTTTCCTTAGTTTGTAACCTAGTCAACCTATCTTCTAATTATATGAAGTGCATGATCTTCTACAATTTCTATTATTCTTCATAATCCACGTCCTCTATCTTTGATTTCTCCTTAATTTAATCTACCTTTTTTCCATGTTCCCTTTAAAAAATTTAATGGCTCAATACCTTTCTTATTGAAACTTCATTGTTTCTTTCCTTCACTCTTATCATGAATTTTTCTTGCACTCCTTGTTGTCTTATCTCCTTGGAAATGTTTACCTCCTTATCTTCCTGCTCTAATGGATCTTTTTTTTCCTTTATTCCTATCATATCTCTAATTACATCTTCTTGCACCTTTTCATCACTAGATGTGTTAGAACACTTAATGTCTAAGTGGGATAATTTAGACCCTTAACATACTTTGGTTTATTATTAAATAATAATAATTTATGATTTATTAAACACGAGGTGAGAACCTCATGTAAATAAATAATAAAATATTGTGATTTATTATTAACCAATTAAATTAAATGATTCTCTAGAAGGATGGACACATTAGTTACAATGTTCACCTCCCCTCACATTTATTATAAATAGGGTTTTACCCCTATTGTATTTTCATTAAAAACACACTCGATGAATTTGATATTTGCATGTGGCAAATATTTTCAAAGTTTATATGAAATTTTTTGTGAATAAGTGAGAAGGGAAGGCTTTATATTGGTGTGTGGAGTCTCTCAATTTATTGAATATCATATTTATGGGATTTTTACCCCTTGGAGGTTTTTCCACTTTAAATTCTTGTTTAATGTTTCAATTTATGTGTGTTCTTTGCCATCATTTATTCATCTATATATAATATATATTTCATATATATTTTATATTATATTGATTTTATCAATATGTTGATTTGTGTATATGAGTCGTCACATGGACTCCTTTCTCAATGTGAGACATCACTTTATTTTCCAAATTAGGTTTAAATGTACTCAATTATTTTTGGAACTTATTCCAATATACTCCTTAATCCTATGTTTAATATTAGTAGCAACACTATCACTCGAATAGTTCAAATTCATACCTTGCTCTTGTTTATTCTCTTATTCACCTTCTTCTAGTGTCTTTGCTTGTAGTTGTTCATCTCTTGGCATATTCCTTATGTTGATTTTTGGGACATAAATTCCCTCCCATTGTTCTCTCAATACTAACCTACTCTTATTCTCTAATATAATCACATTTGGACTGGTATAGTCCTCCTCCAAACATGCATTCTTCATAAAACTTCCCTCTTGGCTATTTTTCTCTATGTTTTGCTCAATCATGAGCTCTTTTAATTCCTTGCTTCTTAGATCTTATTTATATATTGTTATGTAACTTTTCATCCTCTCATATGTTCTTCCATGCTTCTATTTCCCTTCAGTTTGCTTTGGGGTCACATTCACTTGCTTTGATTTGACTTTATTAAACAAAATCATGGCTCCTTTCTTCCATTGCTTATCTGTAATAAACTATACCTGATGTGCATCCACCTCATATTCTTTACCTCTATCATATGGCCTAACTATGGCCCAAAACTCTATTTATTTTTATAAACCCTCATGTCTACATGCTCTTAACTTATTTCTTTTATGTGTTTTCTCCTCATTTACTTTCCAAAACATTAGTATTAACTTCAAATGTTCTTGGGCACCCCAATGGTGATCTATATCATCTAAGGACAACAAAATATTTGTCTTTACCTCTCTTTTTTTACACCTCATATAAAATTTGATTTCCTCTTCACATGCTTGTTTATCTTCAACTTGTCGGTTCATCTCATCATCTTTACTTGGCTATAAATCTACACCATTATCCTCTTGAATGATTATCACATGTTGTTTATGAGTTTTAATTGTCTCTTTAAGGACCTCATTGTCCTTCTTGGTTTATCTCATGCTTGATTCCTTCTTCAACTTTATCCTCATATTCAAAACCATTTTTTCATACTATCCATAAATATTTGTCCTCATAACCATCTTATCCGTGATGGTTTTCTCATGTATACCTATTTCATTGATTTATCCTTCATTCATTGAAGACTTATAATTTTATTTCTCTATATAACTAGTGAAGACTTATAGTTTTATTTCTCTATATAACCAATAAATTCATTCACTTTTGTTTCTTTTTTGAGTAATGTATCCCTCTCTTTGACATTATTCCTTATGTTATCTTGAAATGCTAACTTTTTCTCCAATGTGACATCTTCATTCTTCCTCTCACTTTGTTTTAAGAGATTAAATAGCTCCATCCCATCCTTTTGCATCTTACATGCCCATATCTTCTTATTTCCTTCATTAATTTCATTCATGAATTTTTCCATGGCCTAATTATAGTCTTTATAAACATCAGGTGTTGATTTTAACCCTCTTTCATCTTACAACTCAACTTTGACACCTACATACATACACTCAAAAATATCATTAAAAATAATTAATTGAGGCCTTGTAGCCTCATTAAGTGCACTTTGTATAAGTACTTCACTTCATTTTTTCCTTTATTACATCATTATACATTCTTTATCTTTGAAACCTACTTCATTATGCATGTATTTATTCATTTCTCTCTCTATTTATTTGTAAAACAACTTCTTTTTCTTTTCATTATTTTTCTTGGCAATTCTTCTTTGCCTCTCTCTCCATGAGTGGCCTTATATGCCACTTGATCTTCTTTCTCAAGGACCAATCATAAAATTGGTATTCTTATTCATGCATGTGCTCCACCATGATCATTATCCTCTCTAAGCTTTGCCCCAAATATTTTCTTATTTCTTTCACCCCTTCTTATATATCCATCTCTTCTCTTTTGGTGTCTTCTTTCACTATCTTCTCTTTGTAGTACTTTGTCTCAACCATGCCATACCTTTTATTTTCCTTTTCTATCTTCATCTTCTCTTATTCTTCACTTTCTATGCCTCACTTGGACCTTTTTTTCTCACCATGTTTTCCTACTTTCCCCCTTAAGACCTCACTTGGGTCTCCTTCACTTTATTTTCCCTTCTTTTCTTGACTCTATCTTGGAGTCTCTCTTTTTATTATCTTCTTGAATTTTTACTTGAGATTATAACAACTCTCTTCACCTTATTCAAGACTTAATTGCTTTAGGGCTGATACCATAAATTCTATCTTTCTTTATTTTTTGAGTTGTTATGCTCTTTCGTTACTCTCTTCTATAGGCTCTGTTTGCCTAGTCTCCAAGTCCTTCACCTTGGACTTAGGGGATCTATATTCTTCTCCCACTAATTATATTATTTATTTTGACCTAAATTAGTATTGCCTACACCTTGGTTTAACTTAAAAATACTCTTCACAACTTGAAATTTTTTCATAAACACAATAACAAATTATCAAAGAAAATGTACCTTTTTCTTGCTTTTACTCTAGTCTAATCCTCTTTGCCAACAAAATATTCTTGATCTGATACCAATTGATGTAGATAAAAACTCATAAACTTGATGTATATGATAACATGCACTTATTCATGTAATTAAAATATCTGATGTGTTTACTTTAGATAGGTCCTTTGCTTCTCTTTTACACTCTCGATCCATTCTTGGTCTTTCAATAGGCTCTTAAGCCTCTTTTCATACTCTTAATTATCCTCTGTTTTAAATATATATCACTAATTCATCCATCTCTACATTTTCCCCTCATTATCATCAACATCATATCTTAATACATCATTATCATGCCTTTACTCTTTGTCCTTGCTTCAATCTTGCTTATCTTCTCACACTGACTCTTAGGTAATAAAGGTCTAAAACATGATTCAAGGTTTTGGTCTTCATTATTTATTATATGACCATTAATTTTTTAATTTATAACTCCCTTTAATTCTTTAAATAAACAACATCGTCTCCAATCAAAACTCTTCAACCATCCACTCCTTCTCTCTTTAAGCCTAGCTTTCTTGTAACCCTCCTAACATACAAATATCCTTGGTTTGAATAAATGATAGTGTTTCATAATAAAATAAACATATTTATAGACACCCTTTATCCCTTTCTTACCTCACACAAATTTTTAGGGTTAAATACTTGATGTAAGTACACTTTTTTTCACTCCCTTTCTTACTAATTAGGTCTATTAAACATGGTTTGAAGACACAGTTCAAAATATCATAGAGTACGACAAGGTAAATTTTCAAAATATTATAAAAAACAAAAATTTATCTTAAATTACAATTTTTTCAAAAATTTGGATGGTTAAAATATTAGATAGACACATTTGACTTTCAAAACCCTAGTCATAGCTTACTCAGGCCTGTGTAAGGCCGAGGGCTTATAAAACTAGATAATTTTATTTTGAAAACACTTAAATTAGTTTTGAGACTTGATTGATGTCTTTTAAACCTTTATACAACTTCTAAAACAACTTTTTTCCTTATAAACATTATCAATCATCTCCCATAGCTGTTTATATGATTTTAAACACTGTTATAGGATTGTGTACAGGTTCCACTTGAATGTTGTATTTTTAATGGGAAATGGAGCCTCCAAAGTGAAAAAACTCACTTAAAATATACTATATATATAATTATTAAAATACTTCCAAGGATCAACCACTCGACCAACCTTCAACACTATAACATGCATTTGACATTAACAACTGAGCATGAGTAGAATTACTCTTTAATGGATAAAACTATAGGTTATCATATTTTATATGAATTATTAAGTCTCAAATTATAATTATCACAATAATTTTTAACTCAATACAATATTCCCAACATCCTACACATTCACAAATTGATCTTGAGTTTTCATAAGACTCTAAATTGTGCAAAACATCCAACCTACCTAGTTGTTCAGTGCGTCCAAGAATATTTAGATTAGAGAATATATAAAAATGATATGACTCAATATTAAGGACAAAAATTGATAATTTAATAATTTCATGATCATAATAAACCTTTAGGACTCACTACAATTTCCACTTTTTACACAATCTTTAATCTTGATGAATCCTCACTGCCTCTGACTGTCACTACACCATCTCAGACCTAAACCATATAAGAAAATAACTTCACAATGGCCTCAAGGGAATTTTAGACTATTATTTCACTAAATAAATGTAAAAACATTTTAATTAATAATTTAACCACACAAAATAACTCCTTATTGAACTATAATAAGTATATATAAAATATAGTCCATTCTCATACCATTGTCCTTTATGGATAGTACTAAATATTTTATTCTTACTCCATTTCTATTACTCCTCTTGAAATATCCTTCTAATATAATCATTTTTTTCCTATACACACCTAATTTTATGAATTTTATACATTACTCTCTTGGTAACTACCTCTAAGAGGCTAACTCCAACATAGGTCATTCCAAAGCTTCTTGAAATGACCTTTTATTTAGGCTTACATTGACATAATGACTCTCTATTATTTGAAAAAAAACCACTAAGATTGGGGGTGAATTAGTGTTCAATATTTTTCATTCAATTATAATCATCATTTATTAACCATTCAAACATATATTAATTGATCTAGCAACATCACAAAGAAAGCATACTCATACAAAGAATGAAACATAAGAACACATCATATGAACACAAGAGTTATGTGGGAAACCCTCATGGGGGATAAAACCCACTAAAAAAAATCTTATAAAACTTATCCTATAATACTATGAATCAATTTTGGTTAAGCATAAATCCAACAAGGAGCACCAACCCTTAAGAATTTATCAGGCACCAACTTGACTTTAGCAAGCACCAACTTACTAAGAGGATATAACCCACTTGCTGATTAAGCACCCACTAAATAAACAATCTAAAACTATACACCTTTATTTTTTTCCCTCTCAAAACTAATTATGTTCTTCTCTTTCTCTATCACAGTCAAACTTGTCTCTCACAAAGCAAAACTACCCTTCTTGTTCTCTCAAATAGCCTTCATATTCATCAGTATGGATCAACAAAACATGATATCAACCCTCATAAACACATGAAAACCTATAACACATTAGTAACACATCATTAATAATCTATTAAAATCTCAAGTAACTTCCATAGACCACTACTCACTACCTTCTCTCAGCTTGTATCTTCAATCTAAAGCTCTCTAGATCTTCCTTTCACACTCTACCCTTATAGATAGAAAATAAGACATATAACTTGCTTGTATACCTTTTGAACATTCATAATAATATCCTTAATACCTATCATTGAGTTATATCCATCCTTATCCCTTTATTCTGCTCCTTTAGCTTGATATTCAATCAAATCCTTTTCATAAGCATATCTGGACAAATAGGCCTAGTAGCCTTGTATCAATATAATTTACTTGCTCATCACCTATATAAAAACTATTATACCTTCATGGAATATTAAATACACTATTATTATTTTTTTCATGACCTCTCACCACTTATAAATATTTTATTTCCTTTGCTTTAATCTCTAATAGTCTAACTAGCCCAAATAGGTCTATTTGGCCTTCTTCTTATACTTGTCACTAGTTCACTCACTCTCTCTGTCAGCCAAATCACTAATCCATTAGGATTAGACCCAAAACATGACTTATGACATGTTACACATAATAATCAATCAAAATAGAATCACCATTGGGTCAAACAAACTCACGTAGACCACCTTCTCTTCTTAAGCCTATTAGAGACCTAAAACATTTAGCCCTCCAATAATATGTTTCATTTTAATTCTTTGAAATAACATAGACCTCAATAAAAAAATGTAAACATTTTTTAAAAAAATTATCCAATAAACTATAAATACCTTTCTAATTCTTTTATAAGTCACAACTCATTTGCTCACATCATGAAAGCTCTATTAGACTTCATATCACCAATAGGTCTCACGGAGACCTAAATGAAATGGATCTACTTCTTCTCACTCAAAAATTACCTCTTAGGCCAATTATATCATATAAAATAAGTATTAAAAAATACAATATACTTATTATAACAGTAACCTACTTCTTTTCAAGCTTCTCAAGCAATCATGGCTTAGATCACTTCATAGAATCTTCATGGAAACACACGGTCAAATAGGTTTGTGAAAATAATCTAGTTCCTATCAAGATTTTGATATAATTTATTTCCTTCAAGATACTCAATATAGGTCACCAAAATAATTAAACCCATTTAACATGAATCTAAGGTCATATTCAAACTCGTAGACCATTAAACTCTTTAAGATACTCTTTGTATTGACTCAATAAATCAACTTAGTATACACAGTCAAGACCCTATTTATGAAAACTCATAACATTTGTCATTCTTATATCATTTAAATTCTTCATGGAACTTAAAATATTTCAAATTACTCTTTAGATCATCTCCAGTCCTTGATTCTCATGGATAACACCTCTACCAAGAATGGCATTAGTCTTATAGACCAATCAACAACTCTCATGAGCCTCTATTTTGATCTTTGTTTTTTGAACATCAACTAGAGCTCAAACATACATTTCAAGAATGATACCTTCTAAAGAAAATTTATCACTCAAACTCTCTAACACTCACTAAACTCTATAGATCATATAGGAGACACTTCATCAAAATATTCCTTAGGGTTTGTAGTCATAAAAAGACTAGAAACCCTCATTCCTTTGTTCTTTCTATTTTTTATCATATAAAATACAACTACAGTAGAAAAAATACGTTAATAACATATACAACTACTTTGAACAATCTCCTTTCATGTATAACTATACCAAACTAATTATCAAGATACTCTTGTCACTCAAAAATAAATACTTAAGACCTAGTCAACATTCATAGTGACTTTCTTGCACAAACACATGCTTTCATATCTCCTTCAATGCATGGAATAGGACTATAAGAAGTTATCAACACCATTCAACACTTAGAAAAACAATCCAATTACTTAATATAAGATCAAAACCCATTTTATTCTTTTTGAGTTCACCGATAAAAACATAGTCAGCAAAAAGCAACCTTTAACATACAATAAATCCACTTATATAGATTGTTAAGATAAACTACCACCTGGAGGAAGATCTTCATGAAGTTTGATACAAATTTTATTTTTACACTATCTTCATTTGATCAAAATCATGACTTCTATAATCCATTCTCTGCTCTTAGGTCTATTACATTCATAGTTTAAATTTGAACTCCAATGGCTACATTTTTTTAAAATAATAGCTATTTCACATAGCTTAAACTTGACGGTCTCTAGAAAATCACATTCAACTAGAGAGACTTTAGAGGCTTATAAATTGAGATATAAAACTCTTCAAGACACCAAACTTTTAGGTAACCTTCATGGCACTATAGACAACATCTCCAAGTATTCTTTTGACTAGGTTTGACTTCTCAAGTACAATTAATAAATGCATAAAAAGACTAACTTACCCATACTTTCATGATGAGTAGTGATAGCTTGTATTCTCTAAGCTATAATGGTACATTCTTCTCTCTCCAAAGGGAAAATGAGACATCATAACCTCACCAAGACACCTATAGATGCCTCAAAACATCCTCCTTGTCCTCACTGATCTAAATCACTAGCATATGCTCTCCAAACCATCAAATGACCTCTTTTTCATTAATGCATCATATAGCTAAGATAACTATTGACATAAATTACAACCTATGGCATCAATTTCCATGCTCAATAATCTCCCCCTTTTTCATTAATGGTAAACCACTCTCAAAATGTCTTTGTTCCTAATCTAAAATTCTCCTCCATTCTAATCTTTCTCCCCCTTTGACATTAATGACAAAGGGTCATACACACTATCACAAGGTCATCCACACATAGTCCACTAATACTTGGACCTAACCACTCTCAAATATAGAAAATCCCCCTTGGTCCATACATAATTCTCAATTCTTACTCTTATTTGGGCTCTCAAACCATATTAAACAAAACATGCTTCTTGAATCTTTGAAACATCTCATATATACTCCCCCTTACTCTATGCACACCTTAGAATCATATCAATTAAAGTGAACATATGTCTAACTATTCTACTCCATTTAAATTTAAAAAACACCTAATCAAAAAATAACTAATCCTTGACTCTTTTCTCACAAGATTCATACCCATATCTCACATTACACTCAAGATACCTGAGTTAGCTCCCCCTAACTCCATGTTTCACCTATGTTATATGCCTTTATGATGAATACACTATCATCTATATTAGTAACACTCTACCTTACCTAAATTCATACCTACCAAAAATATCTTTGAAATAATCCTTAATATAATCATACTTACACACACATGGATCATCATGCATATGCCCCCATAAAATGAATTCTAGATATGCATAAAGGAACTCTAAAAAATGATCATACCAATAGCATAAAAAAACTTTGCATACCCCTTAGTTTTCTCAATTAACCATCACACACCTCTATATATATTTATGACACCTTTATTCTACCTCTTCCATGCTTAATAAGACCTGCATCCTCTGTTCATATCATGAAAGCTCCTTTAGGCCTGACTGCCATATTAGGCTTATGCACCTAAAAAAATATTTTTGCAAGAATGAATTTTAAACAACTTATATAAAAAAATTCTAGGTACAAACCACATATTTATGGAAACTTCATGACCTCAAGGCCATAAAAAAGTTTATTATACACTTCAATAAAAATCTTAAGGCCTCAAACTTAATTCTGCAACATGACCACTCAGAGCTACCATTCTACCTTAAATACTAGTCAACATGCCTTTGACTTTACATACTAACATATAAAATTATAATGATAATAAATACATTAAAAATATCCTATTTCATCCCTAAAATAACTTCAAATACAAAAACATCATGGCATAAAATCAAAACATTGGTCTTGTATATCCAAACCATGACCCTCTCTCTTACAATCTTCACTAAACCAGACAAGCAACTTTGTGACCAACTTATCAAACACTTAAAATAAATTTCACACAATATCTAAGGCATTAATAGGAAACACAATTCCAAAAGAACATATTCAATCACTTAGGATCACTAATCTACTATGCAAAGGTCTTCAACATCGATAATTCTGGAAACACATTTTTCACTATAAGACCAGTTAGCGACGACATCACTTGGAAGACCAAAAATATTGACATATAGGATATATCATGTCTTAAAACCTTAATGGACATAAAATATGAGTATTTAACTTATCCCTCCGTCCATTCACTTCTTTTGGTCAATGCAACTTATAAGAACTATATAGACTTATTTACAAATATGCCTTTAACTAATAATTTACTCTCCTCTCTCTAACCAATTCCACTTGGATGTGACTAAGAGAGTTGAATCCAAGATTAAATAATCATAATAATATTCCCAAACCATTATAATCACTTTCCAATCATTTCTTGTACATCAGGTCCAACCTAAGGTTTTAGGAGGGTTTAGACCAGTTACATTCTTAACATTTATTCATAGATGTATGACATTCAAACTATCAATAAATGAATCTGATTTAAAGATAAGACACTCATTCATCTCTCCCAAAAAATTTATCTCACCATGAAAATGAATCATAAGCTAATGATCATCTCAAAGTTGCTATCAAGTTTTGTAACTAGGCATTCCTTAACTCGAGGAGACCATAACACCTTCTTATATACTTTTGCTCCAAATCAAGACCTCAAAATTGGGGAATACCTTTATAAAATATTTTATAAACTAACCAAAACATCAAACCATATTTCATTCTTCAAAAACTACCCGTCATGCTTCAATAGACTTGGTAGGGTATAGGACTAGCTCTAGGTACAGACCTAAACCAAGCAACACCTTTCTTCTACCATACTAGCTGACCATGTAGACCACCTTGGAATTCCTATGAAGACCTTAATAACACCTTCAAACATATTAACTGATTTAAAATATCCTCCCATTATCTCATCATGTATTTATCTATTCAAACGTCAACCATGACCTAGATTATGCAAACAACTAGACTTATTAGTTGTCTTTAAATTCTATCTTTCTGTACTGATACTGATGCAAACACCTGCCTCCATTCCTCTTCATGGATCATGGTACTTTTTTGATGATATGCATACATTATCTACCTCTCAACTGATCATCCATACCTTTATTTCAATAACCACCTCAATATAGAAGCCTTCACATGTTTCTTATTGGTTGAAGAGTGTCTCCTTGAAGCCTATATAGAGACACCCCACTTTATAGGGCTCTAGAACAATGTAAAGTTAGGATACTCCTACTTCTCTAATACATTTCTCTAAACCATATTAAAATCATGAGGTTGATATTCTTTCTTTATGATTCTCTTGGTTTTGATTGGCACCTCAAGCTTGATGTGTGCATCATCCTTCTCTTTAATTGCCAATTTTTCTTCCAATGCACCATCAATAGATGCTCATAGTACATGATTTTGGAACTTCTTCACATCTGATCCCTATTATATTAAAAATAAATCATTATTACTAATAGTCTCAATGTGATTAACATGAACTACCTTTAGTCTCCATACCTTTTTAGGGCATCAATCATCTTTCTATGACTAGAGGGTTTATCCAATCTAATCTTACAGAAACTTGCAATGTGACTAACATGTTGACAACTAAATAAAACAACCTTACTCGCACCTTTTGCTTGATGTGGATTGTTACCCTTTTTTGACCAATTTCTTTTCCTCCTAAAATCCCTTAATCTATGCCCAAACTGATAACAAGTGAAGTAATACCCATGAAATGAATTAGAATACCTTGTTGTGTTGGGCTACATGTTTGGAGTTGATCTTTTTTTAATTTTCCTTCATGTTGACCTTCTTTTTTTTATTAAGAATATTTTCATTCTTATTGGCTTGATCCAACTTCTCATGCTCTTTCTTAACCTTGCTCATCTTTTCCATGAGCTACTCATGCTCAACCTTTAAGGAGTTAAACTAGGTCTTGAACTGATCACACTCATCTTCCTTTGACCTTAAACTTGTATTGACAACATCTAACTAATCCTTAAGATCTTTGATGGTATTCTCATCTTCTTTATCCTCTTTATCTATGTCATTATTTAAGGTAAATATTTTCTCCTCAAGATCCTTGACCACATATTTCAATTCTTAACTCTCTTTCCTTAGTTTCTTAGCCATATTATGCTTTTAGGACCACCTTCTAGCTATTAGGCTTGTTCCAAAGGACCAAGCTCTGATACCAATTATTGGAAGCACAACCACTAACAGGGGTGAATCAGTGTTCGATATTTTTCATTCAATGCCAATCATCATTTATTAACCATTAAAACATATATCAACTAATCTAGAAACATCACAATGAAAGCATACTCATACAAAGCATGAAACATAAAAACACATCACATGAACAAAAAAACTACATGGGAAACCCTCATGGGGGATAAAACTCACTAAAACATAGCTTGGACAACTTATCCTATAAGACTATGAATCAATTTTAGTTGAGTACCAACCCAACAAGGAGCATCAACCCCTAAGAATTTATCAAGTACCAACGTGACTTTAGTAAGCACCAACTTGATTCAAACATGACCCTAAGGTCATATTCAAACTCTTATTCTCAATATAGGTTACGAAAATAAGTGAACCCATGAAACATGACCCTAAGGTCATATTCAAACTCCTATACCATTGAACTCTTTAAGATACTCTTCATATTGACTTAATGAATCAACTCAGTATACATAGTCAAGACCCTGTTTATAAAAACTCAAAAAAATTATCATTCTTAGTTCACTAAAATTATTCATAGAACTTACAATATTTCAACTTAATCTTTATATCATCTCCAATATTTTATTCTCATGGACAACATCTCTACTAAGAATGGTATTGGTCTTATAGACACCAATCAACAACTCCCATGGGCCTTTGTTTTGATCTTTACTTTTTGAACATCGAATAGAGCTCAAAATTACATTGAAATAATGATATCTTCTAAAAAAAACTTATCAATCAAACCCTCAAATACTCACTAAAATATGTAGATCATATAGGATACACTTACTTCATGAAAACATTCCTTAGGTTTTATAGTCACAAAAAGACTAGAAACCCTCATTCCTTTGTTATTTCTATATTTGATCATATAAAATTAATCTAAAATAGTAACAAGACCTTAAAAACATATCCAACCACTTTGAATAATCACCTTAAGTTTTTAAATATACCAAACTACTTATCAAGATACTCTTGTCACTCAAAAATAAAGACCTTAAGACCCAGTCAACTTTCATAGTGACTTTCTTGCACAAACACATGCATTTATATCTCCTTTAATGCATGGAATAGGACTATAAGAAGTTACCAACACCATTCAACACTAAAAAAATCCAATTACTATAGATAGGATCTAAACCCATTTTATTCTTTCTAGGTTCACTGATAAAAACATAGTCAACAAAAATCAACCTCTGACATGTAATAAATGCACTTGTATGGATTGTTAAGACAAAATACCCCTTGGAGGAAGATCTTCATGAAGTCTAATACAACTTTTTATTTTTAAACCATATTCATTTGATCAAAATCATTAATTATACAATTCATTCTTTTCTCTTGATTTTATTACACACACAGTTTGAATTTGAACTCCAATAACTACATTTGTGAAAAATAATAGCTATTTCCCATAGCTTAAACTTGATGGTCTTTGTCATGTTAAAGTCAACTAGAGAGACTTTGGAGTCTTATAAATTGAGATAGAAAACTCTTTAAGACACCAAACTTTCAAAGAACCTTCATGGCACTATAGACAACATTTTCAAGTATTCCTTTAACCAGGTTTGACTTCTTAAGTATAATTAATAAATGCAAAATTAGACTAACTTACCCATACCTATATAATGGGCAGTAATGGTCTAGATTCTCTATGCTATAATGGTGCATTCTTCTCTCTCCAAAGGGAAAATGAGACATCATAACCTTGTCAACACACCTATAGATGCCTCAAAACATCATCCTTGTCCTCACTATCATATGCTCTCCAAACCACCAACTAACCTCTTTGTCATTAATGCATCATGTAGCCAAGACAACTATTGACATCAAATAAAACATATGGCATAAATGACCATGCTCAACATCCACCACCTTGCCATGCATATATACACTCCTTTTCCACCATCTACAACCTTTATCAAACCTCATCCAACCATTACATTTTATCAAACTCTTTCACATTACTCTTAGACTCATTTACAAGATTCAAATATTCAAATTACCCATTTTAGAATTAAAATTCCAAATGGATATAAACACATATTTATCACTCTTTACTTGACTTAAACAACACCTATGGAACCCACCCTTACACTCACTCAACACCTAAACACTCATACTTGACCCAATTTACATAACTATCATGATGTTCTTGCATCAATATCAGCAATTTGTTCCAATGTTTGGATGTAGTGGAAATCAATTACTTCCTCATGGATGAGCTCCCAAATGAAATGCATGTGAATATCAATAAGATTAGTCTATTGATGGAGGACCATATTCTTATCAATTTGGATTGTGCTTTAGTTACCATAGAAGATGATTTTTGTCCATTAAAATTGGATGACAAACTCAATGAGAATCCCCTAAAGCCAAATAGCCTCAGTGGTAATATTGACAAATTCTCTATTTTATACCTCTATAGAAGATAAATCAATAACATTATACTTCTTTGTTGACCAACTATTTAGATTTGAACCAAGGGAGAAACTATAACTTAAATTAGACTTACAACTCTAAATATTTCCAACCCAATTTGAATCTTTGTAACCAATTAATTTGATGTTGATGTCTACTACATAATGAATCCTAAAACTATGTACCCTAAATGTAGTGGAAAATCTACTTCGTTGATTTCTAGTATAGGTCATGTGGTTCCTACATGAATATAGATACCATGCCCATTACATATGAAATTCTAGGTATAAAGTGTATAAGGTATATGATACTTCTAATCAGTTGTTGATAAGTAACATCAACCAAAGGAGATGAATAATCAGCCTCAAGCTTCACACTAGATAGAAAGGGAATTAGATTTGGCTTACAATCAGACATGTTAAACCATGTCATCAAATCAATAGCATACATTTATTGTGTAATAGTGATTCTAGAGTCATAGTGATAAATTTCAATCTTGATAAAGTAATGCAACAAGCTCGAGTCAATTATTGAGAACCTATCAGATAAAGTAGTTTTCATTGCTATGATGGTGGATAAATAAATCCCTGTGATTAATAGATAATACATGTAGAGAACCAAAGTCAATAGTGAATCATCCTACCATAAAATATAGACATTCAGATTACAATATCATTCGGTGAACCCAACTAAAAGGATAAAAGAGTCAATCTTGGCATATTATTTGAGGCCATAGATAGATTTTTGAAGTTTGAAAACTAAGGAGGAATATTCCATAAATCCTTATGGTTCCTCCATGTATATTTCCTCTTTGAAGTCACCATGAAAAAATGTACTCTTCACATCCATCTGATGAACATCCTATATACAAGTGAAATAAGACAGATCTATAATTTATCCTACTTAATAATATCCAAGCTCAAAAAATGTAATCAACTAACAATCCATTTAGAAATACTTTTTCATATCAAATTCATGACCAATTATAGATCTATTAAACCTAACTAAGGGATATCTTACCATACAATGGCAAAGGATAAGTTTTCAATGCATCTAGTCAAATGCAATCTTATAATAACCCTAACTAGGTCTTATGTCTTTAATAAAAGCAAGTTAATCTACTAAATAAACATGCAAGCTAATATATTAAATGAATATGCAAGCTAATCAAGTGATCATCAAATCTTATGGCATAAATCAGGAAGATAATAAATAATAAAAGATAATTCTATTCAAGATAATATATAATTAATCTAAGTAGGTTGAAATATAATTCAATCCATTAATTCTACATCTACTTAACCAAAGTATTAAGTGCTAGGAGTATAATTACCTCATTAAAGTGAACCCATCATGCCTCAATCTCTCCCTTGACCAAAGGTGATTTGAAGAGTTTTTTGTCACTTATAAAGATCACAAGAATAGATTATCTCCAAGCTATAATACTTCTCTTATGTATCCAACACCTCCACAAGACAAGTGCTACTACTCCAAGGAAAAAACCTAAGTAATAAAACATCCAAATGATAGTATAAGTATATTTTTAAGCTATAATGATACATAATTTAATGATATCTATTTTAAAATTAAATAAAGGGGGTATTTATATCCAAGGTTTGACCTTAAACCCTCCAATAATTTAACCAGCAAGGTCAATTTGTTAAAATTGATAAAGTAATGTACATCCATAAGATAGATCTAGAGTGAATAATGATAAGCAAAGCATAAGTGGAGCATACATATCAATGTTTGACATAGATTTATCATGGAAAAAACTTAATGAGGTAAAAAAACCCACTAAAATATTATTCATTATGAGAAACCAATCGAACCCCAATATAATTCCTCTCAATCTCTCACTTCTCTCTATTTTCACAAAACCTTGTTCACTCAAAATCATATCAAGATTAAATTAATTTACAATAGGGGTAAACCCCTATTTATAAAATTCATGAGGGGAGGTGACTATTGTGAAATAAAAAATCCATCCATCCTAAATCACTTTACATAAAAATTTTAGAGTTAAATAGTTAAAATATTATTATTTATTTAATCAAGGTTATTATCTTGCATTAATAAAAAATATATTATTCATTATTTAATCAACACCAAGGTGAGATAAGGGTTAATGAAACACCATTTAGTCATTAAATTTTCTAACTCTCCCCTTAATGCTAAGTGGGGGTTAATGTCATAGTCACCTTAAAAAAAGGAACTATACTATGTATATAATTGAAAGATTTAAAAACTATCATCATGCCAAAACATCACCTTTTGAAACAAAAGGAATTATAATCAATAAGCTACTTGAAAGTAAGTTTATGCTAGCATGATCATGAGACTACATCTCATAACTTATCATGAATAATCAATAAGCATATTTGGAGCCTTTTATAACATAAGGAACTCCATTACAAAGTATGATTTTATATGTATTGGGGTATAGAATTAAAACTTTCACAAGTTTATAATTACATAACTTTTACATAAAGTTTACAATACTTTACAATGAGAAGTATAGATAAATAGAAGAAACACATGACTTTTAGGAAGTGGCATTTTCATGCACACTCCCCTTCAATAGGAACTCTAAGAGGCTCAGTGTTACATGAAACTGATAAAATTTGGTAGCCTCAAGTGGTTTTATGAAGATATGTAATACTAGTTCAATTATAGGATAGAACTGTAGATCTATATCACCATTGAGGACTTTCTCTCGGATAAAATGCATATAAACTTCAATATTCTTAAATTGTCAGTGTTGTGCACCTATGCAAAATATTAAACACATCCAAAAATAGATTCATGATAGTATAGTATGGTTAGCATCACAATAACCAAATACATAAAAATATGACATGTTTTTCTATGGTAAAACATATTTAAAAATAATCAAGTCATATCTTAGGCAAACAAGTTCACTACTTTGATTTAAAAGCTAATGAAAAAACATAAATTATTATATGTAATTCATTATTAGACATCTCCAATATTGATAAGATGAATGTCCCCAACTATCATGTGATGTACATACAATAATTTATTAATAATATGATACTAAGTTTAGTCAAACATTAGATATCTCAATATAAATAAATCATTTTATCATTTGAGTCTTATCAAAACTTTGTGAATTTTGATGAAGCAAGCCCATTTTAGGTCAGAGTCGAAGGCTTGTACATAAATTAATTAGTCAATCAACCACCTAATTTTATTTATTCAAAAACATTACAATATATATGGAGTTATTACCTAGCAGTAGGGATGTTATAATCCTGATAATAACTCGCTAAACTAACTAGCTAACCCAAATACAAAATATATTGTTAAAAATAATATATTCATTTAACCAATCAACCCATAATAACTTTACATATATTCATGGTAACTATCACATGGTAAATAGTAACTAGACATTTACCACATGTAAAAACTTAATGTTAGAACTATTTACAAACATTCACCCCTAGTTTTAACATGGGCGAGAAATTTGAATGTCAGTTTTAACTAATATTATATTCGATTACAAACATGTGATTTATAAAATTTAGTCTTATTAAGGATTGTCTTTTGAGGCTTATTGGAAGCTCATAATTTAAAAGGACTTAACACAAAAAACTAAAGATAACTTTATACTTTGATACATTTGAAATAAAAATGATTCTTGACATAAGACTCTTATATCTCACAAAATCTTAAACTAAAATTGTATCAAACAAATTCAATTGAAAATTAAATTATAAAAAACCAACACACTAAAATCTAAACACATATAGATAAATTTTCAAAACATATATGACTTAATATATTTCAAAATATTCTAAATAATAAAACTAATAAACAAATCATAAAAGTCTTAAATAACTCTACATGACTCAAACATAAAATCTAAATATGAAACATGACCTTAAACATGATGACACTATTGACTTTTTTAATTAAACAACGCTAAATGAAGTTTGACATGATCGAATTACTTTAAAACTTTAAATATTAATAAACTAAACTAAAACTTAAAAAAAAAGACTCGAAGATTTTATTTTTAAATAAATAACCACTAAAGCTATAAAAGTTCGATGACCAAAAAAAATTAATTATACCTAAAACTCTAAAAACTTAAATACCACAAAATATAATAAAATAAAACCTAAAATCTTTGATCCTTGTTATTCCTTTGAGATATAGATGATGGTTGTTCAAAGTACAGAGTGAGGCTCATTGGGTGGAGGGAAGTGGTGACCAACCAAGGAGGAGTCCTAGTCTACAAGAAGAAAAAATTCCATGAAATTTCTAGGTGAAGGGATTCAATGTGGGGTTGAATGGTAGGGTCTTTCAATGGAGGATTGGTTGAAGGAGATCCATGAGATGGGAGCTAGGTCGAATGTAGATCGTTGAATCAAGTTGGGTGTTATGTAAAGTGCCATGAGTTCTGATGAAGATTGGGTTTTATACTGAGTTGGATCTTGATGAGGATTTATGTTAAATATGATGTTGGATTCAAACAATACAGGATTTGATATACTCCATCCAATGAATAAAAACTCAAACCCTTAATATCGATGTTGATCCAGATTTGAATCTGAAGCCCCTATCAATTTTTATGGCATGTTTGACTTGCCAAACACTTTAAAAATTCTACATAAGAAACATATATATATATATATCTTTTCCATTTTTTTAAGGATATATATATCAATTTTTTTACATTTTCAAAATGCACACAATGAATAGTAATGGGTGGATAAACTATGGAAAGAATAAGCAAGATGGAATCAAAAATAAAAATGTAGATGGGTGGTAGAGCCAATAAATTCTCACATGGTTAACACTAAGAATTGAATCCCAATATGCAAGAGGGGTGGATGAATGTTTGAAAAATAGTTGCATGTGGTCTGCACAATAATACTACTCAAAAATCATTTTGGTGTAAAATTGTAGGTGAATGTAATGTATAGAGATATCCCATTAGGGTGCCTACACTAATACCACATAATAAAGTTATCCAATATTAGGCCAAAACCAAAAGCTCATACACAATTTAATTAGTCAGTCAAATAGTTTGTTTTATTTTTTCATTTCTATTATATTATATAGGGAGTTATTATCTATAAGTGGGGATGTTATCATCTTAATAATAACTCACTAAAATAACCAACTAACCCAAATACGAAATATATTGCTAACAATAATATATTCATTTAAACAAGTAACCCATAATAGCTTTACATATAATCATGGTAACTAACATATGGTAAATAGTAACTAGACATTTACCATATATAAGAAATTAATGTCAGAACTATTTCCTAATAAGTTTAATATGATTCAATAAAATATTAAGGTATAACCTCTCATACATCAAATATTGATAATTTTATCATGATATGAAATCATCCAATCAAACAGATATGAGACTAAAATAAATAAGTTCATAGATGTATGTATATAATTCTTAGTAAATTAAATTATGTAGAGCCCATAATATAAACTCCATTTTACACTTTCTTTTAATAACATATCTCATTATCAAATGAAGAATATAAGGATGTTATCATAAACAATCAAATGATGACATAATCAAATGAGAGTATCTAATTAATTTAAACACAAAATGAGGAAGATAATAAATAAGAAAAGATAATTCTATTCAAGACAATATAGAATTAATATAAGCAGGGAGAGATGCAATTTAATCTATTAATTCTAAAACATCTACTTAACCAAAATATGAAGGGCTAGGAGTATAATTACCTCATTGAAGTGAACCCATTGTGCCTCAATCTCTCCCTTGACAAATGGTGTTTTGTAAGAGGTTTTTGTCACTTGTAATGATCACAAGAATAGATCAGATCTAGGCTACAAGACTTATCATATGTATCCAAGACCTCCACAAGACAAGTGATATTACTCCAAGGCAAAAACCTACATAATGAAACCTTCAGATGATATTATAATTAGATTATCAAATTCTAATGATACATAATTTTATGATATCTCTTTAGAAATGAAATGAATGAGGTATTTATAGGTTTAACCCTAAACCCTCTTGATAACTATCTGACAAGGTTAATTTATCAAAATTGATAAAAAAAATGTATATCCATAGGATAAATCTATAATTAATAATGATAATCAAAGCATAAATGGAGCACACATATCAATGTTTGACATAGAGATGCCATGTAAAAGCCTCAATGAGGTAAGAAACCCACCAAAATATTATTCATTATAAGAAACCAATCCAACCCAAATATAATTCATCTTGGTCTCTCACTTCTCTCTATTTTTACAAAACCTTTTTCACTCAAAATCATATCAAGATAGAATGAATTTACAATAGGGGTAAAACCCTATTTATAAAATTCATGAAGGGAGGTGACCATTGTGAAATAACAGATCCATCCATCCTAAAATCACATTTAATAAAATTTGATAAGAATTAAAAAGCTAAAATATTATTATTTATTTAATCAAGGTTTTTATCTTGGGTTAATAAATAATATATTATTCATTATTTTATCAATACCAAGGTGAGGTAAGAGTTAATGAAACACCATTTAGTCATTAAATATTCTAACACTCTCTCTTAATTCCAAGTGGTGATAAATTTCATAGTCACCTTAAAAAAAGGAATTATACTATGTACATCATTGAAAGTTTTAAAAACTATCATGCCAGACATCACCTTTTGAAATAAAAGGAATTATAATCAATAAACTACTCAAAATTAAGTTTAGACTATTATAATCATGAGACTACATCTCACATTTTCTCATCAATAATCATGTTTGAATCCTTTTATAATATAAGGAACTCCATTATAAAGTATGCATTTAAATGTATTGGGGTGTAAAATTAAAACTTGCACATGAAGTTTACAATTACATAACTTCCACATGAAGTTTACAATGATTTAAAATGAGAAGTATAGATAAAGAAAAGAAACACATGACCATTAGGAAGTGGCATTTTCATGCACACTCCCCATCAATGGCAATTCCAAGAGGCCCAACATTGCATAAAATTAATAGAATTTGGTAGCACCAAGTGGATTTTTTAAGATATCTACTACTAGTTCATCCATAGGATAGAACTACATATCTATATCACCATTTAGGACTTTCTCTCAAATAAAATGCAAATGAATTTCAATATTCTTAAATTGTTGGTGTTGTGCACCTACATAAAACTTTAAACACATCCAAAAATAGATTCATGATAGTATAGTAAAGTTAACATCACAATAACCAAATAAATAAAAATATTACATGTGTGTTTCTATGGTAAAACACATTAAAAATAATCAAGTCATATCTTAAGTAAACAAGTTCATTACTTTGATTAAAATCTAGTGAAAAAACATAAATTATTGTATACAATTTTCTATTTGACATCTCCAATATTGACAAGATGAACGTTCCCAACCATCATGTGATGTCCGTACAATAATTTATTAATAATATGATACTAAGTTTAGTCAAATATTAGATATCCTATTATAAATAACTCATTTTATCATTTGAGTCTTATCAAAACTTTGTGATTTTTAATGAAGTTAGTCCATATCAGGGTAGATCTAAAGGCTCGTACACAAATTAATTTAGTCATTCAACTAGCTAATTTTATTTATTCAAAAAAATTGCAATATATAAGGAGTTATTACCTATAAGTGGGGATGTTATGATCCCAATAATAACTCACTAAACTAACCAACTAACCTAAATATGAAATATATTGTTAATAAAAATATATTCATTTAACCAATCAATCCATAATAACTTCACATATAATCATGGTAACTAATACATGGTAAATAGTACATAGGCATTTATCACATGTAAAAACTTAATGTTATAATTATTTCCTAACATTCACCCCTAGTTATAACATGGGGCAATAAATTTGAATGTTGGTTTTAACCAATATTATATTCGATTACAAACTTGTGATTTTTAAAATTTAGTCTTATTGAGGATTGTCTTTCAAAGCTTATTCAAAGCTCATTATTAAAAATTACTTGACACAAAAAAACTAAAGATGAATTTAGACTTTGACACTTATGAAATAAAAATGATTCTTGACATAAGACTCTTATATATCAAAAAATCTTAAACTAAAATTGTACCAAACAAATTCAATTGAAAATTAAATTATAAAAAACTAACACACTAAAATCTAAAAACATATAAAGAATTTTTCAAAACATAATATACTTAATATATTTCAAAATATTCTAAATAATAAAACTAATAAACAAACCGCAAAAGTCTTAATAAACTCTACATGACTCAAACCTAAAATCTAAATATGAAACATGACCTTAAAAAATAATGACATTGTTGACTTTTTTAATAAAAAAAAGCCTAAACAAACTTTGACATGACCAAATTACTTTAAAATTTTAAATATTAAAAAACTAAAAAAAAAGAATCGAAGATTTTATTTTTAAATAAATAACTACTAAAATTATAAAATCCTAATGACTAAAAGAAATTACTTATACCTAAAACTTTATAAACTTAAATACTAAAAAATATAATATAATATAACTTAAAATCTTTGATCTTCATTCTTTCTTTGAGAGATAGACGATGGTCATTCAAAATACAGAGTGAGGCTCATTGGGTAGAGGGAGGTGGTAACTAAGCAAGGAGGAGTCCTAGTCTGCAAGAAATAATTTTATCATGAAATTTTGAGGTGAAGGGATTCAATGTAGGTTTGAATGATAGGGTCTTTCAATGGAGGATTAGTTGAAGGAGATTCGTGAGCTAGGGGTTGGGTTGAATGTATATCATTGAGTTGAGTTGGGCAGTATTTAAAGTGCCACGAGTTATGATGAAGATCAAGTTTTATACCAATGAGTTAGATATCGATGGGGATTTGTGTTTCATTTGATGTTAGACTCAAATGATGCATGATTTGATATACTTTAGTAAATGAATAAAAACTCAAACTCTCAAAATGGATGTTGATCTAAATTTGAATCTAATTCCCCTATTAATTTGTTTGGCATGTTTGACTTGTTAGACACTAAAATTTCTATAGAATAAACACACACACACACACACACACACACACACACACACACACACACACACACACACACACACACACACACACACACACACACACACACACACACACACACACACACACATATCTTTTCCCTTTTTTAAGGATATATAACAATTTTTTTACATTTAAAAATGCACATAGTGAATAATAATGGGTGGATAAATTGTGGAAATAATAAGTAAGATGGAAGTAGAAATAAAAGTGTAGATTGGTGGTGGAGCCAACAAATTCTCACATGGTCAACACTGAGAATTGATTTCCAATTTGCAAGAAGGGTTGATGAATATATGAATAGTAGTTGCATGTGTTCTGCACACCAATACTACTAAAAAATCATTTTGGTGCAAAATCACAAGTAAATGTAACATACAAAGAGATCTCATGAGGGTGCTTACTCTAATACCACATCATGAAGTTAGCCCATATTAGGTCAGAGTTGAAGGTTTGTACACAATTTAATTAGTTAATCAACTAGCTCATTTTATATTTTCTAAAAAAAATTACAATATATAGGAAGTTATTACCTATAAGTGGGGATGTTATAATCCCAATAATAACTCACTAAACTAACTAACTAACCCAAATATGACATATATTATTAACAATAATATATTTATTTAACCCTATTAACCCATAATAAATTTACATATAATTATGGTAACTAACACAGGATAAATAGTAACTAGGCATTTACCATATGTAAAAACTTAATGTTAGATCTATTTCCTAACATTCACCCCCTAGTTATAACATGGGGCAAGAAATGTGAATGTTGGTTTCAACTGATATTGTATTCAACTATAAGCATGCGATTTCTAAATTCAATCTTATTGAGGATGTCCTTTGAAGCTTATTTGAAGCTCATAATTAAAAAGGACTTAAAACAAATATATATATATATATATATATATATATATATATATATATGACTTTAGAATTTTAAATAAAAATGATTCTTGACATAAGACTCTTATATCTTATAAAATCTTAAACTAAAATTGTACCAAACAAATTCAATTGAAAATTAAATTATAAAAAAACAACACGCTAAAATCTAAACACATATAAAGAATTTTTCAAAACATATATGACTTAATATATTTCAAAATATTGTAAATAATAATACTACTAATAAACAAACTGTAAAAGTCTTAAATAAATTTACATGACTCAAACTTAAAATCTAAATATGAAACATGACCTTAAAAAATAACGACACTGTTGACTTTTTTAATTAAAAAAACCTAAAGGAATTTTGACATGACCGAATTAATTTAAAACTTTAAATTTAAAAAAAATAAACTAAAAATTATTAAAAAAAGAATTGAATATTTTATTTTTATATAGATAACCACTAAAGCTATAAAAGTCTGATGACCAAAAAAAATTACTTATACCTAAAACTCTAAAAACTTAAATACTACAAAATATAATAAAATAAAACCTAAAATCTTTGATCCTCATTCTTCCTTTGAGAGATAGACAGTGGTCATTAAAAGTATAGAGTGAGGCTTATTGGGTGGAGAGAGGTGATGACCAAGCAAGGAGTCTTGGTCTACAGGAAATAATTTTACCATGAAAGTTTTAGGTGAAGGGATTCAATGCAGGGTTGAATGGTAGGGTCTTTCAATGGAGGATTGGTTGAAGGAGATCTATGAGTTGGGGGCTAGGTTACATGTATATCATTGAGTAGAGTTTATTGGTATGCAAAGTGCTATGATTTATGATGAAGATTGGGTTTTATACCGACTAGTTGGATCTCGATGGGAATTTGTGTTGAATCTGATGTTAGATTCAAATGATGCAAAATTTGATATACTCTAGCCAATGAATAAAAACTCAAACCCTTAATATCAACACTGGTCCAGATTTGAATCTAAAGCCCCAATCAATTTGTATGGACTATTTGACTTTCCAAACATATTAAAATTTCTACAAAAGAAACATGTGTGTGTGTGTGTGTCTTTTCCCTTTTTTTTAAGGATAAGTATCAATTTTTTTACATTTTCAAAATACACTTAATGAAAAATAATGGATAGATAAAATCTAGAAAGAATAATTAGGGTGTAAGAAGAAATAAAAATGTATATGGGTGGTGGATCCAATAATTTTTCACATGGTCAACACTGAGAATTGATTGCCAATTTGTAATAAGAGTGGATGAATCTATGACTAATAGTTACATGTAGTTTGAACAACAATACTACTAAAAAATCATAGGAGAATGTAATGTACAAAGAGGTACCATCAGGGTGCCTTCTTCAATACCACATAATGAAGTTAACCCATATTAGGCTAGAGCTGAAGGCTCGTACATAATTTAATTAGTCAATCAACTAGTTTGTTTTATTTTTTTTAAAATATTACAATATATAGGGAGTTATTACTTATAAGTGGGGATGTTATGATCCCAATAATAACTCACTAAACTAACCAACTAATCTGATATCAATATATTATTAACAAGAATATATTCATTTAACCAATTAATCCATAATAACTTTATATATAAATGTGGTAACTAACACACTATAAATAGTAACTAGACATTTACCACATGTAAAAACTTAATGTTAGAACTATTTCTTAACAAGTTTAACATGATTCAATAAAATATTTAGGTATAATGTCTCATACATCAAATATGGATAATTTTAAAATGATATGCAATCATCTAATCAAACAGATGTGAGACCAAAATAAATAATTTTAGAGATGTATAAATAGAATGCTTAGTAAATTAAATGATGAAGAGCCTATAATATAAACTCCATTTTACACTTTGAATTTCATATCATATTTTATTATCAAACAAAGCATATAAGGATGTTAGCATAAACAATCCAATAAGATTATTTAATCAATTTAAACACAAAAGATCTAAACTCACTTAGCATGATCTTCTTACCAAATGCAACAACTAAACATGGTCATCTTGTCAAACTAAGCATGATGGTATGCATATAATATATTTCAATGTTAATTGAATTCAAAATAGTCATAATATCTATATATTTTCTTTGATTTAACATCTAAGACACACACACACACACACACACAGTATGCATATAATATATTTCAATGTTAATTGAATTGAAAATAGTCATAATATCTATATATTTGCTTTGATTTAACATCTAAGACACACACACACACACAAACACACACACACACATATAGTATGCATATAATATATTTCAATGTTAATTGAATTGAAAATAGTCTATATATATATATATATATATATATATATATATATATATATATATATATATATATATATATATATATATATATATATATATATATATATATATATATGTAATTTTCAAGAATCAATACTAAATCATTTTACTAACAAATACAATGTAGATGAGACACTATAAATATAGTCAGTATCTCTAAAGTAACAACAAAATAGTTTTATCAAAGAAAATGAAATGCTATGAGCACACACACACACACATAGTATGCATATAATATATTTCAATGTTAATTGAATTGAAAATAGTCATAATATCTATATATTTTCTTTGATTTAACATCTAAGACATATGTGTGTGTGTGTGTGTGTGTGTGTGTGTGTGTGTGTGTGTGTGTGTGTGTGTGTGTGTGTGTGTGTGTGTGTGTGTGTGTGTATGTATATATACATACATATATATATATATATATACATATGTATATATGTATATATGTATATATGTATATGTGTATATGTATATATGTATATATATATATATGTATGTATATATATATATATATATATATATGTATATATATATATGTGTGTGTGTGTCTGTGTGTGTGTGTATATATATATATATATATATATATATGTATATATGTGTGTGTGTGTGTGTGTGTGTGTGTGTATGTCTTAGATGTTAAATCAAAGATGATATATATATATATATATATAATTGTAATATGTAATTTTCAAGAATCAATACTAAATCATTTTACTAAAAAATACAATGTAGATGAGACACTATCAATATAGTCAGTATCTCTAAAGTAACAACAAAATAGTTTTATCAAAGAAAATGAAATGCTATGAGCGCGTGCGCACACGCACACACACACACACACACACACACACATTATGTAGATAAAATGTAAATATTAAGTAGGGATTCTATTCATAATATGCACAAAAGTATTCAAGGCTTTGACCTATAAGAACTAGGAGGACTATTTGTAAAATACAATATTATTATGGCCATCTCTATAATGGTGTAGTTGGATTCTATTCAGAATATACACAAAAGTATTCAAGGCTCTGACCCATGAAAACTAGGAGGAATATTTGCAAAATATAATATTATTCTGGCCATCTCTATAATGGCACAATTTTTCCTTTTAATAATATAATTTATTGATGGGAATAGGGAGTTTTTCATTTCTTTTAAATACTAAAACTAATGTAAAAAGATTCAAACTCTTTACTAATATATTTCCTACCGTTAAATTTTATTAATCTCTTATAGAAAAATAAGATGCATTTTCCACACTAGCTTTAACTTCCTTGAATTTAGACAACACATCAAATTTATTATAGTGTAATAATCAATAAACATAACATAATACATAGAACCATTAAGAGATATAACTTCAATAAGTCCTACAACATCACTATGAATTAATTATAAAGGATGTGAGGAATCCACATCATGATTCTTATGAAAGGGGTTAGTATGTTGCTTACCACGTAAGCAACCCTCACAAGTTTCATGATGAGAAAATATAGAAGGAAGTCCAAAAACAATATTTTTAATATACATATCATGTAAACTTAGAAAATTAACATGTCTTAATCTTTCATTTTATAATTGAGATTCATTCTTACTATGCAATGAAATAAAACATGTAGAATGAGAGAAAATATATAAGCCAATCTTTTGAACAATTTCAACAATCAAGGAACTAGATTGATTTCTAATGGACTAATTATATTTACGTAATGTTACAATGAAATTATAATTATTAAATTTTGAACAAGATAACAAGATATTTTTAATCTTTTGTACATATAAAACATCATTAATATCAACATTTGAAAAAAAATGTCTTTCCTTTCTTAGTTGCTTCTAAAATAGAATTATCTCTTCAGTAAATATTTTTAGAGATATCTCAAGAATCACATAAAATATTAGATAAGCAAGTCATATGGTATAATGCATCGCTATCTAAAATTCAAATATTCATTTGAAACAAATAAAATAGGTTATAAAATAATAGCATTCTCATCCTAATTATTATCTTGATTAGGGTTTTGATTCTTCTACTTGTTTGGATTAGATTTCTTCCCTTTGTTATTTTTAGATTATTTATTTTTAATTTATATATTTTTTCATAACAATTTTCTATTTTATGACCAAATTTACCACACAAATTTTAATTCCTATTAAACTTAGGTTTATAATTTTTATTAGTAAATTTTTTATTCCTATTTGAGCTAGAAGTAGAATTAGGGTTAGATTTTTTGTTCTTATTTTTATCAAAAACAATATTTAAGGTGAGAAATTTCTAATTAGAATTTTCTTTATAATCAAAATTGGTCATAACTTGCTCTTCTTAAATCAGAAAAGCAGACAAAGTGGTAAGGTTAGAGATATCTTGCTTAGTTTGATATTTAGAATTTAAAATTGAAATAAAAATTTTAAAATTGTCATGAATATTTAATTGAATGATAAAATAAATCAATTAATATTGAATAAAATTATAGTTACAACCATTTAACTAAACTTTAATTTTCTTAATTTAATCAAGAAAATTCATAACCTTTTCATCACCTTTCATGGGTGTAGTTAGCAATTCAAAGATTAACTTAATAATTTTTTAGAGGTGATTGCCATCATGCATGGATTCAATGAGTTTTAAAGCATCACTAAGAGACTCCTGATTACCAAGGTGGAGAAGGAATTCATCTTTAACACTGTGAAAAATAATGGACATAGTTTCCTATGATTTCTATTGAAATGCATTGGTAAGCTTAGGGGTCACATGTCATCCAAATGGGGCCTTTTGGTCCTAAAAAAAATATTCCATAACTTTCAGACTATGAATTCTAATTTAATATATATTTTCTAAATATTATAGTTATTTTCATTATGAATTTGTGATTTATCTAAAACAAAATTAGGTGAAGCTATAACTTCTCTTTAAAAATGATAGTAAACAAATGTTTAAAATGGAACCTTTTTAGTGTGAATTTTAACTTTATTTGAAATTAAAGAACAAATTTCAAGTGTAAACACACATAATTTAGTTTAAAGATAGATAAAGCAAGAAAATTGTAAAAGATTGTAATAAAACAAGGTGTCACAAGTGTCACAAAAATTAATTAGTTTTTAAATTATTTTTTAAATAAAGTGAATCACACATACAATTATACTTAATTACATATTTTTAATGCCAAATAATGTAAAAAATTGGATTAGAGTTGCACTAAACTAAGTATCAAAAGAGTCATACTTAGAAAAACCACCTAAACATTATTATCAAAAAATATATAAAAATTAAAAATATAAGCTTTAAAAACAAAAAAATAAACTATGTAGATGTGTCCATAAGGTGCTAAAACTTAGTGATCAATTGGTTACATGACTATGTTTAAAAAAATATTCACTAAGTCAAAATTCAAAACAAGTTGACAGGTCAATTAGGGTTTTAAATGCATGAAAAGTTGACACACAAACCAAATAATGTAATTCAATTTAAATTTAATTTAAAAATGATTTTACCAAGTCAAAAAATATTGATTTTAGGGAGTTTTAAACTTCGAACCTTTTTAGTTACAAGTTTTTTTCAAAAGTCATAACAACCAACTCATTTATGAGTCTATTCAAAGATTTGTATGCACAATATTATATTTATACATATTTTATTTTGTTTTTAATAATAAAAAGTATATATACATAGATACTTAATGTGTATGTAAAAATAGTAAATAAAAATTACTAGTTTTTTAATTTAAAAAAACACTTTAAATAAAGTGGGGGCCACAAGTCTAAGTGGAAAAAGAAATTTAATAAAAAAATATTCATTAAATACTTTTCTAAAATGTATAAAATATTTTTTCATACCTGTATGAGACCTATGAGAGCTTTAGGAACAATGGTGCTTAGGGAGAAGTTCTAGGTTGCCCAGTAAATTACATAGACCACCAGAAGACTCAAAAAAATGTCAACCTTCTGGATTTCCCTTGATAACATTATTTGCCACTTCAAAATTCAATTTTTAGTTCACAAACAAAATTTCTATCAAACCAGTGATGTATAGGACACCTAGGTGGCTCCAAAAAAAATTATGGAAGATTCAAATGCACATTTGAGAATCTCCAATTGCCTTTTGAATGCTTAAATGCTCAAGATATGAATGTTAGATTAGTAACTAACCTGAAGAGTAATGTAAATGAATTATTTCCTATATATTTTCTCCATCAATGTCATACTTTATTATGTAATGGTGTCCAAATGTTTTTAAAAAAAAAAGCAAAGGCTTGAGAAAGCCTCCAGAGGGTTTGGTAAAGTGTTTGACAAGCAAAATGATTGAATAAACTACTGCCAATCATTAAAGTAGAGTCTTTGAATCTTTGAAAATAATTCTTGACAAATTTTACAAAGAAAGAGGGTGTAGTACAGCATTAATGGTGATCTCGGTATATTTTTGGCTTAAAATTATCTCTAAGAGTTTTGAAGAGAGATCTTAGTTGTTAGAAGAATGAGAGATCACAAATCTGAGAAGCCAACCTCTGTGATGATAAAAAAATCTTCTTGCTTTCTCTATGTCATACCAAGATTTGAATAATAAAACTTTGAATAAATTAAAATATCAAATATTGATATTTAACTCAATATAATATGTTTGTCAATCAAATCCTCTCCATTGGCTCTAATATCAAGTTAACATTGATAAATTAATGTACATCCACAGGATAGATCTAGAATGAATGATGATAAACAAAACATAAATGAAACACATAGATCAATGTTTGACACAGAGTTACCATGGAAAAACCTCAATGAGGTAAAAACCCCACCAAAATATTATTCATTATGAGAAATAAATCCAAGCCCAGTATAATTCCTCTCGATCTCACTTCTTTGTGTTTTCATAAAATGTTGTTCACTCAAAATCATATCAAGATCAAATGAATTTACAAAAGGGGTAAAACTCTATTTATAAAATTCATGAGAGGAGGTGACCATTATGAAATAACAGGTCCATCCATCCCAAAATCACATTTAATAAAATTTGGTAAGAATTAAATAGCTATACTATTATTATTTATTTAATGAAGGTTTTTATCTCAAGTTAATAAATAATATATTGTTCATTATTTAATTAACTCCAAGGTGAGATAAGGGTTAATGAAACACTACTTATTCATTAAATATTCTAACATGGTTGAGTTGACCTTGTTTTCTAGGAAATATAGTAGTCAGGCCTCAAACGTCATTGTCTTAGGCTGACAAAGTTCTATAATGTGCACTAAATTCCCATCAAGGTCAACCAAGTTGATGTAGTATAAAAAATGGATAAATGTGGTGTTTATTTAAGTAGGGACTATTTCAAATGGTGAATTTATTAGGGGAGTGTATAAGTGAGTTTTTATTTCTTAGATAATTAGGTAAGAGTATATTTTAGTGGTTTTAGGTAATGGTATAGGGGCCAACAATCGTATCAAACACCAAAGGTCTGCTAACCCCTTTCTCAGTGCACCCTTTAAGCCATGCACTCAGAGATATTAAGAATCAACAAGTTATTGTAAGAGATAAAGTATCAATAACTAATAAAGTTTAAAAATATTGTGTATACATATGCCCCATTCAAATATCATCACGTGTCATATAGTTATAACATGGGATGGTGCTTCAAAAAAATAACATAGAAACACACAATGTTGAGCTAAATAATTTTAGTACATAGCGAGAAATAAATGAAAGTAAATTATTGAAAAATGCATACCTCTACTTACCTTGTTATTATAGAATAGAAGTTTTGTGAGAGAAGAAAGAGGCGTCTAATGTACAAAATATTAGGCAAACCTAACAAAAAGATAAAATTTGAATTTTTTGGAAAAAAAAGGGTTAAGTATAGAAACATTATCTTTGTTATCAAGATTTTATAAATTCTTTCAGTTTGGGAAAAGAGTTTGTAGAAACATATTTATGAGAAAAATACATAATTTTATGATAAATAGTTAATTGGTAAAGAATTTATAAATAGGTTTTTTAACTATTCATTTGTAAATTTACTATTTTGAAAAAATTAGAGCTCTATGAAATCTAAGGGAGTGATGAGAGAGATTATGGCACAGAGGCAAGGAACACAAGGTGGTGGGTGGATAGCATGATCCAGGTAAGGAATCTACAAAATTTTGAATTTTTATAAATTCTAATTAAAAATTGAGGCAGATTGAAAAACTAGGTGCTAGGGCAAATTTGTGTAACAAAATTTGCCATAAAATTTTTTAGGGTAAACTACGAATTAGGATGGATAATGGGTAGGGGACAAAAGGGGCCATAAATTCCTAAGGCATTAATGATAGATGGGTGAAAAACCATCACATAAATTGAATAGGGTCAACTAGGGTGACATACTTGAAAATGGATACATGAAATAAGGTGGTTGACTACATAAAAATAGGCTAATGTAGTTTTGAAATATGTGGTTGACTATGTAAGGATGGAATGATTTAGTTTAACATTGTTCAAGTGATTGACCATGTACATCATGGCCAATGTAGTAACATATTTAGGTGGTTGACATAATTGTAAGAAGTGGCTAACTTTGTGTAAAGTGGTTGATGTAGGAGGATGACCTAGTTGATTATGTATTGAGAGGTTGATATAGTTAGATTAAGTGGCTAACTTTGTATAAAGTGGTCAATTTAGTTTGAAGTTTAACAGTGGTTTTTGTAGTTAGCTACCTAGTTGATCTATTAGAAAATTTGTTTTTTGTCTGGCATAGTTAATTAAGCAATCAATGTATTGTAAAGTGTTAATATCAAATCAAGTTGATGAATTAGTTAATTTTGGTGTAAATGCATTAATTATTAATTTTTGGTAGTATCTTTTACTAATTATCTGTTGTGGAAGACTAATACATGCTTTGTTATTTGATATTTTGTAGAGGTGATAGAGACTCTATCATTTAGTATATGTGATGTGGTTACCCAATTTATTGGAGAGATTAAAAATCTATGATCATGTTTTCTTTGAGTCATTGGATTTCAAAAGGATTATGCAGATTTGTCAGATCTTTTTGAGTGTTAACTTAGTCGATATGTTCTTAGGAGCACAGAAGTGACTAGCCAACACTTTTAGGTGGGTGTTGGATGGGGATACCATTGAGGTGGGTATAACCCTCAATAATGTATTTATTATTATTGTAATTACTATTGTCATTACTCCTATGATTTATGATATCTCAGAGATAGATCTAGAGAGACAAGCCCTAGCCCTATGGGTAATCAGATATGAGAGGTATTTTGATGGTTTGTGTGTGCATCGATTTGATGTCTATGTATCAGCCATTTTATATATTTGGATGGATATTATAGGGATTTTGGTAACTCATGTGATCATAATTCATATGGGAAGGTGTTGTTTATGGTTACCTTGTGTCAGTTTATTTTAGATCAGGATACTATATATGACCTAGGGTCAGTTATTTGGGTGTATCTAGTGCATGATTTATATAGCATTCTTTTTCATGTCCAAATGAATATGGGCCCTATTATTTTAATTATAAACTAGATATATGAGAGATATTTATGCATTGGCCAGCTAGGTCACCCCATTATATAGATGATAGTTTACCTCATATCCTTAAATGGAGATAGGCTCATGTGTTACATGTTATACCACATATCCCAACACTATAAAATATGACTCATGGTGACATTATATGGTATCTATATGTAGGTATTGTGGTTAGTTATCCTAATTTACCAACTATTTATCTTGGCTTGGCTTGTGTTTGGATTATTGGACACTGTAGATGGTGGGTAGTGCCACATCTTGTTTCTTGCCTACCTAGTCAACTAGGGTTGCAACCTCCAGCAACAACATTAGTAGTACCCACATGTTAGGCATGACATGAAAGGTAGTAAAGGGTAAGTAAAGGTTAATGGTTTCTTAAATATTTACTTATTATTTTACCATGTCAAGCTAGACCTTGGATGGGATAGTGATGACAATAGTAGAGATAGGAGGATGAGATAGTAGCTGCGATAGAGGATGCTAAGGTGGCAATTGTTATACCACAATAGTTATTATAGTTACCACTATAGGCACCATGATTATGGAGACATCAGTTGGTGTAGATGCAATTGAAGTTATAGGAGGAGGCAGAGCCACAGGCATAGGTAGTTGATCAAAGAGATCCTATTGCACAACCTACATAGATTTGGTCTATAGAGAGATATTTGGATTGGACCATGATGTGCTCATATTTTCCATCTTATTTTTTCATCACCTTAGAGGCATACTCTAATGGAGGTACTCAATGGATGTGTTAATGGTGACACTATTATTGGTAAGTGTTTTATTTTATTTTGTGTATTTGGATAGCTTAATAGATTTTTTTAGATAGATTTTTTTGAGATATTATATATGTGCAATATCTGATGTACATTTATTTTTTTGTTTTGTAGATACTTCAATGGAGGAGTTTAGATGGTCTATAGTAATGCAAGAAACACATCACAATATTTTAGACGATGTGTTATTATATCATGATATTACCGATATGGTTGATCCTATTATTCCCTCTTGCCCAGCATATGATAGTTGGCTTTTATTGGTCTATGAGGTAGTTCAAGAGCTATGGAGATGAGGAGATACATGGCAATTACCACTAGGAGTAGGTGATAAGGAATTGTGAACCTGACAGACAGTGGTTGAGGAGAGGGATACCCATATGGAAACATCTAAATATTTGGGGCATGTTCAAGCCTAGATGGTCAATCTACAAGGATAACTAGAGGGCAAGGATTGATGGACAGAGTCACTATAGTGTACTATTTGGAGGGGACAGTCCTAATATTTGATGGGTAGTGTGGCCCATCCACCAAATAAATAGGGTGGACCAAAACCATAGTGTCATTATTGTATTATGCTTATTGCATGTTATTATATGGTATGAAACATTTAATTCATTGATATATAGATATTATTTTTTTATTATGACTTATGGATGTTATGTATGTATTTTAATTTTAGCACGTGTTTAATATTTTTTATATGCTATGACAAAATATATGTTTTGGATTATTTTTCTCACAATTGTGAATAAATACAAGATTAAAAAGAATGAAAGAAAAAATGTAAAGTGTAATGTAAAATATACTAGACCTCATGGAAAAATAAAATGTAAAACACACTAAATCAAGTTGAGAAGCATGTAAAACATGAAATAGAGGAATTTGTAAAACACAATAAATCAAGTTTGAAAAATATGTAATACATATAAAAATGGTAAAATATAAAACACACTAAATCAAGTTGATAAGCATGTAGAAATGTAGATAGATTTAAATGATAAAATGTAAACATAAAACATACTAAGCCAAGTTTGGAAGTGTTTAATTTATTTTTAAATCAAACTTTAAGACATAGTAAATCAAGTTGATAAGTGTGAAAAACAAAATTTCAAGTAAGAGATGCCAATATCAAGATTTGTAGTTATTTATGTGAGTAATCATAGTATGAAGTTCTAGGGATACATTATGAGGAAATCTTGGTCCTATCCAAGGTATTACACTAAAATTCACAAAGGTAAAACCAATAAGATAAATTCAAATAATTAGAAATAATTGTGAATAATAAGGAGATGTTTGTGAGGAAGGCCTAGTCATATCCAAGGTCTTACATTGAAACTCATAAAAGGAAAACCCAATGGGTATGATCAATCAATAAAACATACTCATCAAGGAGGAATATTTGGAATTTTGTAATGAATTAGGGAAAGGAAAAAACATGACATAGGTGTTAACTAAACCTTATTAGGCATGAGGCATACTGAGTAAATAGGTAAATGCTAAAAGTTTAGTGGATGCTAAATTCAAAAGGTATTTATTCACAATAAGCACAAAACTTTTTGGGAAAATAAGTGTAGTGTTAAGATCATCTCATGAAGGTTATATATACAAGAAAAATAAAATGGACCCACCTTCCCACAACATGTTCCCCATTCCTCAAGACCCCTTACAAAGTCATCGATATACTATGAAGATTGGGTACTTACAGGAGAAAGTAGGTATCACTAGAGAGAATTTTGAAATATCCTATCTCAATCTACTAACATACCACACCCCAATAGACCTCATATCTATCATGAGGCCAATTATGGATTTTGTGCTTCAATTAGGAGTATGAGATGTGCTAAAGATATGAATCATATCTTTTGGTGTGATTTTAACCTTTGAATGTTTATTTTTGGATTTTTGTCACTTCCTTTATTTAAAGGATTTATATTTTAACTTTTTATGGATTTTTTGATTCCTTCTCCATATGAATTTGGAATAACCAAACTTGAATGGCAAAGGTTACAAACGCAAATAAGATATAGGCTTTAATTATAGGATACATAATACCTAGATATTTTGTCATGTTACTAAATAATTAGGCTTGCCTATAAACCCATATGTGATCTCAATACTAATTGTATGTGTGATTATTATGGAGAGGAAAATAAGGGGGGAAATGGAGATCGAAGAGATCTATGCATGTAGTAATACAATAAGGAGTATGCTTGATAATTGATCATAGGGTAGAAATAGGGTATGAAAGGGATGTGGGGTTTGAACCATGTCACAATAATAACTATATTTATTTAAATAACATGACACAACAAACATAAGAAAGAAGTCCACTCAAAGAGAGTAGGATACAAGAGATGAAAGTAAAATTAAGCCAGAAACATGAGATTATAATAATAATAACTCATAAGACATGTAATTAAGCCATGAGGATGGAATTAATATTTAAGATATCATTAAAAATAAATTAATCCATGAGACATAACATTAAATTATGAAAAATAAATTAATCCATAAGACATTTTTAAATGGTAAGTAAAACATAAGATGCATATATGCTCATAAATCAAATCTAAATCATATAATAATGTAATAAATACTATGATGAAACACCATTATATGTTCATAAATACTGACAAATATCATGGTGAATATCATCCATAACATCTGATATGTCCTTTTGTAGTTGAATTATGACGTTAATCAGAGCCTCATCAATCTTCATAGAAAGTTATGAAAAGACTTCTTGGCTGTCTCTATAAAATAGGTAGGTGTGTTATAAGAAGAATGATGTTCATGAGTCATTTCCTATATGGGATATTCAATATGAGGAATTGATGTTGAAGTATGACTAATATCCTGATATCTATGAAGAGATATAGGATGCAGAGAAGATGGAACCTTTATTCATGAATGTCCTAAATAATTAGGCTGAGTCAGTGAAGGTGTAGGCCTTGGAAAGTCATGAAACTATTGTTGAAGAACTTAACATCTATCTATATGGTATGTAGTACACTAATGCTAAAGATAATATATTTCCCCATATTTAGGGATGTGTTTTGGTGATATCTTAAGAGGTGGTAAGATCTTGTTTGTATGTTGTGCCTTATCTAGACAAAATGTATCAATGTGTTGTTGAAACTATCATCAATGAGTATAATAATGATTACATGTACCATGAAATGAAAAAATATGTCTAGTAGAAAATGGTGAAAATTGACTATTTATATTAGAAGTAGACTCTGAAGTTTACTATTATTGATGTGTATGGCAATCCTTGCCCCAATGACTAAAAAATCTATGGATATCATAATAAGGCTCATCTACCCATCATGTTATTATAGGATCAAGCTTAGGCAAAGGTAGTATGCCATCACCACTAGGTGTATAATTCATAATAAGATCATATATGGCCTAGGATACATCATTAGATGAGCTCATAGTAAGTCGATGTAGTGTATCTAACATCTCTAGAGGAAGTAAGTTAGAAGGGTCTTGATATCTAGTTAACTTGTAAAGTCTTATCAAATCATGGTCGATAAGCATACACTAAAGAGGATTGGTAGTAACTAGAGGAGTAGTGTGTGTGTGCCCCATCTTGGACCTATGAACCTAAAAAGAATAACTAATATCAAGAACTATATAAGGAGAAGGAACTACATGAAAATAACTAAGAGAATGTTGTAAAGAAGTATGGTATCTAAGTATCTCTACATGTTTACCTAAAGTAAACCTAGATAAAAAGGGATCATCTTAGGAATACCCATCATCATAATCAGGAATATGAAAATCAATAGTACATACATCAATGATTTTATCAATTAAAGAGGTATGATGGATAGATTTTTTAGCTTTTTTAGAGTAACCATAATTTTAGCTAATGTTTTTAATCAAGATTGAGGTCGTAGAGAAGGAGGTAATTGAGTGATTGTGTTAGGAAAGAGATCATAAGTTTTGATATTTAAATTGATCTCATATGTTTCATCATCATCTAGATCTATAAGATTAGGTGGTATGTCTCTTATCAATTCAAGATGACCAGTGTATCCTCTAGTAAAATTGATAGGATAATTAAAACATTGTGATTCATGAAATGGGATGCTAGGTAAAGGTTTGAGGGTAGGTATTTTGAAAACACCTCTTTCTTGGAATTGTTAAAAATTCCAAGGATTGGTATCTCCTTAAATATTGTATATAGCACATTATAAGGAAATTTGACACATTAGCATGCTGATAAGGTTGTTTCTCTCATATGGTGTGTCTAAGGTTGATTGAGGAAAATGTTATTGGAAAGTGAAAAGTTAAATATCATGACTTTGAAATGCATTGTGATAGGGAGAACCATGATAGGGATCCAAACACAACCTAAAGGATGCATTTATCTTTTATCATATCCTTGACATGTAATTTGAGTAGATTTGAGGTTAAGTTCAGAGTATCTAAATGTTTTAATAATAATAAGGGAATCCACACAAATGCCTAAACCTTCATCAATTAATACATGTTTAACTTGGATATCTTCTATTTGGATGCTAATGAATAATGGATAATCATCTGAATGAAGCAATATCTCATTGAGAATCATGGAATAGATATGGAATTTAAGTAAAAGAGATGTATCTATTGTTTTATCAATAAGGATATCCATTTATTCACATTATTTAAGGACACTATCTTCATATCATGATAAAGTAACTTCTTGCCCCACAAGTGAGGGATGAGGGGTGTTCATTTTGAATAGTACTTGAATTAGATTATTATGATGATGAGGAGAAGTTATCATGAGTTCTGAAAAACTGATTTGAGGTGGGAGATGTGAAAGTTAAGCTATAAGATCCCATTCATCATATCCCATTAGAATTTTATCAGATAAAGGTACATAGTGTTGCAGTAGATCCTTTGAAGGTGTAGTAGAGGTAAATTGAATTTCATGTTGATAAGGTATGATCATTTTTTATTTAGTTAATATGGGTTGACTAAGTGTATTTTTTTGTATTTTGGTTGAATCATGGGTTATTTCTTGTGTTTGAGAGAAAGAAGTACCAATAGTCAAAGGTTTTAGAATTTCTAATTTAGATGTCTTAGTTGAAGGAGTGGTATAACTTATATAAATAGTATGTAAGGTATTGTCTATTTAAATTGTTGGAGTTGATGCTTGTAGGTTTGTTTAACTTGTTGAAATTGGCTCCTCATGCCCCAATTCCATGAGATGGTATGGGTAAGAATCATGAACAATATAGAATTTTTGTAAATTTTTATGGTTGAAGGCTGGATAATGATAGATATATGAAACTACTCTCCTCATACTATTCATGTTGACAACATTATGATCATTTATGGTAGGATCTAATGAACTTTAAACATTTTTAGTAGTAGTAGGTTGGTTAGTGTTAGCTTGATGGTTAGGAAGGGAAACCTTGTAAATAGCTAAAATATAATTGACTTCATTTAAGGCTTCATCTTTAGTTTTAATTTCATGAGCCTTAGCTCATAATCTTGTTTACTTGTATGTATGAGTGATTCATGATCAAATTTAGGTCCAAGGAGATAATCCATATCAAATTTTCTTAGTTGGTAACAATTTTTGTGAGAATGGCCCCAACTTGCACGAAACCAAAAAAAAATTGGGGATCATACCAATGTTTGGTAGGGCACATAGGTTCAAGATGTCATGGGGAAGGTCATGGGAGACATTTTTAAATTTATGCTAAATAAATTGGTTTATAAACATCTACATTATATTCTTGAGAAAATGTATAACTAGGATGAGAATTTTTGGAAATTGATAAGGATGGATTAGGCTTCATGGGATTAGTTGGAGCTATGGCTTTAATGGTGTGTATGTAATCATATGTATCCATAACACCATCATTATTATATGCTGATTTTTAGAATTCATAAGCATTTGGATCCCTATTGGAGGGTGTGAAGGATCAAACTGGCATATAAGGAAATATTGATGTTTTGCTTGGTCGAGGGATTCTTCCAAGTTTTTTGAGAAAGAGTCCTCACATAATATTATAATGAATAATGAATAATATTATTGAATAAGTGGAAGATATTCTCACCCAACATGTTATGCTTGAATTTGTTAGACAAGGATTTCCATTATTTGATGAAAACTTGTGCTATTTCAAATTATAATTGTTTTCAATTGATAAAATAAGTTAAGCCATTTTCAATAATATTGTTAGTTTAGAATTATTGAACCAATGAACTAACTAAGTCTTCCAAGCTAGATATAGAATGGGTTTTAAGTTAATTATACCAATCTAAAGCATCACCTGAGAAGGTTTTAGTTAATATCTTGGTGGCATCAAAGGTGTTAAGTTTAATTGAATATTTGTATAAATTTCCAAAAGTATTCAAATGCAAAGTTGGATTAGTGGATCCATTATAAATGATAGTGGAAACTATGCCACCTATGTCAATGTTTGCAATTTCAGGGACTAGAGGTTCATCTTTCAAGTGTTTAATAGCTTTGTTAATAAGTGGGGGTTATGGTATATGGTTACCATGTGAATCTCTATGGGGTGTGGGGGACTATAGGATTTTACATTAGATTGAGGTTGGTTTCTAAAATGCATTAATTGGTTTTGCATTTGAATCATTTCGTTGCATTATTAATTTGAAAAGTATCCATTTAATTTAGAGTTTATAATAATAACTGATTGGTGTTAATTATATTTTAACTAGTAGAATCCACATAAGATGAATTATTATTATGTGATACATTAAGGGTTTGGGATACACTAGTAGCATGATATGCACTAGTGGCATTATATGCACTAGTAATTGGATAGAATTAAGCACTAGTGTGGACATTTTGAGTAGACACACTAAAATTCACACATGCCATATTTGTAAAAATATTTGGCATGGAAGTGGAATAATATAAGGAAGATGATGTCATGCTAGTAGAGGGAGGCATGAGAGAAGGGAAGAATGTGGTAGAAGTTGTAAAATTACTTGCCTAAAATCTTGTAGAAAATGTAGGTGAATGTGAATGGGGTTATCCAATATGAGGTTCCATCATGAAATTATAAATGATTATGAGATCCTTACCTCAATATTGAGGGTTTTTATTGATGAAAAGGATCATTTTATTCATATAATCAAGGTCACTTTCATCCTCTATCATTTGTAAAAATAAAGGATTAAGTGAAGTGGAATAAGGAGTCCCATAGTTGATAGTTTTAGTAGTAACATGGATATTGCTAAGCCCTAGATTAGTTACCACAGAATGTGTCTTAGAGACCTTATTAGGATTAGTAAATTTCATCATGTTAGTTTTATTTTTATATGTAGCTTCCTAAAATAAATTTTTCATGATAAAAAATCTAATTTAAACACTTACTATGGAAATGAGAATCTAAAACTTGAAAATAAATAGGATCGAACTAGTTGATCTAGTTAGATAGATAGGATGATAGAAAAATCTAAAATCAAGCTAGATCAAGTTGGTTGACTGAGTAGTAAAATAAATAAAATAGAATAGTTTGTAATAGACTAAGTTGACATGGTTGATGAAGTTCTAAAAAATAGAAAAATATAACAAATTATAATTGGACTAGGTCGAGATGGTCACACTAGTTAGAAAATTAGGCAAATAGAAAATTTTGTGCTTGGACTAAGTCAATTTGATTAATTGGGTAGGAAAGAAAAATAATTTGTATAAGACTAGGTTAAGTTGATTGATTGAGTAGGAAAATCAAGAAAATAAAATAGTATATAATATACTAAGTCAATTTCATCGATAAAGTTTTGAAAATAGAACAACAGAATAGTTTGTGCCTAGACTAAGTTGAGTTGATCAACTGAGTAGGAAAATCAAGAAAATAGAACAGTCTATAATAGACTAAGTTGAGCTAGTTGATATATTTCTATAATTTGGAAAAAAAATTAATGGTCTAATTTTTGAAGATTTAGTTCTAAATATAGAAAAGAAAACAAATCACACAGGTAACTAGGTCTAGTTGGTTGATCTAGTTTCAACACATAGCACAAAACTTGTATCAATGTTGGATAATACAAGTCTATAGTAAAACACGGAATAAAAATAATAAGAAATAAGAACATAATTTATAAACCAATTAATTATTAAATGAGGAAGTTGTACTAAAGGTTTTGATTGAAAGTGTAGGCTTTAAAAGATACTTGTCTGTTTGTCGTTTAGTGTGAGCCCAATGTTTTAGAGAACAAACTATGGAGGAAGTACGAATCCCATATCCCACTAAACTTAATTTTAAGGTTAATTTATAAGTATATTATCGATGCTAATCAATAATCGATGCACCACACAATCAAATAGATGGTTGGATTCTTAAAGTTCAATAAAGAGAAAAATCCTAAACATTCCCAAAATACGATGAGGTACATGGAAAATGAAGACCATGTTTAGCTCTATATTATGGATATGAGCATTGGGAAAATCCTCTCACACCATGAGACATATTAATGATAGATAAGAAGTATTGATATCCCTTCACAATAGTAACTAAGTAGTTTTAAAACTATTAGTACACATTTTCTAGGGAAAGCTAAACAAAATGAAAAATAAAATAAAAAATCAATATTTCAAAAGCTAAGTTGTAGATTTTATAAATTAAATAAACAAGTAACTAACTAAAAAGTAAAGTGAGTTTAATTACTATCTAATGTAGGTTAATTTCCATTACTTGAATTAGAAAGTAAAACAATAAAACAATATTGAGCGGGTCAATCAAGTTTAGATAAACACCATAAAATGAAGTCGAGTTGATCAAATTAGTATATTACAAAAATAGGCTAGAATAAACAAATTAAATTAGGTCAAATTAGTTTTTTAGGAAGAAAAAAATATAACTAGGTCAAACTAGTCAACCTAGTTGACTGTGTAGGTACATTATTATAGAACTAAAAAACTAGTAAAAACAGTACTGATTTAAATTCTAACTAAAAGGTAGGAAAATAATTTCTTTTGAAAATTGATAAAGTGAAATTACTATGTTGGTTAGAGTGAACCTAGAAGACAAGCCTAAGTCAACTAGGTTCATGTAGTAGTTTTTCCTTAAAATATTAAATTTTTGTTTTAAACTCGATCATCCAAGTGATTGTTTGAACCTGTAAAGGTAAAAAATAGTATTATTAAATAGATTCAAACCAATCAATCTACTATAAATAAAACTAATAAATAACATAAAATAAATCTATGTCAATCAGATCGATGTAGTTAGCTAAAAAGTAGATGCAAAAAAGAAAATAATCAAGTAGGTTGATTTGGCTAAATGCAAAAGTTAGTAAAAGAAACTGGGTTCATTGATTCGATCTAGTTAGTGTTGACCATTTTTTGCATGACTAGTTTGATTTTTCCCTTTGGCTCTTTTCAGTTCTCCCTTGTTCATTTTTTGTGTTTAATCACTTTCTTTGATGTTTGTCTTTTCCCTTCGGCCTCTCCTGGTTTAGGCTCTTCTCCATTGTTTTTGTTTTTTTTCCTTTGCCTTGTTTGCCTCAGCCTTTCTTGTTTTGTTTTTCCCTGAAGTGCCCTTCAAAAAAAAATTCTAAAGGGCCACATCCATTCTAATTTCCTTTTGAAAATGTTCCAAAGGGCCTTTCTTACCTTGCCTTCCTCCCAAGTGTCCCTTCGAAACTTTTTCAAAGGGCACTTTTTGTCCAAGTGACCCTTTGAAAAAGTTCTGAAGGGCACTTTTTCATCTAAGTGTCCCTTATAAAAATTTCTAAAGGTCAATTTTCCTTATCTTTTCCTCCAAATTTACCCTTTGGAAAAGTTTTTAAGGGCACTTTTTGCCCAAGTGTCCCTTCATATTTTTTTTGAAGGGCACTTTTGCCTATTTTCTCCAAGGTTACCCTTCAAGATTTTTCTCAAAGGGCCCTTTGTCCATAGCCTACCCTTCAGAAAATTTATAAAGGGCCATTTCCTTTGGAAATTCCCTTCAAAAAATTTTGAAGGGACCTTGTGCCTTTACCCAGGTGTCCTTTCAAAAGACACTTTCCCAAGTGTCCTTTAGAAAAAATTTTGGAAAGAAACTAACCGTTGCCCAGAATCCAAAATTTTTGAAGGAATTCCTTTGGATAATTTATTAAAAATAATTACTTAGGGAAAATTCCTTGAAATAATAATCCCAACCCAAATATATTCTCATGATGTGTCACAGAATGTCAATTTTGATGCATCAAACTAGTTGTTGGAGTTCAAAGACATGACGTGTTGTAGGACATCAAATTTAGGGTGGCAAACTAGTTTTTGGGGTTCAAAGACATGACATATCATAGGATATCAAATTTAGGGTGGTCAACTAGATATTGGGTTCACATTGGTGACGTGCCATAGGATGTCAAATTTAATGTAAGGAACTAGCCATTGGGGTACAACTTGATGACGTGCCACAAGATGTCCAGTTCATGCCCAAAGTCTTTAAGCAAGAAGTAAAGCCATTCAGAAAACCTGACTGACTCTACATTACAAATTAAGATTTGTCAAAGGCTTGACTTATAGCTTTTATAAGTAAGGAGCTTTAAAGAACCCAAGGAGTAAGCAAGGAGTAGAAGGACTCAAAAAACTCGAAAGCGTCTTAAGCAAAGCAAAATCCGGTTTTCAAAAGAGCTTTGCTTATAAAATTTTATTAGTATAAGAAACTAAAAACCCTAAAAGAGAAATCAGCCTTGATAAGTGCAAATCAAGTTTCCCAACATTCTTGACTTATAAGTTTTATAAGTAAAGCCATTCTGAAAACCTGAATGGGTCTAAAGTGTAAAATGTAGAAGATTTCAAGAAGAATCTAAGGTTTGTAGCAATGATCTAAGCCATTTCTTATGGAGGGTCATCTCACCATTGGTTTTACAGTGATCTTGGTCATTTCAAGAGGGTAAATCAAAGAGAAGGACAAACTCCAACTAAATGAGAGAGTAGCTAGAATCAATTTCACCAGGATGTTGATGGTAAACCATTTTGGAGGATTTTATTTTGGCACCCAATATCTGTCTCTTCTCTCCCTCTTTTACTATAAATAGGACCCTTAGGATCTTTTTTTATCATCCATAGATAGTATGGTGAAGCCCTTCTAGAATGTTTTGCCATTTTCTTACCTTTGAGCAAAGAAGCATAAATATGTTTTCTTTCTAAGTTTTGGACATTTACCTAGGCATGCAAGAGATACAAAGTGATAGAAAGTGATGTTTTATCCTTATTTTCTCTATCCTTCATGCTTTTTAGCAAATATTTGATCCAATAGGTCATGTAGAGTGCATACTAACTATATGAGATTTTGCATCTATGTAACATGTTTCTAGACTATACAGGTTGTCTTTCTAGTTATTTACATTGCGTGATCTCATTCATTTTATCTTTACATTGAAATACTTATGTTGGAATCTTCTAGAGATTGAGATATAGACTATATTATGTTGTGTTGTGCATAAGTATAGGGTATACATGTGGATACTAATTCTTGGTGTATCACCATTTTATACTAAGCTTTTTATTTATGCAAACTTTTGACTCTTTTCATTCATACAAGTTGGTTCAGTAGTTTTATTGCATAAAAATATAATACAGGGAGGTAGCCCTTTCAACTTATAGGTTCATTTCCACTTATAGGCACACCCATAGGAATAGAAATGTCCCAACATTACCCAAATCTGGAGGAGGCCTAAACAACCCTCTTCTAGGGTGTAAGATTTGGAGACAACAATTCTAGCATGCCCAATGGGATGAAGTATTATTGCTAAATCAAGGCAAATTATGGTCTTGATAGGCCTAAAGCAGTATAAATACCCCTAACCCAGCATTTGGTGACTCCAAAAGGGTGTGAATCTATGGTTCTAGACCAAGTTTTATATATTATCCTACATGGTCCTCATAAGGTCCTCAATATTTTCTGACCAAGCCCCTTTAGTTGAAGCTCTTCCTAAAGAACAACACCCTGAACCACTCCTAGCCCTATTAAATCTTTAGCAAGGAGGTTTTGGGGAAGAAGAGAGGAGGTTAAAGAAGTTCAAGGAGAGGAATAAGTTGAAGAAGAGGAAAAAATAGAGGATCAAAGTGGAAAAAGAGAAATGGGGGAAAGAGGAGAGATAGATAGACGTCAACATTCTCCTACTTTTAATACCCAAAACCCAATAGAGCTTCCTACATATGACCCCATCCCTCTAAATGATGCCAAAAATCTTTCTAGTTTTAATGGAGAGGGTCCTATTACCCCATCTAAACATATTAGAGACATCTCTAATTTCTACAATTTCCATAATGTTACTAGGGCCAACATAGCCATTAGGCTACTTTTTATGTCTTTAAAAGTCAAAGCACTTGACTGGTAGACAACATTGGAGGAGGGTTGCATTACAAGTTGGGATGGCTTTGGAGACCTATTGGTGACAAGATTTGAAAATAAAAGTGATCATGCTTCCCTAATGCATCAACTACATGTAATAAGAAGAGGTCCAAATGAATCCATGGGAGTTTTCAATGAGAGATTCAAAGAACATGGAATAGGCTACCACCAATCATGAGACCTCCTCCTAGATTTGTGTCCCTAATATACCTCAAAAGGATTGGTACTGATGTTGTTATTATGTTGCAGTTAATGGGAGGATTGACTCTTCTAAATGCATATGAGATAGCAATTAAGGCTGAGAATAGCTTAATTCAAGTGATAAGACTTCCTCCAAGAGTATCCATGCCTTTATTATCCCATAATTTAGTTTAATCTCCTATAATGTCATATGTTCCCAATGCCAATGCAAAGCCAAGAGGCTTTCCCAAGAAGGTAGATAATGTTGTAGACAGGGATGAATAAATTAGATCATTAAGAGCTCATCTTAAGCAAGATTAATATCTAGAAAGTGTTCCTCTTAATACACAATACTATCCTCAACAAGGATATAGATCTCCATCTCAATACAATTATCAAGGGAGAGGACAAAATCAACAAGGTTACATCAAGCAGCCCAATACATATAACCCAAATCCTACTCCTCTCGTAAAGGTTGTTGTTCCAATTCATGCAAATCCAATGTAAGGAGAAGATCATGTGGGCCAATGGGGGAAACCTCAAGGTCAGTTTACACATGATGATGGAGGAACCAGCTATGCTTTGACTACACAAGAGGAAGGTACTCTTTACATGATAACAAAAGAAGCATGTCCATACCAAAGGGATAGTCATGGAGAAGGAAATAACCCAAGTGTGGGAATGATGAATTTTTTTAGCAAAAGATGATTTTGTGTTGACTCAAGGCATGTCAATTATATCCAATACAAGGGCCAAGAAGATAGCATTGGGAGAAATCTAGGAACCATGAATAGCTTTAAGTGATGCCTTTCTAAGGCCACAAATTGCCAATCAAAGTGTTGCACCTTCTACAAGCCATGTTCCTCAACAAAATTGGAATGTAAATATGGCTACCAAGATTGTAACACAGTAAGGTACACTCCTTCATTACCATCAAAAATGTAAGAGAAATTGAATTTTCCATCTCTAAATATTATGGACTCATTAAAGATAACTACGACAAGCATATCCTTTTGGGAGGTTCTACATATACCTGGTCAAAAGGAGCTTTTGTAAGAGAAGTTAACAAGCATGCATGTGGCTTCTCAATCTTCAAAGTATCATAGTTTAGCTCTGAAAAATTCTCCAAATCATCTTTTGGAGCCTTTTACTAAATTTTAAAAGCCTTCACCCTTATACCTCACACTCATTATGGGAGATAAGTTGATCCACAATTATATTATGGATAGTGGAGCAAGCACTATTGTTATGCCTAAAGTAATAGTTGATAAGTTGGGTTTGAACTATAAGCCACATAGTAAATGTGTGTTGCAACTAGATAGAACTCTAACTAAGATGATAAGATTGGTCAAAAGTCTAAAAGTGTTTTTACATGGCTGCCCAAGCTTCCCTATCATGCAAGATATTGTGGTGGTGGACCTTCCATCACACTTTGTTATATGCATGTCAAGGTACTTTATAGCCAAGATAGGAGGATACCTTTCTACTAATTGGTCTTTTCTATCTTTCAAGACAAGGTATGAAACTAAGGTAACCAAAAGGACTTAGCCCTTATCAAGGTTCCACATTGAGCCATACTTGGAGATAATGACAAATCAAAATTGTCTAATCAGTAAAGAGGAAGAAATAGTCATGGATGGTGAAATATCTTCTCCTCTTAAAGGTATTTTTGACCTCTATATTGACAAGTATAGCACTAAAACACATGTCCTTCATCCTTACACTTTCATTGAGGATACTAATTTGGGATTTTACTACATGCATGAGGAGAATGTCCCAATTCCTTCACTCACCAATGAAGATCATGAGCTTGATGGCATATGATAAATGTTATTTGATGGTTCAAGGAGTAAATTAGGCTCAAGAGCTAGAAACATGTTGGTTTCTCCATCAAAGAATCATTACTACTCTTCTTATATGTTTCACTTGAGTTACACTTGCAACATGGTAGAATATGAAGGCCTAGTTCATGGTCTCCAATGGGCAAAGAAGAGAGGAATCAAGCTTTTAAAAGTCTATAGAGATAGTGAGCTGGTCATTCATCAATTAAAAATTCAAGCTATAGCCAAGAACCCCTTGCTCAAGTTCTACAAGCATAAGGAATGGGATCTACTTGAATATTTTGATTCCTTCAACATCCCACCCATACTGAGAGACTTGAACAAGCATGCTAATAGATTGGCTGAAATAGGAGCATATTTTGACTTAGTTGTTGATGTTGAACAAGAGAAGGTTCACTCCCTTATCAAGATCATTATGAGACCTTCCATTCTATATAATGTAGTGTCATGGCAAGTGTTTGAAAGTGATGAACATATTGCACACTTCTTACAAAATGAGGCAAACTTCTCTTCAAGAAATCAAAATAAGTTACACGATCATTATGAAGAGAAAATTATATATCTAAAGACAAATAAAATACCTAAAGAGTTTATTAGCTCTATGAGTGCCTTCAATGAGGATGATCAAAAGAAGAACTAAATAATGAGCATGTCAAAAAAAGAAAATAACTATCAGAGAATTTCGATTTTTAAGGACAAACTTTTGAAGATTGGAAATGTTTGTTCTCAGCTAGAAAGGCAAGCTTTCATTGTATTATGCAAAGAGTTTCATGACATCTTTGCTTGGGATTACAAGGACATGAAATGCTTTGATCCAAGTCTAGCTCATCACACCATTGAGTTGGAGCATGAAGCTAAACCGGTAAGACAAAATTAAAGGCCTATCAACCCCAAGGTAGAAGAACTTATGAAGAAATAATTGACCAAATTGATTGAGTCTATGATTATCTTTCCTATTAATCACTCAACTTGGGTAGCCAACCTTGTGCCAGTTCAAAATAATAATGGATAAATTAGACTTTGTGTGGATTTTCATGATCTAAATAAAGTGTCTCTCAAGGATAATTATCCACTCCCTTCCATAGAACAAATTCTATAATTTATTTTAGGTTCTCAATGTTTCTCACTTCTTGATGGTTATTTAGGTTATAATCAAATATTGGTAAATGAAGAGGACCAATTCAAGATAGCCTTCACCACCAAGTGGGGGACCTTTTCCTACAAGAATATTCTATTTGGTTTATCCAATGCTGGAGATACATTTCAAAGGGCAATGGACATGGCTTTCAAAGGTTTGATCAATAAGTTTTTGCTTATTTACCTTGATGATATAACCATTTTTTTAAATGATTTTGTTGATCATATGGGATATCTAAGGCAAGTGGTTGAGAATTGTAAAGAGTACGGCATATCCCTCAATCCAAAGAAGTGCATCTTCATTGTCCATGAAGGTAAGCTTTTGGGTCATATTATTTCAAAATAACACTTATCTATTGACCCCAAAAAGATTGAAGCTATTCTAGGATTGTCTTTGCCTCAACACAAAAAAGGGATGCAAAGTTTCTTGGTAAAAATAATTTTTTTAAGTAGGTTTATCCCAAACTTTGCAACTATGGTAAAGCCTATCACAGCCATGCTAAAAAAGAACCAAGTTTTTACTTCAACAAAGGAAGATAAATATAGCTTTGAGGCAATCAATAAATCAATTATAACATCTCCCACCATTTTAAATCTGAATTTTGCTAAAGAGTTCATTCTTTATACTTTTTCTAACCTTGACACAATCTCAGCTATGCTTATGCAAAAGAATGATGAGGATGTTGAGCAACCAATTGCTTTTTTTAGCCAAGGCTTAGAGGACTATGAAGTGAGATATTATTTTGTTAACAAGTAAGCTTTAACCATCATTAGAGGATTGAAAAATTTTAGGCATATGGTTTCTAACAACAAGATCCATGTCATGGTTTCCCATCCTAACACCAAGGAGTTTCTCCTAAGTAAGGATCTTAATGAGAAGAGAGTTGTATGGATCATGAAAGTGGTGGAATATGACATTGACATCAAGGTAACTAGCTTGGTAAGAGGAAGAGGTTTGTGTGATCACTTAGCATCTAAACTTCAAGAGCCAAAAGAGCAAGCCTTTGTAAATCAAGTTCAAGACCAGCCAGTTGATCAAATGTAAAATCAAAGTTGGGCATAAGGGTTTTTATCAAAATGGTGAGTGTCCCAATGGCTTGAAAAAATCTCAAAGAAGGTATTTTAGGTTGCAAGTTATTCCTTATTGTCTTATGGATGGCATTCTCTTTAAGAAGGATGTGAATAATGTGTTACTCAAATGCATTAACAATGACCTATTTGATATGCTGCTAGAAAAGTTCCATAATGGTGCAGATGGTGGTCACTTCTCTCCTAAATCAATGGCTACAAAAATAATGAGAGTTGGTTACTATTAGCCTAGTCTTTTTAAGGATTGTTATCATTGGGCTAAGGTTTGTCCTCAATGTGCTTTCTTTGTTGGAAAACAAAAACTTATAGCTCTTTCATTGAATCTTTTTGAAGTGGACTAGTCCTTTATGCAATGGGGCCTTAACTTCATTGACATTATCAACTCTCCATCAAGTGCTAGACACAAATGGATATTGACTACTAAAAACTACTTCATAAGGTGGGTAGAGATTGTTACATTGAAGGAGGCCAATGAAAATGCTATCTTAGAATTCTATGATAGCATTGTAACAAGGTTTGGGATTCCTCATGTCATCATCTCAGATAATGCACGTGCCTTCATAAGTGTCAAAACTTTAATTTGGGCAGAAAAGAGTGGAGTTAATTTGAGTACCTCATCTAGCTACTACCCTCAAGGTAATGGATTGGTTGAGTCTACCAATAATAACCTCATCAATATCATCAAGAGGATGTTGGAAACCAATCAAAGAGCATGGCATAGCAAGTTGAAGATAGCCTTATGGGCAAATAGAATCACTCCCAATAAGTCAATTGGTAATTATCCTTTTTTACTTGTCTATGGGAGAGAAGCTAGGTTGTCCATATCATAAGAGTCCCCTACCTTGGAACTTACACAATAGATGGAATTACTTGAAAAAACTCCCATAGAGGTAAAATTGATAAAATTAATGAAAAAATAGGAGACAAGAGATGAAGTACACAAAGCTTTGGAACACTATCAAGTTCTCATGAAGAAATATTTTCACAAAAGGGTGAGGGAAATAGTGTTCAAAGAAGGTGACTTGGTCTTGAAATGAGATCAAGATAGAGCAAAACTAGGCAAACATATAAAGTTTGATACTTTGTGGAGTGGTCCTTACATCATCAACAAGTGTAAGCAAAGAAACTCATTTTAATTATCCAAAGTGGATGGAGAAGAGCTACCCATTCCATTGAATGGAATCTATTTGAAGTCTTGCTTTTGACCCTTGTTGGCAATGTCTTGTATATACCTTATTTTCATGTGTTTCCTTTTTTGTGTTGTTTTCCCTAAGTGCTTTATAGCACAAGTGTTTCCCTTTCAAGTGTTTTCTTTCCTTTTGTTGGTTGTGTGTGTGTGTCTCTCTAGCTTGTGTGTTCAGCCATGGCTTGTTATTTCAACTCTTGTTTGCCTTACGTGACTCCATGCCCAATATAAGGATTTAGGTGACTAGTCTTATGACATAATGGGCATGTCTCCCTTCAAAATCACTAGAATGTTGACCATATTATGCATGACCAATTTTTATTTTCCCTTTGGAGCTTTTCATTTCTCCCTTGATCATTTTCTATGTTTGGTCACTTGCTTTGTTGTTTTTCTTTTCCCTTCAGCCTCTCCCAGTTCAAGGTCTTCTCTCTTGTTCTTTGTTTTTTTTCCTTTTCCTTGTTTGCCTTAGCCTTATTTTTTGTTTTTCCCCAAAGTGCCCTTTAAAAAAAAATTTGAAGGGCCACTTCCCTTCTAAGTTCCCTTTGAAAAAGTTATGAAGGGACTTTCTTACCTTGCCTTCCCCCCAAGTGTCCCTTTGAAACTTTTTTGAAGGGAACTTTTTGTCCAAGTGACCCTTTGAAAAAGTTTTGAAAGGGAAATTTTTCATCTAAATGTCCCTTCAAAATTTATATGAAGGTCACTTTGTCTTGTCCTTTCCTCCAAAGTGACCCTTCAGAAAAGTTATGAAGGGAACTTTTTGCCCAAGTGTCCCTTCAAAATTTTTTTTTGAAGGGCACTTTTACCCACTTTCTCCAAGATTACCCTTCAATATTTTTCTTGAAGGGCCCTTTGTCCCTAGCCTGCCCTTTAAAAAAGTTTTGAAGTGCCATTTCCTTTGGAAATACCCTTCAAAAATTTTTAAAGGGCCATTTCTTTTGGAAATGCCCTTTAGAATGTTTTGAAGGGACCTTGTGCCTTTACCTCGGTGTCCTTCAAAAAAAATTTGAAGGACACTTTCCCAAGTGTCCTTCAAGAAAAGTTCTGGAAGGAAACTAGTCATTTCCCAAAAGCCAAAATTTGCAAAGGAATTACTTCAATAAAATTGCCCAAAACAATAAGCTTGACCTAAATGGATTCCCATGACATGCCACAGAATGTCAATTTTGATGCATCCAACTAGCTATTGGAGTTAAATGACATGACATGTCATAGGGAATCAAATTTAAGGTGGCCAACTAGTCATTGGGGTTTAAAGACATGACATGCCACAAGATGTCAAATTCAAGGTGGCCAACTAGCTATTGGGTTAACATTGGTGATGTGCCATAGGATGTCAAATTTAATGTAAGGAACTAGTTGTTGGGGTACAACTTGGTGACGTGCCACAAGACGTCAAGTTCATACCTAAAGTCTTCAAGAAAGAAGTAAAGATATTCAAAAAACTTGAATGACTCTACAATGCAAATTAGGATTGGTCAAAGGCTTGACTTATATATTTTATAAGTAAGGAGCCTTAAAGAACTTGAAGGAGTAAGCAAGGAGTAAAATGACTCAAAAAACCCAAAAGGGTCTTAAGCAAAGATAATTTGGGTTTTTTAAATATTTTTTCTTATAAACTTTTATAAGTAAAAGCAATCAAAAACCCTAAAAAATCAAGCAGCCTTGATAAGTACAAATCGGGTTTCCCAACATGCTTGACTTATAAGTTTTATAAGTAAAGCCATTCAGAAAACCTGAATGGGTCTATAGAGCAAAACATGGAAGCTTTTAAGAAGAATCTAAGGTTCTTAACAGTGATCTGAGCCATTTCTTATGGAGTTTCATCTCACCATTGGTTTTTTAGTGATCTTGGTCATTTCAAGAGGGTGAATCAAAGAGAAGGACAAACTCTAACTGAATGAGAGAGCAGCTAGAATCAATTTCACCAGGATGGTGATGGCAAACCATTTTAAAGGATTCTATTTTGGTGCCCAATATCTCTCTCTTATATCCCTCTTTTTCTATAAATAGGACCCTTGGGCTCTTATTTTATCATCCATAGATAGTACGGCAAAGCCCTACTAGAATGTTTTGCCATTTTCTTGCCTTTGAGCAAAGAAGCATAAGTTTATTTTCTTTCTAAGTTATAAACATTTATTTGAGCATGAAAGAGACACATAGTGATATAAAGGGATTTTTTATCCTTCTATTCTCTATCCTTCATGATTTTGAGTAAAGATTTGATTTAATAGGTCATGTAGAGTGCATTCTAGCGATATGAGATTTTGCATATGTGTAACCTTTTTCTAGACTATACAGGTTGTCTTTCTAGTTACTTACCTTGTGTGATCTTAATCATTTTATCTCTACATTGAAATACTTATGTTGGAATCTTCTAGAGATTGAGGTTTAGACTATATCATATTGTATTATGCATAAGTATAGGGCATACATGTGGATAATAATTCTTGGTGTATCACTATTTTAGACTAGGCTTTATATTTATGCAAATTTTTCACTCTTTTCATTCATAAAAGCTAGTTCAATAGTTTTATTGCACAAAAATAATACAGGGATCTACCCCTTTCAACCTATAGGTTCATTTCCACTTATAGGCACACCCACAGACTTGGAAATGTCTCAACATTTCCCAAATCTAGAGGAGACCTAAACAACCCTCTTCTAGGGTGTAAGATTTGGAGACAGTAGTTAGCTGAGACTAGAAATCCCATGAGCAAAAGACATAACTAAGTAGATAAACTTGACTAATTTGGAATACCTATGTATACTCTTTAGAACTAGGTCAATAGCCTTGACAAAGTTGAAAACCTAGACATAGATAGTTGAACTAGGTTGATAGGCTCGATGAAGTTTAAAAACCTACACACACAGAGTCAAACTAGATCGATAGGCTTGATGAAGTTTCAAAATATGTGCATAGAGTGTTAAACTGGCTCTACAGGATCAATCCAATTGACTATAAATAAAAATTAAAATTTGTAAGGGTTAGATTCATGTCAGGTTCATTAGAATGTATACAATAAAAATTAGATAAATCTATAACTTATTCTACTTAGTAATATCCAATATCAGAAAAGGTAATCAACTAATAATCCACTTTAAAATACTTTGTTATATCAGGGTCATGACCAATTATGGATCCACTAAAATTAAATAAGGGATCACTTACCATACAATGGTAAAGGAGAGGTTTTTAAGGACTCTAGTCAAATTCCATCATATAATAATTGTAGTTAGGTCTTATGATTGTAATAAAAGTAAGCAAGTTAATATACTAAATAAACATGTAAGCTAATATAGTGCTCACCAGAGCTTATGGCATAAATGGAGAAGATAATAAACAAGCAAAGATAATTATATTCAAAATAATATATATGTAATCTAAGCAAGGAGAGATATAATTCAATTCATTAATTATACAATATCCATTTAACCAAAATATGAAGGGATAGGAGTATACTTACCTCATTTAAGTGAATTCATTGTGCCTCAATCTCTCCCTTGGAAAATTGTGCTTTGTAAGAGGTTATTTATCTTATAAGGATCACAAAAATATATCATCTCTAGGCTACAAGACTTCTCCAATGCATATAAGACCTCCACAAGATAATTGTCACTACTCCAAGGAAAAAACCTAAGAAATGAAACCTCTAAATGATAGTATAAGAAGATTTTTTGAGTTGTAATGATGAGAAATTAAATGATCCTCTCTTTAATAATGAATTAAAGGGGGTATTTATATCCAAGGTTTGACCCTAAACCCTCTCAAGATCATAATTGACAAGGTCAGCTAGGTCAACCTTATTTGGTAGGAAATAAAGTTATTAGGCCTCAAACTATGTCGGTTTGAGCCGACAGAGTTCCATAACATGTGTTGAATTCCCAATAAGGTCAACTAGGTTGATGTAGTATAAAAAATGGATAAATTTAGTGTTTACTTAGGTAGTGGTTATTTTAGATGATTTGCTTAGGGAAGTGTATAATCAGGGTTTTATTGCTTACTAAATTAGGTAAAGTAGTTTGTAGTGGTTGTAGGTAATGGTATAAGAGCCAAAAATCATACGAAGCACCAAAGGTCCATCAACACCTTTCCTAGTGTACCATTTAAGGCATGCACTCAAAGAGATTAAGACTCAATGGTTTTTTGCAAGAGAAAAAACATTAATAATTGATAAATTTTAAAAATATTGTGTATACACATCCCAGTGATATGTTGCATCAATAATGAGATTGAGTTGATTTGATTTCATTTTGGAAATGACAGTGAATGTATCAGTATTATCAATGCCAAGTACCTAGGAAAACCCATTTTCTACCAAAGGTTATTTGAAATTATCTATAGACCCATATACAAAAAAAAATGTTTTATAGATCTTACATCAAACAAGTTTGCATCCCTTAGGAAGTGGGACTAAGTCACAAATGGTGCCCCTTAGTAAGGAACCATACTCTTCTTTCATAGTAGTATCCCACTTAGGAGTGATTGATTCCTCATGAAATTATTGTGGATTAGAAGTAGATGAAATGAAATCATGTGGGTCAATCTAGAATTGTGAACATGTTTACTTATTTTATGGTAGATCTCCAACCCATTGGCCAGCACTTTGTAATGTCTATCTAGTCCAAAGAGGATCAATGATTGAAGATTCAAGATGAGACTTTTCATCCTCTAAATATATTATGGGTGATTAAAGAGGTGAATCCTCATCACTAATCTCATCATCATAACTATAAGAAGAATTTATAACCTTAGGAAGATGCTCATATATATCTCAATCATCAAAAGTATTATCAAATTCCAATGCATCCAAAGAAGAGAGAGAGATGTTTCAAGTGTAGTATCTAAAAGACCCTCTTGCAATTGAGTAATCCTCTCAAAAAATAAATCATTGGTCACTAATGGGATATAGAATCTTATATCTTTTAACACCCTCAGTATATCCAATAAAGATGCAAGGCTGACTCTGAGGCTCCATTGCCTTCAATTTTTTCTTTAAAATGTGGGCCATAGCAAGAGATCAAAACACTCAAAAGTTATTCACTATGGTTTTTTGACTAATCTATATTTCAAAATTAGTGACTCCCTTCAATTTTTTATAAGGAACTTAGTTTTAGATGTAACAAGCATAGTTGATGGCCTCAGCCCAATAGTAAGGTGTAAGAGACTTAGAGTGTAACATACAGTTGGAAATTTATTTCAATGACTTATTCTTACGCACTATAACACCATTCTATTGAGTACAATATGGAACTATACAATGTAGTTCAATCCCCTCTAAAGTGTATAATTGTTCAAAATGTTTACTAACATGCTCACCAGCATTTTTGATGTGAAAATCCTTGATGGATTTACCTGACTATTTCTCTACAAGTGCCTTGAAGTCCTAAAAATGATCAAAGACCTTTAATTTCAAAAGTACACCTAAGTATACCTCAAAAATTCATCAATGAAAGTAAGCATGTATTTAGTCGTATAAAACAAAGGTTTTATAAATGTACCAATAATGTCACTATGGATAAGTTACAAATATGTTAATCTCTCCATGATTTGACCTTGTCATACTTCTCTTTAGTATGCTTACCAAGTATGCAACCCTAGAAAACTTTGTCAAAAAAATTGACTCATGGCAACTGTAAAACCATGTCATTATGACTAAGTTTCTCCTGGTAGTGATATTTAATATTTTCAAATCACTCATTCCATAATTTACTCACCCCATCTAAATGAGTGAGCAGTGTAGTAGAGGGTTTATCAAGAAAAAAATGTGAGAAACTATACAATCATGACTAGTGATTTGTTTTCCCAAATGCAATAATAGAATCATTATTTACTTCTTTGATAACCACTAAATTATATGTGAACTCAAATCTCTTACTTGAACCAATTTGAGTGGTCTGATAAATAGATAGGAGATAAGTGGATAAATAGGGAACATATAGAACATCTTGAATTGTCCCAACATTCACTTCAACATATCCTATCTCACTAACTTCTATGGAAGTATCATCACCTAACAAGATGCTATTCATAGAACAAGGCTCTAAGGAAGAGAACATGTCATGTGATGAAGCCATGTGGTGTGATGCAATAGAATCAATTACCCATGTGGAAGGTTGGGATGAAATTATAATAAGTGCTTTGTCCTTATATTTTCCCTTTTGACTATCTTTAGCATTAGAAGACTCTTGTGATGATGAAATCTGATTGGAAGAATCAAAGAGACTAATATTGTACTTCTCTATTATTTTTTTCAGTTGGTCTATCTACTTATTTGTGCATTTGGATTCGTCATGCCCATATTTATTGTAGTAGGTACAAGTGAGTCATTCTTTCTTAGATTTACCATCTCATTTAACATCAAAATTTATTTTATTTCTTCTCCTTGTATGGGTCCTTATTTTATTTCTTCTCCTTTCTACTAAAAGACTTCTGTTTGTCATGACTTATAATTAGGGATGTGATTTGGAGGACTTCAGTGTACCTATTTGAATAAGCTTGTCTTACTCCCAAGTTAAGTTAATAGTAAATTCAACTAGGGATGGCATGGTCTATGTATCTCCAATGGCACTCTTGGTGGTGTGGAAGGTATAAATGAATAAATAATAGTCAAAGCCCAATTTGGCAAGGATGGAAATAATCAATTGATCATCCTTTATATCAATACCACATAGTTTCAATTATAACCCAAGTGATTTGAACTTTATGAAGAAGTCTTTTATCATATCAAAATTACTTGGGCTCAAAATGAAGAGCTCATTCTCTAACTCATGAACCCTCATGTTGTCCTACATCCCAAAGAGTTTTTTAAATTTGGTCAACACTTCATTAGTAGTAGTTTTATATTTAATATGAAAGATCAAGTCAAGAGGCATAGATAGGTGTAGAAGATTGTAGCTTTCATCACTATTATTGTACCACTTCACTTTATTTGTATCTTATGTCATTTATTTTTGGTACCCATCATGATTTAGTGTAAGCCTTTACTCAAGAGGATTTATATTTTGATTTTCCACTCATAATATTTGAATGGTGTAAGAGGTAGAGCTTGACTTTGATCCATGGTTTATAAAGGAAGTATGTGATAAACTATTTGTGTTGAAAGACAATGATATGCAACTACCCCTAGATTTATAATGGTTCAATTTTATAAGGCATGAGAATATCATAGATACATAGAGATTGAAAAACTCATAATTTCAAAAAAAAGGCACCTAAAAATGAGATTTCAGTGAAAAGTTATTTAAGTTTGAATGTTAATTGCTCATAAAAAATAATTATCTCTACTTTGCATAAATTTAAAAATGTTTGGATTGAGTGGAGAATTGGTTTGGCTGGCAAAGTTAAGCCCCCACTAGTAGGAATAAAAATTTAAGCCACCCCTATATTACCATATAATATGAACAAAAGGATAAACATTTCATGAGTTCCTCTAAAAGATAATTAATAATGCCACAATACATCAGCTTAAATTTGACACCTCAAAGGACATCACTACATCCTAGGGGAAGACCATACCTATTAGTTAGAATTATGTGTAAGATTTTTTAGTTATATGGGATCCCATATGGGATGTGTCATAGGATGGGATCATGTGTGTAGGGCATCATGAGGATGGGATCATGTGTCAGAGGCATCAGAGGATAGGCTCACATGTGGAGGACATTGTAAGGATGGGATCATATGTGAGAGGTGATGGGAGGATGGGATCATGCATAGGGCTCACATCCACATAGTTTATTTGGATGCATTGGTGTGGCTCACATTGATGCATCTTCTAAGGATGCATGGGTATAGAAGATCAAAAAAAATTAAGTGTTTGAAATTTTACATAAGTCACTGAACCAATGGATAAAGGTAAAACTACTAGCAAGGAAAACCTTGAATTTTGAAAAATATGTATGGTTTCATTCCAAACTATCAAAGACCCACTTGGTATTTTATAAAACCTATAAAAAACTACAAATATTTTTTTACTTCAAGTACCAAGTGATATGGAATATGTAAATTTAAACAACACCTTTAAACCCTCTGAAAATGGTAAAAATTTGATTATCACAAACCTAGATCATTATTATAGCCAATCCAAGGGTTTTGACACCTTTTAAAACCAATGGCATTGTCATTTTTTCATTTATAGACCTTAGTGGTATATATCTACATGTATTTTCTAAAAACCCCACCAAACCCTTAAATTTGAAATCAAGGAAAAACACTTGAACAAGCTAGAATGTTATATCTCTCAACAAAAATAATGACATTCGAATACCATCAAAGTTTTTATACCATGTCAAAGTGGGGCATAATCAAGGATCAATCTAGATAGGATTGAATGCATGAATAAACCCTATATGGAGTAGTGAAATCCAAATAAGCAACTCAAAAAGAAGTTAGTATTCACAATAAATAAATTATATTAGCAACATTTAATCATTTGCTCATTAGCCATAAAAGCTTTAGGAAAGTACATTAATAGGTGAAAGATAAACATGCCCACACATCCTCATTAATGTGGGATTATCTTTTAAAATGACCAAAAAGAAACCTAAGAAAGCTAACTAAACATGTGTATGAAAAAACCATTAAATGGGATAAAAACTACACTAACATTTTCTTGATAGGTCTAGCATCTAGATGGACCACAAGATGATGGACTACCAAGGAAGGACCCAATCCTGACGTATATGCATAAGACTAAAAAATTATTTTGATTAATTCTTTGATTTCTTACTCTTTAGGAGTGAGGGTGGCCCCAAGTTTGATCCTCATGGGGTTAAATTTTATTCTAATATTAACATCAATTATTTGTTTGACTAATGATGGAGAATGATCCTACATATATGTTGAGATAATAAGATTATGATATTATTCTAGTATCTAAATGATGTTTATAAATTCTATAAATAGATATTTATATGCATATTATTCTTTAGGGCTAAGAGATTCATCTAATTATATGCCTTGGGTATTTTTAGATGTTTTGATGTCATGCTTAGGGGACAAGTAAAATTCTTCGACCATTGGTGCCTCAAAGAGGTTTTCACCTATAGACACATCTTTTCTTTTTTTTTTTTCTTGTCCACTAGCACCTTAAGGAGTTTTTCAATAGGGAACTCTACTCTTTTATTATTTTGAAATTTTTTATCAGACTTTGATTTTTTTGAATTTTTTTACTAGGGAATTATAGTTATTCCCCAAAAGTAAGCATACACATCTAGATTGATTTTAAACCCATTTTTAGGATCTTCATATAGAAAATGGTCTTGAATGCCCATAAACTCTGTAATAGCTTCATCACTCTCAAATAGATCAAAAGATGGTTTTTAATTTTAGTCTTATCAAAAAGTTCAGGGTAACAAAGGTTAAGATTTATGGTGCAAATGGATGTTTTGATGAATATGTTAGTGGTACCAAGGTCTTCATAGAGGCTATGGATGGATCCTATTTCAACATATTTATAGGACAAGGATTCCTCAAAGACCAAGGAGGTGTTGGATATGACATCATAGGGATCACCACCTAGTGGTTTGTACCCTAGACCATGATACAAGTGATAATATCTAGCTAAAATGGGCTCAAGAATGCCCTGTTTAGCAAGTCCAAGTTATTTTAATTTATAATTCATATTTTTTCACCTATGATTAACTTTTGGATATTCTAAATTTTGAAAACATGAGGTAAGGCCTTCCTCAGATAGGCAAGTGACATCTAACTATTTAACTTATTATTATGATAATAGCTTGGATTTAGCAAATGTTGTCTTTCCAAATTAGTGAGATGTTAGATTAACATCATTCATGGTAGGATGTGCATAACTTCATGGTGACACTGATAGTTTTCTAACATTGAAGGTGTGTTTTTTATATTCATCATAGCCTTTAAGAATGATTTTAATGTATTAATATGTAGGCAGATTAGAGGAAGTGGATAGTAAGTCATCTAGATGGATGTAATATTTGGGATTATTATTAATAGGAGGAAAACTTTCAATGCTAGGACAATAAATGGAATTTTTATAGTGTCACTCCAATGTTTTATAATATTGGAATAGTCATGGATCACTGAGGATGGTGACTTCCATTCCAAAGTGAGTAAATTTTAAACATTGATGGAGGGTTGATTGTATGGCCTACATTTCATGTATCTAGGGATGGCCCAAAGGATGTTGTAAGGTAATTCAAAATCAACCACATGTATTAGGGCTTTATGTGTGATAGGTTCCATCATAATAGAAGGTAGATAATTTCATATGACTGACATTCATTATCATCACAAGACTTTAGTGTGACTATATTTGGTCCAAGTGAGGAATATGAATATCCTACACTCTTCATCAAATTAATCTTTTAGAGATTAACTCTAAACCCACCATCTACAAAGCACTCTTTTGATTTTGTGATTTTCTTTGAATACCCCAATATATGATGGATTATTATGGTTAGTACTAAGATAAGACATGTCCTAAGCATCAAAGGTAACCTATTGTGTGGATGATAGATGACCCAAAAAATATTAAAACTAACTAGGTTCAATGTTTATCAAAACTCTTGATTCTTGGAGTGTTTTTTTAAGGATGTTACAATGGGTAAAAGATGATTTGAGAAGATCCATAATGGATATTTGGGTGGGTGTTTTCTCAAGCTATTGAATGATGTCACATTCATCCTTAGGAGTGGTCAGAGAGGTCATTTGACATTGACCTTTGGAGGTGACCTTTGAGGGGATGTTTTATGAAGTTCCCCCAGTATGAAAATTTTACCATGGTCAGTGGTAACATCATAGTCAGAATAAGGACCTTTGATCTTAATTATAGGATGATTTGAAATAAGAGTGTGTTCACGTAACTTGGTCCTAATCTTGATGGTGGATAGTTGGTGTTTAATATGATTAATGTAGCTAATGAGTGAGTCATAATTATGGGGAGTCCACTTATAGTCTACATGGTTGGAAGTGTAATCTTGACCTTAGTCTCATTGTGCACTCTTTTGTTTCTAATCATGTTTGGAAAATGGATTTTGATATATACCAAGCTGATGTTTTTTTGATAACTTTTCCTCTCATTTAACCTCTATTTCCCCTAAGTTAATCAATTATTATATGTAATTATAAACCTGCATGCATGTTCTAGTGTTACAACCTTTAACTCTATGATAATTTCATTACTCATTTTCCATATACCATGTTATCTTATGTTGACTCTCATCAAGTGGTTTTGTTTTAGGATGCACAATTATATTGGTGTCTATAATATTCTTCAAGACATTTTCTATAGGCTCACCTAAATTAGTATATCATCACTTTTAGGATTCCATTTTTGGCTTTCTTTTATGTATAGTGATAGTTGATGTACTTTGTGATGTAGGAGGATCTAAACCTTGGATGGTTTGGACATGATTGGCATATGTCACTCCATCACTAATGACATTTTTTTTCTTGTTAAATAACTTTAGATTTTCAAATGAGGGATGATTTTGACTTCAGTCAATATTTGAAAATATTTTTATTCTCCTCTTGGTAATGAGAGCTCATCAAAGGTATTAACTTAGTGTATCTAAAATTTAAGACTCAATTATTGATTCAAGTTGGAAATGAAAATGGTATCCAATTATTTCTTAGGGATCGAGTGTGGGTAACTTTCTAGACTTCACCATCATTTTAAAAATGATGAGAAACTTTCTTCATTCCTTTGTTTAGCATTGTACAAATATAATAATTTGATTTCTTGCTCCATATTATAGGATAAATTTTTGACAAAATTCTTGGTCAGATCCATAAATGATGTAATTGATCCCTTAGGTAGGTGCATGAACAAATCAAGGTGGGTCCTCCATGACTATAAGGGAATAATATAATAAGATAGGCATCATTATATGAAAAAATTTAACAAGATATGAAAAATTCCTTGGCGTGTTCCCTTGGATCTCCCTTTCCCTTGTATTTGTCAAATTTAGGAGGCTCAAAGTGAGGTGGGAAGTGAGTGCATAATATATCCATATCAAGTGACTAGGGGAATATATATTTGAATTTGAACTTATTTTTGTGTGAAAATTCCTCTATTCCTTGGAGAACATCTTTTATCCCTTGCCATTCATGGAAAAATGTGGGGTCAGACAAAGGGATTGATGATTTTTAAGCTTACTTTGATTTTGGTTTATAAAAGGTGGAGTGTCTTGGATAACATTTTGGGATTTTGATTTTTATTGGTTTAAATGTATATATAAGATGTAAATGAGGCCACTTATTTAGTGATTTAATTTATATAGTCAAGCAAGCTTGTTTGTGATCTTGCTCTACTTGGTCTTCTAAGGTGGATTTCCATTTGCCAAGATTTACACATTTAATATCTATAGATTTGGCTTAGGGTTATTCTTATTCATATTCAAAAATATTATATATTAGTGTAGGTATATCCCATTCATGGCCTCAAATAATGTATTTTAGATTGTCTCAATCAAAATCAAGGAGTCTAGCTCCTACCTCAAGAAGTTGAGCTGATAATTCATCCCTATTCTCATTGATATATTATTGTAATTAGGCTCTACCAGTCAAAATTAACCAAGTCATATTCTGAATCTTGGTTATGTGATTCCATATCAATATTTTCATCCTCATTATTATCATGAGGTTTCCCTCCATGTAGAATAATGTCAAGGTCATTATTATGACCTAATTATCCAATATTGAGGCATTGATAAGTTTAGGCATGCATGGTGTCAAGGTATGATGAGATAATATGGATCCTTAGATGATATAAGAAGGGATACTAAGCTTAATTTAATTAAATTTTTATTGTGATATGTGATTGGCGTATGTAATATGAGACTATGTTATGTGATTATATTATTGATAAGGTGTTCTTGAGTAAATTTAATGTTTGGACATGGGCTAGTTTGATTGGGATGAGGTTAAGGTATAATATCCTTGGATTTTACTTTTATTATGATCTAAGATAATATCATGATTTGACTTGATTTGAAGAGTTCTACGTTTGGACTACCTAAAGATGTGATGGGTTGACTAGGTTGTAGTTGACCTTATCCAAAGTTGACATGACTAGGGCTAACACAATAAAGTGTTTAGATGGGATTTATTTAAGTGATTTGAGGATTCATTTTAATTATATAAGGGTAGCCTAAGTTTTTTATTTAAATCAAGCTTAAGGAGGTTTTAATAATGGATAAGTGATGGGGATGATTTTGGACAAGGCTGGATTTTATGAGAGAATGTGTAAAATATGAGGTAAAAGGGATGTGGTTAGATGGTGATGAGATGAAGATTAATTGATGTAAGATTGGATAATAGTATTAATATGTGGACTTCATGTTAAATGTGACAGGGTGATTTTTTGATGTTGGGAGTTCATCTTCAAATAGTGATGGTATTGGCAACACACAAACAAGATCACACAATATGATGAACCTAAGCTTGTAAATTAAGGATGTGTAATGTAAAAACCAGCCCACCAATCTACCCACAAATATTAGTGCATATTTTGGTCTTTGATTAACCATAAAATGAATCTAGATTGGGTTTATCTAGGGTTAAATGGGATAGAGATAGCCTAATGTACAAGGGTGATAAACTATCTCTATAGTAGGTCAATTAGATATTAAACTCAGATAAACATATACTAAATTTAATATGTTGAGATAAGTTAAAAATAGTAAATACAACTATGCTAGATATGGAAATAATAAATAATTAATGTACATAGCTATTTTGTATGCTAATATAGTTATAGATCTAGAACAGGAATTAGAATGGAAGATGATTATATAATAATCATTAGATTCTGGATTGGGTGCCTATGGAACTACAAATGCTAATGTCAACCTTAGATGGTTGCATCAACACTATTATCAGAATGTGACGTAGGTGTCCTATATGGAATACATATAGGAAAAGGATGTGAACATGTAGATTCTTCTAGCTTTGTCTTTGTCTTTACTATGGTGTATTCATATATAGGTCATGGATTGTCACTCATGAAATTATAAAACCCTAGTTCTTCAACTACATAGTGACTTTGGGGAAAATGGCTTAGTGGACACATGGTCTCAAGATGACCCCAAAGACCCATGTATCAACGAGCACTACCAACATATCCAATACTTTAAATAGGGTCTCAAATTGATGTAACTCTCCCCTACATGTTGGCTTATGTGTGAATTATGAAATTTGTGATAAACAAGTACAATAATGACTAGCTTATAACTTGGAAAATATAGCTCTTGGGATACTCCTTGAGTACTTAAAACATGTAGATGTGTTGTCCCTATGAATGATATGGTAAAAGGATAAAATAGGAAATATTTTCTCAATTAAATGCCTGATATAATACTTTGATAAGTTTCATTGGTCTCTTTTGGTCTTTTCTAGGTGAGGAATGAATAAGGATTGATCTTGTATTTTATTTGACTCTAAAATAAAATGTGTAGGGTGTTTTCAATTTAAGCATAGGGTTAATAATATAGAAATAAAATGACATAAAGTTGATAATCATATCTATAGCAGGCCAATTAAATGTTAAACTAGATATAAGCATATACTAAATTTATTGTGTTGAGATAGTCTAAATATAGAAAGTAAAACTAGGTTATATATAGAAATGATAAATAATATAATTACTTAGATTCTTCTTATGCTAATGTAGTTCTAGATCTAGAACAGACTAAAAGCAAGTGGGAAGACAATTCAAAAAAAGTTGTTAGATTTTTGATCTAGTGCCTCTAGCTTTCTTGATAGTTATGTTAGCCCTGAATAGTTACGTCAACACTACCTTACTCCTATGATGTTTTCATGTAAGTAATATGTAGTGAAATAAGATGCAACCACCTTGATATTTTTAGGTTTGGCTTCACCTTCACTCTGGTGCATTCATATCTGGGTCATGGACATCACTCCTTATAAAATGGTAAAACCTTATATTTCTATCTTTAATGTGATCTTAGGGGAGATTGGGATAGTGGACACATAGTTTCAAGCTGATCCCAATGACCCCATTATAAAAAGATGTTATATACATAGTTAATACTCTAAAGATAGACTCAAACTAATTTAGTTCTCCCCTACATGTTAGCTTATGTGTGGATCATGCAATATGTATAAACTAAGTATAATAGTGACCTAACTTGTAACTTATAAAATAGGGATCTTGGATTTCTCCTTTACTAATTTATAACTATATATTTTTAGTCCCTATGACTAGTATGGAAATAGGGAAGCTTGGATCAATTAAATGTTTAATAGAGTAATTTATTATAAGTGCCTTGGTCTCTTTGGTCTAAATGGTAGGTGAGGAATGAATGAGGTTTGATCTTGTATTTATATCAATACTTTTGGAATAATAACTCGCATTAAAGCACTTAGGCTAACCATTAGGATACATTTTAGTTATAAATTAGATGACTTTAGGGCACTAAACACTTATGTTAGGGTAAGATAATAACATTAATGCTACTATCTAACCTGAACATTAGTGTCCAAGGATTAGAGGAACATGTACATTTTTAAAACTTATATAGGTGTAAAATAAGTACATTTAAACATTTTGGGCAAGATACAATGACTATGTCATCAATAGAAGACTAGTTGGACTAAGAGATAGGCCAAAGGGCACAAGATAGAGTATATGTGAGGATTTTGAAAGAAAAGAGAGTGTAGAACTAAGAGGAATAAACAAGGTCTAGTTTTTTTAAGTGTACAATATTTAGGTGATACATAATCATAAAATATTATTTACATTTACCCCCCCCCCATTATCTAGTAATGAAATTTCTAGTTTAAAGGAAAGAAATAAGTACCTAGGTGTGTTTGCACGTCTTGTATTTTCTTGAGTTGAAATTGAGTGCTTTCCTGGTGACTAACTTGTAACCAAAATCATGTTACAATGTAAAATCAATGCATATAATATGGGTTAAAAGTATTTTAAATTGATTTAAATTGAAAGAGAAAGGTTTAAGAGTAACATGTGTGTCAATGTAATTGCTTTGCCTATTGGAAAGTTATTTTTAAAAATATGTATCAGTTTAAGGCTCCGTAAATTGAGATTAGGGTAAATTTAGATAAATATTTAAAGTGTATTTATATAAAGAGATATAGAGATATATTGGAAGGCACATGCCCCCAACTTTGGAACAAAAGTGATTTTTCACCAGGTAGTTGAGATTAACTCAATTGTGCAACCCAATGATACTTATAGCATGGTGAGTTTAGATGATCAAGTCTAACTTGAAAACTTGGCAAGGTTTATTTATTTGATCACCTCAACCATACCAAAAAGTGAACCAACTACTGTAGTAAATTGGCTCACTATGGTCTATAAAAGTTTGTGGGGTATCAGTATGTGAAATGATTTTGGAATCTAAAACTAATTTGGATTTTACAAAACTAGGCACATGTTTCATATCATATTAATCTTAGATATGTCTCATGTTGAAACTATGTATAACAATCATATTAATGTATATTATTCTACCATAATTATGAATCTGAATCATATGACTATGTGTTTTAACCAATTTAGATAATTATTTAAGTATGGAGGACATGATTCCAAAACACACCCCTAATATATATGGAGAAATTTGAATATTAATATAAGTATAAATGTAGAGGACATGTTTCTAAAACATTTCCCCACTATAAACTAGAGATGTTAAATAATGAATTGGTGTGGAGAACATGCTTTCAAAGCATGCTCCCACTGAATCTAAAAATAGTGCCAAGTGTGGAGAAAATGTTTTCTTCCCCCACTAATATACCCTACTAAGAGTGAGATAAAAATATGAACTAAGAGTTACCTCACCTCAAAAGGGCAAGACAATTGTAAAATATGTGAATGTAACCATGTAGCATATAGAAGTAACATGTCTACATAAATGTATCATTGAAGTGCATAGAACCAATTTGATCACATGTAGGCCTAAGATACATGATAAATATCATGGAAATTTCTATATAGTAGCAGTACAAGCTCAAAAAGAAAACAAACACACACATAAGAGTGCTCAAAATAAATTCAACAAGCAATGGTCCAAATAGACCACAAATAAGGGGCATGTTTAAATGTTAAGAATCAAATGGATTTGACTTAGTCAAATATCCATGATAATAAGAATGACATAATCAAATGTCCATACAACAAACAATGAAATTATGAAAATGTCAAAGAAATCATACATAGGCATGGGGGATGAAAGTAAAGGAGCATATTCAAATTCTCAAAAAATCAAGACAAGCCACTCAAGGAAGTGCATAATATAAAGCATTAGAAACGAGCATAAACATGTCATAGTATCCCATGGATCCAATGTGTTAGGAAAAGTATATCAAGTGTATATAATTTGAAGTGCCCTGTGTAAGATATAGTGTAGAGTGATCATAGAATCATATAACCTATGTGTATCAAGATTGAATAAGTGGATGCCCCCAATGTCCATATGACATGAGTAGAGGGAAAGCCCAACATTTGAGTATCATGTATATATGTATGCTTATATCAACCAAATATAAAAGTGTGACATATATGTGTATGTAGGAGTAACTAAATGTGTGGCCTATCAATATAGAAGTAACACATGGATTCTAAGGAGCCAATAGAAAATGTAAGTGATGAAAGTGTTTTTGGATTTTTGAATGTTTTTAATTTTTTTAATTTTTTGTGATATTTTTGGTATTTTTGGAATGGTGTCATGAAGAAGGAAAATTACCACTCAAAACCAAGGATATCATCTAGAATATGCCTCTATGTAGGCCCTGTATCATATGTGTCATATGTGTGTATAGTTGAATTAGAAATGTTATCATGCTCTTTTGGTAATCATGTACTTAGTATCTTTAATTAGCATTTATCCACATTTGGTTCATTATTTATCAGTGAAGGATTTAATCAATAGGTACTAGGTCTTATAGACCCTAAAATTAAATGTAAAGGATGTTTTCACTTTAAGATAAGGGTTAAGAATATAGACCCTAAAATGGCACAAGGTTGATAATTAGATCTATAGTAGGCCAATTAAATGTTAAACTCAAATATAAGCATACATTAAATTTATTATGTTAAGATAATCTAAATATGAAAATTCAAACTAGGATAGATATGGAAATGACAAAGAATATAATTACTTATCTTGTTCTGATACTAATGTAGTTCTATATCTAGAACATCTTAAAAATATGTAGGAAGATAGTTCTAAAATAGTTGTTAGATTCTAGATCTGGTACCTCTGACTATTAGACAATTGCATTAGCCCTAGATGAATGTATTAATGATATTATCTTAGTTTTATGATAGTGTTTTTTATGAAATATCTAATGAAATAAGATGTGACCACCTAGATGCTTCTAGTTTTTGTTTCATCTATGCTTTAATGCATTCATATTTGGGTCATGGATAGTCATTCCTTGTGAAATGTCAAAACCCTAGATTTTCATATTCAATGTGACCTTGGGGAAAAATGGATTCAAGGGCACATAGTGTCAAGATGACCCAAATGGCCCTATAATAAAATCATGTTGTCTACATAGCCAATACTTTGAAGAGGGCCTTAGATTGATGTAGTTCTCCCCTATGTGTTGGCTTGTGTGTAAATCATGTAATGTGTGTAAATAAAGTGAAACAGTGACCTAGCTTATAACTTGGCAAATCAGACTTTTGGGATGCTCCTTTAGTACTTCAAACCTATATATGTGTTGTCCCTATGATTGGTATGGAAATAAAGAATCTTTGATCAATTGAATGCTTGATAGAGTGTTTTTTTATAACTACCTTGGTCTTTGTGGTTTGAATGTTAGGTGAGGAATGAATGAGGGTTGATCTTATATTTATATCAATCCCTTTAGAGTAATAACTAAAATTAAATCACCTAAAAAAATCATTAGGATTCACTTCATTTGAAAATTTGATGAATTTCAAGTAATGAACACTTGCATCAAGGCAAGATAATAAATTTGATGCTAGTGTCTAAATCAAATGTTAGTGTCTAGGGAACAGGAGAATACGTATAGGTTTAAAATTTGTAGAGGTGTTAGATAAGTGTATTTTAAGCATTATAGGAAAGATATAATGTTTATGTAATAAATATAAAACTAGTCAGACTAAGATATAGGCCAAGGGTCATAAGTTAGAGAAAATGTTAGGCTTGTGGAAGTAAGGAGAGTGTAGAACTAAAAGGAACAACCAAGGCATAATTTTTCCAAGTGTACAAGACTAAGGTGATACATAATTTAAAAATATTTCCTATATATTTATATCAATCCCTTTGGAGAAGTAACTCACATTAAATCCCTTAGATAGACCATTAGGATATGTTTCATTTGTAAATTAAATAACTTAGGGCAATGGACACTTGCATCAGAATAGGACACTTACATCAATGTAAGTGCCTTTTTGGGACACTAGTGTCTAGGGAACATGAAAGTAGGTATAGACTCAAAACTTACAAAGGTGGAAGATAAACATATTTTAAAAACTAAGGGAAAGATAGAAGGTCTAGGTCATCAATATAAGATTGGTCGAACCAAGAGATAGACTAAGGGGAACTAGATAGAGTAAATGCAATATTGTTAAAGGTGAGAAAGGTTGAGAACTAAGAGGAAAAGTTAAGGTCTGAGTTTTCCAAGTGTACAAGATTAAGGTGCTATATAATTCAAAAATAGTGTCTACATTTTCCCCCTACCTTAATTTAGTAATGAAATTTCTTGTTAAAAGGAAAGGAATGTATACCTAGGTGTGTATAACACACATTTCCTTTACCAAAGTCTAAATTTAGTTTTTTTTTTGTGACTAACTTACAACCAAGAACATTTTATAGTATATAATAAATGTATATAATCTAAAATTTAAAGTATTAAAATGATTGAAATTGAAAGATCAAGGGTTAGGAGTAATATTTGTTTTGATATAACCACCTTACATATTGGCAAGTTTATTTTAAAATATATGTCATTGTAAGGCTCTATAATTAACATTAGGACAAAAATATTAATTTAACCTTTTTTGGAATATTAAAGTATTATTCCTAATTTATTTAAAGGGTCTAAGTAGTAAAATAAATAAATAAATATGAAGTAATTAAGCTACTAATTTATGTAAATTAGATTGCAATTTTAACTTTTCTAAAAATAGTAATAAGAGGGAGAAAATAAAACTTAACTAAAAACTAATTGATATGACTAAGATAAGGTCTAAGATTCACTATGCAAGACTGGGAAACTATCACAAACTAGGATCTAATCTTCATTTTATGATTGGATAGGAGCACCAAAAGTGGACAAGAGTGGCAATGGTATTGTATTCCACGTCTATCGATGTTGTCTAGGAGATCTGAGCTTTTTGGGTTTTATTCGCTATGCTTGTGTGACCCTATCTATGAAGTATCAATAGTTGTAAGTTTGTATAGCTCTATGTAGAGAATATTTTCTCTTCAAACCCTATACTCCATTGTGCTTTGACCAATTTTGAGAAAGAAGGTGGAGTTAGTGTGTGTAAGATTCATTGAACATGTATTCGCACTCCTTGTGTAGGCACGTTGCCCACATACCAATTCTCTGAAGAGGGATCAATCTATATGTAGTTCTCCCACTTGATGTGTATTTTGCAATAGTGTGTATGAAAATGAAAAATACTAACCTATATGTGTTTGAGGTGGCTAATGACTAGTGTAAGGATTTTAATAAGCTTGTAATTGTATTGGTTGGATGTATACATAGTGTTGTCCCCAAAAAAAATATCACTCATTTTTGGGACAACATTTGAACTATTTTGGTCCTACAGACCAAAATTGTCTCTTCCCTTATCAAAATTTGTCCTAGGCATTCAAATTCCTCATTTTTCAAGCTTCTCAAAAATTTACGGACTCTGCAGGCTTAAATCTATGGACTCTGCAGGCTTGAATCTATGGACTCAGCAAGAAGAGAAAATCTACAGACTCTGCAAGCCAAGTTCAATGGGCTTTACAGGTTGATTTCTATAGACTTGATTTCTATGGACTTTGTAGGATTGGTTTAGTGCCTTGGTTCAATCAAAAATGTCTATCAACAAGCATTCAAGCAAAAGAGGCTTGAACCATTGAACCGTTGAACCACTTTGGTTCAAAGGTTCAACGAGTTCAAGGTTCAATCAATTTAATTCTTTCGGTTCAATGATGGGTTTAATCAAAGGAATGGTTCAATGGCTTGGTTCAACCAAGCGGTTCAATGCTTTGTTTCACTCGGGTGGTTTGTCCACTTTGTTTCAAAGTTTTGGTTCATCCTTTGGTTCAATCAAATGGTTCGTCAATTGGTTCAAGGCTTTGTTTGAACCGTTGAACCAAAGCTTGGTCCAAGAGTTGGTTCAACATCTTTTGGTTCAAAGGTGGGTTCAAACACATCATTTAAAGGCTTCATTTGAACTGTTGAACCAAAACTTGGTTCAACGGTTGGTTCAAACAAATGGTTCAATGACTTAGTTCATCCGCTTGGTTCAAAGGCTTGGTTCATTTAATTGAACCATCGGCTTGAACCATTTTGGTTCAAAGCTTGGTTTAACACTTGGTTTAACCAAGCGATTCATTGCCATGGTTCAACAAAGTGGTTCAATACAGTGGTTCACTATGATGGTTCAAAGGAGTGGTTCAAATGTAAAAGTTCAAGAGAGCTTCCCAAAGGACAAGTGCCCTTGCGGAGGGCACTTGGTCGACAAAAATACCCTTTAGAAGGGTCATTTTCAAAGAAGGCCGCAAAGGTAAATTCTTTCATATTTTTGTTTAAGGCATTTGAAAAAGTCTAAGGCATAATTCTTTTAGACTTTTGTTCGAAGGAATTCCTTCGAACAAAAAGTCTGAAAGAATTCAAGAAGCTACTATGGGAAGAAACCCCAAAGGAAATTCTCAAAGGCAAATGGAATAAAATGGAAATTGTTCACAGACTTTTTTTCCACGAGAATTTGTCTACGGACTTTTTGTCTAGGGAAAATTCCCATGGAAACAGTCTGTAGGAAAGCTGCGAAAGGCCGTCGAAGGACCCCGAAGGGTAGGTGCCCTTGTGGGGGACTCTCGGCTACCAAATTGTATAACACATCCCTGAAGCTGAAAGATCAACTTCCCTTTGAGAAGATGTGAAAAAAGAAATCCAAAAGAAGAACCTGGTTATCCATGAGAGAATGTCGAAACCCGAAGGCCATCTAAAGATCACCCGAAGAGTAGATACCCTTGTGGGGGGCTCTTCTCAACCCAAAGCAGATCATTTCTTAAGGCCTAAAAGGGAAAGTTATTTCTAGGAAAGTGCCAAATAGAAAAGCTAAAGAAGTACCAAGGGGTGATGTGCTCGAAGACATCAAATTCAAGACAGTGAACTAGCCATTGAAAACATACTGATAGGCACGTGAACGTCAATTTTAAAGCTCATAAAATAGTCGTTGATCCTTCAAATCTACAGACCTGAATGCATTCATAGGCTTTAAGGCCAAGACCAACAGAAAGTGAGGAAGGAATAAAATAGCAAATTGAATCCAGTACCTAATTTAATTAACCAAAAAAGGAGGAACAATGAAGGTAAGATCAGATCGCCAGGTGGATATTGAAAGTTACAAACTTTCAATAGCGTGACTTGTTTCTCTGCATTGATAAAATTAAATGGGTAAATGCCCCTAAGTTCCAGCCTATCTTCTTAATAGATTCCAACATAACATGATGTGTTACTATTCTTGAGTCTTCTTAAAGAGGCTATATAAGGGACTCCCTTCTATTGTAGATGGATCTCTTTTTGACAATCAAAACGAAACTCTACCCAAATTGAAAGGCATTTCTGAGACTTTGAGCTTAGTTTGTTTATCATATTTTGTTATTGGAATAGGAAAGCAAGTGATTTTTTAGACTTTGTGCTGTGATATATTTGTTGTTAAGGAAACTATTCTTATGTCTTTTTCCTTGATATATTTTTTGTTCCCTTAATTCAACAAGCAGAATTAGTGATAGCAGTCAAGGTGTCCTAAAGAGTCAACTGTGGAGAGACTTTTTGCCCCCATAATTTCCTTTAGTGTGTTTTCTTTTCATTTTTGTGTAAAGGACCTTGGGATGACTTTATGCCCTCATTGTCCTTCGTATCTTACTCTTGAGCAATTCAGGTGGAGACTTTGTGCTGCATCTCAATTTGCTGGTTATTACATCCTTTGCTACATTTTGTTGTTACTACCAAGAGTATTCTTGCAGTTTGCTGAATAGTACTTTTGAAAGAAGAGGAGTGTTGTTTGTCATTTCCCTTGAGTTTTTCCTTTGATTTGCAAACATTATCTCTAAAGAAAGAGAGATGGACGGTTTGTCCTACCCTTGAGTATTATTTTCTATTTATATATATCTAGCATTTCTATAGACAACTTCCCCTTTATAAGAGGAGAGATTAGTCCCCTTTTGATGTGGTAAACCTACACATTTGGATGACTAATCTTCCTACTTTGGCTTATTAGACCTATTTTGTTTATCAATATGTTGATTGATAAAATATTTAACCAATAATTTTTGGTGACTCCATTGGGGATATAATTTTCATTATCCATTTATAATCTATCCATTCACCTCCACACTAACTAGGAAAGAATGCATAGTTTAAAGCCCCAAGCTACAAACTAAAGCAAGGTCAATTATTTTCCATTTTTGTTTCACAATCTGGTAGATCTAAGGTATACATGAAGCCAAAGGGCTAAAGGGATTGTTGACCTATATTTGAGTTGGTACAGCAAAGTGATTTTGATCTGTTTCCTTCACCATCCCATCTCCAATGAACCAAGAGCTTTCCTCCTACTAAAGTTAGATCTCCATTGCCAGATGAAGTATCTACTTCTGTTGTTGATAAAGCTTTGCCAATAATTACCCCTGTAAGATTTTTTATCCCTCCTTTTCATAATCCTATAATGGTAGTTCAAGGCCCCTGGGGTAATGCTTTTGGTCCTCTCAATCTTACTCCACCTCTACATGAGCTTCCACACAGTTCAAGGAAGAATTTCCCCAAATTCTATGGTGATGGGAAAGTTCATCCTAATGAACACATTGCAGCCTTTAGCATAGCTTGTGGAGTAATTAGAGTAGAATTTGAAGATGTAGTGGTCAGACTATTTGTAGAAACAATATAAGGTGCTGCTACAGATTGGTTTTATCATCTACATGCTCGGTCAGTAACCAATTAGAATACTATCAAAGATAAGTTTGAAGCTAGATTCAAACCTGTAGAAGATGCACATGCACTTCTAGCACAACTTACACAGATGAAGAAAGAGCCTTATGAGCCTATGAGAGACTTCATAGTCAAATTTGACAAACTAAGAAATAGAATTTGTGTAATTGCTCGACCTACAGCTGAGAATCTCAAATGCTTTTTCATTAATTCTTAGTTACTTGAAGTAAGTTTTCTCTTGAGACGTGTTGGTCAAATAGATCTTGCTACAGCTCAACATTTGGCCACTGAAGTAGAATATGATCTTATCTTAGTAGGAAAGATAAGAAGAGTTCCAAACAGAAATAGACCTTCATCATCTTCTGAATATGCATCTACAGGCACCACTAATCCAATGGTGCAAAAGTTGGCAAATGAAGTGCTAGCTTTGAAAAATCAAATGGCTCAAAGAATGTCTTCTGCTCCTTCATACAGAGATATGCCAAGAAGAACATTCCCAAATCAATCATATCAAGGCAATGCTACCAAGAATTAGGGGCAACAAAATTGCCTTCCTCCCCCACAAGGGAAATTTGCGCTTGAAGCTCCTCCAACCAACTTAGCAGTTGGATATTTGGAAACAAAACATGCTTTCTCTTTCCAACCTGAGTTTGAGCAAGAAAATGATATTGATATCTTCATGGAGGATCAATAAGAATTAGCTGGTGACTCTCACATTGGTTCCCTAAATTATCAGGATGAACCTGGAAGCGAAGGAGAAGCTTTTGATGGATCATATGCAGTGTTTACCAAGTCCAAGAACCAATCAGTCTAGCAAGCTGATAAAAAGAAGATAGAGGAGCAACCTCAACTAGCAATTACAATTGCTAAGCGTGGAACCACTCTACCTTTTCAATTAAAGGATCTGGTGATCATCTAAAATGTAAGTACATCAATTTCACCTTCACCTTCTACTTCAATTTCACAAACTAGCCCTCCTCCCATCCCTCCTAAAACTCAAAAAGTTGAAGTACCTTTCTTTGTACCTAGTTCAATTCAGCCATTTGACATAATCGATCATGTCAAAAAGACAAAAATACAAATGTTTGAATTCAAATATTTGCAGTCCAATCCTGATCAATTGGATAAGTTGGTCCAATGTGTCAAGAACCAAACCATACCTATAAGATAAGAGGTTAAGAAAATAATTCCTGATTCCCCAAAGAACATGCCCATTCCAAATAATCTTGTCATTACTCCTCCAGCTACTCCTAGGAAAATAGAACCTTTCTATGTTTCCCTGTTAATAAATGGTTATCAGCTCAATAATTACATCATTGATTTTAGGGCATCTGACAATGTCATGCCTACTAAAGTAGCTGAGTCTCTGGGTCTCACATTGACCAAAACCTTTGGGAGATGTTTCTCCATGGAGAACAAGCAAGTACCATTGCTAGGGCAAATCAAAGATGCCCAATTTGCATTGGCAGCCTTTCCAGACAAGAGAATCAAGATGACTGTCTTGGTGGCTGATGTCCCAACATCCTATGGCATTTTGCTTGGATGAAATTTCTATAAGAACGTGGGAGGAGAACTAAGCATGGACCTGTCTGAAGTGAGGATCCCTATCTAGAGTATAATGAAGAGATTGCTCCCTAAAAAGGAGGTGAAATATGTGGTCATCTAAACATCAGCCCCTACAACACAAATTCTGTTTGAGTCTTCAGGTAGGGGTAATTATTTCTTTATCACAGAGGATGTTCATGTTTCTACAGATGAAATTCTTGTAGCTAAAAATCCAAGAATTGATTCAAACAAGGCATCAAAATAATTAGTAGGGCACATTACAAATCAAGAAGGATCTTCTATCTCTAATGAAGAGAAATCTAATAAGAGATCAGCTTTTGATGATGCTTAGATCCTGGAATCCAATGGCAGCAATTTTTCCATCAATGATGGAGTTGGGACTATATTGATATCTTCTCAAGGAGATATTCTTCCTTCATGCAATTTTCAAGTCAACAACATAGCTGGATGCGAATCTCTGTTGCTCAGATTGAAGATTGTTCAAGATGAAGAAGTCAAACTCCTTCACATCAAAGGAGATGTTAATCTGATAGTTTGTCAGGAGTTTAATGTGGACAATCCAATCATATTCTAGACTAAACCAAAAAAACAATCAATTATGGGAATGGACCAGGCTGCTGTAAATCAAAATCAGGAAAAGGAATCCTTCACCAAGAGAGCAAGGAGTTATGGTTTCTAGTTTGAATACCACATCCTGCCATGGGACAAGAAGAAGAAAAATCCAAGGGGAAGATGCAAAAAATTAGTTTCCTGGTGGAGAACTCCATTCACCCATCACTGTTTCTGGGGGCAAAATGTCTTCTTGTTGGTTTATCAGAATAGAGCACTATTTTCACTATCTCTCAAGAAGTAGCATCTAAAATACTTCAATTCTTGAAGTATCAGATCATTTCATCTGTACATATGTATATTTGTATAGTTTTTAATTCTATTTTGTTTTGTTTGTTTTCATTTTTGGAGCCTTTCATTTCTGGGTAGCATGACTCCATAACCCAATGGTACACATGAAGACACTAGAGATTCTGGATTCTACTCCTTTCAATTCTTTTTGTAATTTATAGAAGTTCCCCAACTAGAGCTAGTTGTTGTCCCCCAAAAAATATCACTCATTTTTAGGACAACATTTGAACTATTTTGGTCCTATAGACCAAAATTGTCTCTTCCCTTTTCAAAATTTGTCTTGGGCATTCAAATTCCTCATTTCTCAAGCTTCTCAAAAATCTAGAGACTCTACAAGCTTAAATCTACGGACTCTGCAGGCTTGAATCTACGGACTCAGTAGGAAGAGAAAATCTATGGACTCTATAGGCCAAGTTCAATGGGCTTTATAGGTTGATTTCTATAGACTTGATTTTTATGGACTTTGTAGCATTGGTTCAGTGCCTTAGTTCAATCAAAAATGTCTATTAGCAAGCATTCAAGCAAAAGAGGCTTGAATCATTGAACCATTAAACCATTGAACCACTTTGGTTCAAAGGTTTAATGAGTTTAAGGTTCAATTGGTTCAATGCTTTTGGTTTAATGACGGGTTCAATCAAAGGAATGGTTCAATGGCTTGGTTCAACCAAGCGGTTCAACGCTTTGTTTCACTCAGGTGGTTTGTCTACTTTGTTTCAAATTTTTGGTTCATCCTTTGGTTCAATCAAACGGTTCATCAATCAGTTTAAGGCTTTATTTGAACCATTGAACCAAAGCTATGTTCAACGTCTTTTGGTTCAAAGGCAAGTTCAAACACATGGTTCAAAGGCTTCATTTGAATCGTTAAACCAAAACTTGGTTCAATGGTTTGTTCAAACAAATGGTTCAATAACTTAGTTCATCTGCTTGGTTCAAAGGCTTGGTTCATTCAATTGAACCATCAGCTTGAACCATCAACTTGAACCATTTTGGTTCAAATCTTGGTTCATCAGCTTGGTTCAACCAAGTGGTTCATTGTCATGGTTCAACGGAGTGGTTCACTATGACGGTTCAAAGGAGTGGTTCAAATGTAAAAGTTCAAGAGAGCTTCTTGAAGGACAAGTGCCCTTGTGGAGGGCACTTGGTCGACAAAAATACCCTTTGAAAGGGTCATTTTCAAAGAAGGCTACAAAGGTAAATTCTTTCAAATTTTTGTTTAAGGCATTTGAAAAAGTCTAAGGCATAATTCTTTCAGACTTTTGTCTAAAGGAATTCTTTTGGACAAAAAGTCTGAAAGAATTCAAGCAACTGTGGGAAGAAAACCCAAAGGAAATTCTAAAAGGCAAATGGAATAAAATGGAAATTGTCTGCAGACTTTTTGTCCACAAGAATTTGTTTGCGGACTTTTTGTCTAGGGAAAATGCCCACAAAATAGTCTGCAGGAAAGCCACGAAAGGCCACTGAAGGACCCCAAACGATAGGTGCCCTTATGAGGGACTCTCAGCTACCAAATTTTAAGACACATCCCTAAAGCTGAAAGATCATCTTCCCTTTGGGAAGACATGAAACAAGAAATTCGAAGGAAGAACTTAGCTATCCATGAGAGAATGCCAAAACCCGAAGGCCATCTAAAGACCACCTAAAGAGTAAATACCCTTGCGAGGGGCTCTTCTCAACCCAAAGTGAATCATTTCTTAAGGCTTGAAAGGGAAAGTTATTTTTAGGAAAGTGCCAAACAAAAAAGCTAAAGAAGGACCAAGGGGTGATGCACCCGAAGACATCAAGTTCAAGACAGTGAACTAGCCATTGAAAACATAGTGATGGGTGAGTGAACGTCAATTTTAAAGCTCATAAAATAGTCATTAATCCTTTGAATCTATAGACCTGAATGCATTCACAAGATTTAAGGCCAAGACTAGTAGAAAGCGAGGAAGGAATAGAATAGCAAATTGAATCTAGGACCCGATTCAATTAACCATAAAAGGAGGAATGATGAAGGTAGGATCAGAATGCTAGGTGGACATTGAAAGTTACAAACTTTTAATAGCATGACTTGTTTCTCTGCATTGATAAAATCAAATGGGTAAATGCCAATAAGTTCCAACCTATCTTCTTAATATATTCCAATGCAACATGATGTGTTACTATTCTTGAGTCCTTCTTGAAGAGGTTATATAAGGGACTCTCTTCTATTGTAAATGGATCTCTTTTTGACAATCAGAACAAAACTCTACCCAAATTGAAAGGAATTTTTGAGACTTTGAGCATAGTTTGTTTATCATATTTTATTATTGGAATAAGAAAGCAAGTGATTTTTCAGACTTTGTGTTGTGATATCTTTGTTGTTAAGGAAATTGTTCTTATGTCTTTTTCCTTGATATATTGTTTGTTCCTTTAATTCAACAAGCAAAATTAGTGATAGCAGTCAAGAAGGTGTCCTAAAGAGTCAACTGTGGAGAGACTTTGTGCCCCCATAATTGCCTTTAGTGTGTTTTCTCTTCATTTCTGTGTAAAGGACCTTGGGATGACTTTGTGCCCTCATTGTCCTTCATATCTTACTCTTGAGCAATTCAAGTGGAGACTTTGTGTTGCATCTCGATTTGTTGGTTATTACATCTTTTTCTACCTTTGAATATTACTACCAAGTGTATTCTTGTGGTTTGCTGAATAGTACTTCTAAAAGAAGAGGAGTGCTATCTATCATTTCCCTTGAGTTTTTCCTTTGATTTACACGCATCATCTCTGAAGAAAGAGAGATGGATGGTTTGTCCTTCCCTTGAGTATTATTTTATATTTATATATATCTATCATATCTATAGGGAACCTTCCCTTGATGAGAGGAGAGATCAGTCCCCTTCTAATGTGGTAAACCTACACATTTGGATGACTAATCTTCCTACTTTGGCTGATCAGACCTATTTTATTTTATCAGTACGTTGATCGATAAAATATTCAACCAACACATAGAATATGTAAGGTTTCTTGAGTAGTCTTGCTTGTATTCTTGCTTACTTAGTGATATTTTACAACCCTTTTCAAATGATCTTTGAATGGGCTTTTATAGGGATCTATTGGTCATCAGTTGAATGTGATCACAGTAGGCCAACAAAGAGAAGGATGGGGAATTAAAAAAAACTGACCATTAGGGCCAAAAATACATTTGGATAGGAGTGTTAAAAGTTGACAGGAGTGGCATTGATGTTGTAGTCTAAGTGTGGTACTATTATCCTAAGTTGATAGAGCCTAGGGGGATGGATTAGTCATAGAAAGAGTAGTCTAGTTGAGATAAAATTATGTTTAGAAGGCTAAGGATGATTTTGAATTAGTGAAAAGATGACTATGAGGGTCATGAGAGTAAGCAAGAGGGACCTATGGGTTGGGTGTCACATGCCACACTCAAGTTACCAATTTTTGTATTTTATATGACTACATTTGACCCCCCTTTATTCTAGTGATGCAATGTAACAAAATACTATGATAAAGGAAAATTAAAAAGCATATCTAAACTTACCTGTAAGAGTTAAGCTCATGAAGTTGTGTGATGTTGGGTGCGTATAGAGAGAGAACATTATGAAGTATGAATCTACAACAAAAATAAAGAGTAGATCAGTTCTTAGTAGAGACATTATATCTAAAATAAGAATATACAAATTTAGGTAAGAGAGAGATAGAGGAAGAGAAAGGAATGAATACACCTCATTAGCTACATGGACCAATACTAAACCTATTGTGATGTTTTATATGTTGGATATGCTAGGTATGTTATACCAAGAGTGATATCATGAATAGAGTTGAGTGCTTAATTCCCCAAGAGTGGCTCAACAATGTAAAGGCTAGCCCTTTGGTTCCATCATCACCCACTAAGTGAATTTAGGTGGTAATGCATGTGTAAATCAATGTTTAGACTATGTGTCAATCCCTTTGGATAGGTTTCTCAATAATACAAAGGCTAGCTAGTCCTTTGGATCCAGCGTTGCCACATTAAGTGAAGCCATAAACTGATACTAGTATGAAATGTATGTCATATGAGATGGAACCTAAAACCCATGAATGCTCTATAATCTAATAATATTGGCATGGATAGTTGAATTTATGATGAAAACTAGGCCACTCTTGGCCACTTTGAAAGATGGAGATTAGGCTTTTATGAAAGCCACTCCAAAATAGGGCACTAGGCTTGTATGAAAGCTATTTTCAAATGTGGAGGTTAGGTTTGTATAAAAGCCACTCCAAAATGATGTCAACCACCTATACATAGAGTAAGACATGTAACTGCTAACAATACCTAGGTAATGTTGAACTCAAAAAGAAAAGAAAGGAAATGTGCCATGCACATTTACCCTAATCATTGTTGTCTGGAACATGGATTTTGATCTAGAAGCTATACCAACTATAGTATCTAAAAATAAAAGTGAGAGCCATAATTGTGTGCATGATTCCCCCTATATCTAAATTCTTTCAGCAAAAATGTATTGAAAACTACTGATTCTGAATTGGTCTAAATGTGTAAAACTATAGATAAACCTACTTTTCTATTTACTTCTAGAAAATTTGGTTTTTCTAATATTTGGATAAGATCAATAAAAATAAGACACCCTAGTGTCTGATGCTATTGTCCATATCTGAAATTGTTATCTTTTTCTAAAATTAAAAACTATTATGGAATCATCACTATTTTTCTAATCCATTCTATCTAGTTTAACCTCTTATTATTGTTATAAGTGTTCATAAAACTAATTTGTTGACTGATAGGAGCTCTTATCTTTGTGAAAAAACCCCTAATTTTTACCCCCCTTTTAAGGGTAGAAATGAAGTCCCTACAATAACTACCCTCAGAAGAAAGAACCCTACAAGTGTGTTATGCTACTAAATACATGATATAGCAATGACAATTAGTAAGCTATCTCAAGATATAGCATAGTTTGTAAAGGAGATTATTAGATCAACGAGGGTATTCCTAGATAGATATAACAATGTAATATCATGTGTAATGTATTAAATTTAAACTAAAACTAGAAATGTTAGTTCTTACTTCTTAGTTCTTAGTTGTTAGTTATCAGTTGTCATGGAGGGATGGAACATGATGTCCATCATGTCATCTAAGAAAGTAAGATAATGCAAGATGTGGATCATGGCATTGAAAATAATAGAAAAGTAACAAGCAATAAAGCATACAAGGGAAAAAATAAGAAGCATACAAGAGTGGCTAAGGGTCCAAGTAAACAAGGGACATAAGCACATGTAACTCAAACTGCAAAGCAAGCATACAAGGCATGTTCAAATGTTGCATACACATACAATTGAAAATAAGCAAGGGTTAGCACAAAGGCCACAATCACATAAAAGAGTATGGACAAAGGATATTGGAAAATTTTCTAAGGCACACACATGAATATAACCAAAGGACATTGGCAAATGTCCTAAAACACATACAAAAGACAAAATAAGAAATAAGAAATGCAATCAATTTAGCTATGCAAAGCAAGAAAGGAAATCATGTGAATGATGGAAAAATAATTGCCTCTAACTAATCAAATCAAGAATGTGAAAGTATACAAGATATGTAGTACAAGACTAGGTATATGCTAAAAAATACATGGGTGCTATATACTAGTGAGATGTCAATACAGTAATCTATGTAAGATAGTAAATAATGTACATCAACATGATGACTAAAGTGTGTGGTGTAGGAATGACATACCCTAATTGGTGTAGTCATGTATAAAATGGCCCCAGTGGGTGAATATATCAATATATGTCTCAAATGTAGAAGTAGGATGCCCCTTCAATGGGTAGAGTGAAGAAATCAAGGAGCTAGATGTCACTACACACACTCAAAGAAGATCAAGTGAAGCATGGTAATGTAGATAAATCAACAAATAATAGCATGGTAGTAGAAATGTAAAGCATGGATAATGCATACAATCAAAATATTTTTGGTGTTTTTGAGATATTTCAATGTTTTTGTATTTTGAAATATTATATTATTTTTGGATTTTTTAGATTTTGTATTATTTTTGGATTTTGTTTTATATTTGGGCTATGTAAAATAAAGCATAATAAACTATGTAGAGGTATTTGAGAAAATCAATACGTACATAATGACATAAAAGACTAGGGTTGAGAGGGTAAAGGGTCCAAGGATGGAGCTTGTTGGGGATGAAGATGTAGGAAGGGATCATGGCCATCATCAAATGCCTTAAGATCACAATCATCATTATCATCATACTTTATAGAAGCTGTGTACATGGTGTGATCTTGTTGAAGGCAAACTGAAGGTTGCTCTGTTGGTGGAGATGTTGATTCTTCTCTGGGACATTTAGCTCTAGTAGTAGATTGCTTCAGTGGAAGTGAAGAAGAAAGTATTGGTGGTGTTATAATCTGAATAATAACGTGAACCTATAGTTTATCTAATCTCTATTATAAATTTATACATGAGTTTGTATCATGACATGTGATCCTATGAAAAAGGCCAAATGGGTGACCATCTTATTCTGATAATCTACTAATAGATCTCTATCATACTATAGGTAATGTGATTAATCTATGATCAAGTAACATTTTTAACATAATCTATGGTTGATTTTGTGTGATGCATGCTTGAATCTAAATAATTGGCTCTATATCCATAGGGGTAACCATGTGAACTGTGTGTCTTGAGTGATCTGTTTGTGGCTATAAATGTGGAGTATATCCTATGAGTGTAGTGTGATATGCTAAGAGTGATATAGGTTGTGTAATTATAGCTCTAGATTCATCTCAGTACTCTCTTAGGCCTATTGGCATAAAGCTCAACCCACATAAATGGTCATCTATGAGTGTGGGTGTTGTATCATCATCTGAAGAAGCTTGGGAATCTATATCAACATCATGTACATATGGTCACTCAAAATTTACCACAAGGGGTAACTATGATATGGGAGTCTCATCAATTATAATAGTAGAATACAATGGTGTTGTGACAGTTTCTATAACTACTGGAGTAACTATATCTATGGAATCAATTGGTAATATTATAACTACTATCGATGAATATATAATTGTAATAGTTGTACGAATCATGACTGATGGAGTAGCTAGAATGGTTGAAATTGTTGTGACTAGCTAAATATCTAGAGTTAAGGACACAACTATTAGTGGACGAGTATGAGAAGTGATAGTCTCTCCAACCTCATATGTATGTATCTGATCAAGAGAAATACAATGAGGAGGTGGTTGAACTATGATATGGGGTGTCCCATCTAGTGAAATAGGCAAAGAAGATTTGGTAGTTCGATAATAGTTGAATGGTTTGTTATCTGTTGGAAATGCGTATAGGTATCCTTCATGGATAAAATTAACAAATCAATTAAGAGTATAAGTAACTTCCCCCATAGTGTGTATCTAATGTCATCTGAGAAAAATATTATAATGAAGAGGACCTAGTATGACCTGGAACTATGTAGAGAGGGTTTTGGGTCCTACCATGATATCCAAAGCAATGGTGCCCAATGTCTATCATGGTATATCATCAAATACTCTAATGTTTTTATATGATTTTTGCATCGATGCCATGTCCAGGTCCATGGTCTATAAGAATGTAATATTACAAATATTAATTTTGGAACCACTATCAACTAGAACTCTCTTAACTATGCTAATAATAAAATTAAACCAAAGAAAACATAAGATAAAGCTTTGAAAATATGTTCAGATCCTTTTTCTCAACATTCTAAATAGGAGATAGGGGATACATTAGGGGTTCACCATGCATATCATGCACATTCACCACAAGATACATATAGGTCACCTTTAGCTAAGTTCCATTCTTTGAGCAACATGATTAGTGTATATAATTCCAGAGTTCCAACTATACCTTCCGTCTCCTTCTCAAAGCAGGAGATCATCAAGGATGATTCAGATTATCATGCACTCTTTATTAGAGTTTACATTTATAATCATCTTATTCATAACATTCTCATAAATAATGGATCTAGTGTGAACATGTGCACTATGACATTATTACAACATTTAGGATATTCAGAGTAGGATATTACTCTGATAGACAAAGTTATCAGTGGATTCAATGGGCACATATAGAGTTTATTAGGTGAGATTGTACTTCCCCTATAGGTTGGTCCAACACATGTGGCCACACCATTCACTATTATTCCTAGTACAGGATTTATTGATATGTTACTTGGTCACCCATGGATTCAAAAAAATTGAGCAATACCTTCTATAGTTCATAGATGAAGAAATTCATTCATGTTAATCAAGTTGTTATAGTTGGTGGAGTTCTATATGAGTTACCACTCCCCACTTCAGAGCCATCTACTATTTCATAATCACCAGTTTTAGTTTTACCACCAATTTCAATTTTGCCACCAATTATATTTTCTCCTCCGATTTCAATTCAAACATAATTGATACATCCATCGCCAACACATAGAGTTCATACAACTCCATAGCTTCAATATTCTAGATAGTTTTCATCTATAGTGTTCACACCCAAGGTAGTATCATTGAGATATCATTCCTCTACACAAAAATCACATGTTTATTGAGCTTTCCTTACCACTAGATGGGTCTCTAAAAGCCTTACAATTGTATATACTTTCTAGAGTTATAGGGGGACCCCACACTCAGTTTCTACTTCAGAGATTTTAGAGTATTTATAGTATATATAGTTTCCAGAGCCACAGTCTCAACATTTCCATTATGCTTCATGATCATGCATGATCCCTCTCATTGATACAAGAAACCATGATAGGGAGTCTCCCATGAGACTCATCAGTTAGTATCATCTCTTCTCACCCTTACCTATACATAATTTCTTCATGCTTGATTGTACACAGTCCTTTTCAATTTCTTGTACATAATCTTCCTGTGATTATTTGTACATAGCTTATATCTCAAAAATACCAAAAATAATACAAAAATATCAAAAATACCAAAAACATTCAAATATTTCAAAATACAAAAACATTCAAATATGTCAAAACACTAAAAATATTTTGATTGTATGCATTATCCATGCTTTACATTTATACTACTATGTTAGACTTACATTTGATGTTCTATGCTATTATTTTTCAACTTATCTATATTACCATGCTTCACTTGATCTCCTTTGAGTGTGTGCAGTGACATCTAGCACTTTTATTGCTTCACTATACCCATTGAAGGGGAATCCTACTTCTACATTTGAGACATACACTGATATATTCACCCACTGGGGGCATTTTCTACATGACTACACCATCCAAATTATGTTATTCTTACAACCCACACTTTATTTATCATGTTGATGTACATTATTTACCAGCTTACATAGATTTCTCTATCAACATCTCACTAGTATATAGTACTCGTGTATTTCTTTGCATATACCTAGTCATGTACTACATGTCTTGCATATTTTTACTTATTACTTTGATTAGTTAGTTGAGTTTGTATTTTTATTATTTTACATACTTTATTTTCTTGCTTTACGTATCTAGATGTGATTATATTTATTAGTTCCTATTCTATGTCTTGTATGTGCCTTTGAATATTTGTCAATGTCCTTTGCTTATATTCTTGTCTATTTCATAGGACATTTGCCAATGTCCTTTGCTTATACTCTTCTATGTGATTATGGCTTTCACACCAACTTCACTTGTTTTCAAATGTATGTGTATATAGCATTTGAACATGTCGTCTATGCTTGTTTTCTAGTTTAAGTGACATGTGCCCATATCCCTTGTTTGCTTGGCCCCTTGGTCACTCTTGTACACTTCTTGTTTTTTGCCTTGTGTGCTTGTTGTTTGTTTGCTTCTCATTGTTTACAATGCCATGATCCACATCGTGTATTATCTTGCTTTCTTGGATGCCATGATGGACATCATGTTCCATCCCTCCATGACAACTAACAACTAACACTTATAGTTCTAATTAAGTACTTTACACATGTTATTACATTATTATATATATCTAGGCATACCTATATTGAACTAGAAATCTCTCAATATAAACCATGTTGTATCTTGAGATATATTGTCAATTATCATTATAATATCATGTATATTTGCATCATAACACACTTACAGGGCTCTTTCTTCTGAGGGTAGTCATTTTAGGGTCTTCATTCCTACCCTCAAAAGAGGGGGAAATAAACAAGGGTTTTATCATAGAGATCAGAGCTCCTAACAGTCAAAAATATAGCTTTTAACACACCTAAAATAGCAACCAAACATCAAACTAGTCAAAAAGACCAAGCAAATAGTGAAAATGTCAAAATAGTCATCAGATTTAGCACAAGACAATAGCACCAAGATTATACTATGAAATCGGTGCCACTACTATCCATTTTTGGCACTCTTATCCAAATAACAAAAAAATAGACTTTCTAGAAGCATGCACAAAAGTAGGTTCAGCTATAATTTTATATAGCCAAACCAATTCAAAATCCATGGTTTTTAGTACACTTTTACTCAAAGAATATAAATATAGGGAGCATTGTGCATGGCATGACGTCTCTCATTTCCAGTTTTAGATACAGAAATTGGTATAATTTATTGATTAGAATCTATGTTTTAGACACCAGTGATTGGGGGCAATGTGCACAACACATTTATTTTCTTTTCTTTTTGAGTTCAGCATTACCCAAGTATTCTCAATAGTTACATGCTTTATTTCATCTATAGGTGTTTGTCATCATTTCAAAGTGGATTCATATAAGCCTAACCTCCACATTTTGGAATGGCTTTCATACAAGCCTAGTGCCCAATTTCAGAGTGGCTTTCATAAAGGCCTAATCTCCATCTTTCAAAGTGGCTAAGAGTGGCCTAGTTTTTAGCATGAATTTAGCTATCCATGCCAACATTATCAGATCATATTACAGTCATATACTTTAGGAGCCATCTCATATGACATACATCTCATATTGGTATCAATTTATAGCTTCACTTCATGGAGTAAAGATGGAGCCAAAGGACTAACTAGCCTTTGTATTCTTGATCCACCTATCTAGAAATATTAGACACATAGCTCAGACATCGATTAGCACACATATGACCACCTAGATTTACTTAGTGGGTGAAGATAAAGCAAAAGGGTCAGCCTTTATATTCTTGATCCACTCTTAGGGAATTGAACACTCATCTCCATTCATGATATCACTCTTAGAATAGTATACCTATCATATCCAACATCACTCAGCATCATAACAAGTTTTGTTTTAATCTATATACCTGATGAGATGTATTAATTTTTTCTCTTCCTCTCTCTCTTACCCAGATTTTTACATTCTTATTTTAGATATAATGTATCTATTAAGAACTGATCTACTTCTTGTTTTTATTGCAAATTCATACTTCATAGTGTACTCTCTCTATGCACACCAAGCACCACACAGCTTTATGAGCTTCACCCTTACAATTAAGTTTAGGTACTCTTTCTATTTTTATTTTATCTTATTATTACACTTCACTACATCACTATAATAAAGGCAGTACAAATGTAGTCATATAAAATGCAAAAATTGGTAATTTGAGTGTGGCTTGTGATACCCAACCCATATGTCCCTCTTGCTTGCTCTCATGACCCTCATAGGCATTTTTTCACTGATTCTCAATCATTCCTAGCCTTATAAACTTAATATTAGCTAAGCCAAACTAATATTTTCATGACTAATCCATGCCCCTAGGCCCAATCAGCTCAAGACAATAGTGCCACACATGGACTACATCACTAATGCCATTCCTATCCACTTTCGATGCTCCTGTCCAAAGGCATTTTTGGCCCCAATGATCATTTTTTTTAATTCCCCATACTTTTCCTTATTGACCTAATGTGATCATATTCTATGACCAATATATCTCTATAAAATTCCATTCAATTATCATTTGGAAAGGGTTGGCAAATATCACTAAACAAGCAAGACTACTCAAGCAATCTTCTCTATTCTCTGCATACAACTAGCCAATACACTTAAAATATTATTAAAATCCTTACACTAGTCCTTAACCACCTCAATCACATCTAATTTAGTATTTTTCATATTCATACACTCTATTTCACAAAGTACATCAAGTGGAAGAACTACATATGGCTTTATCCCTCTTCAAAGTTTTGGTATTTAGGCAATGTGCCCACATAAGAGGTGTGGATATACATTCAGTGAATCTTACACACACTAACCCCCTGCCCTATTTCTAAAAATTGGTCAAAGTATAATGGATTATATGGTTTGAAGATAAAATCTACTCCACAAGGAACTCTACAAACTTCTAATTGTCAAAACTTTACAGATAGGGTCACACAGGCATAGTGAACAAAACCTAGAAAGCTCAAATCTCTTAGACAATAGTGGTAGAGGTGTACTACAGCATCAATGCCACTCCTTTCCAATTTTAGTTCTCCATTCATAAAACAAAGGTTATATCCTAGTTTATGATAGTGTCCTAGTCCTGAATAGTGAATTTCAAACCCTGTCTCAATCGTATCAATCAATTTTTAGCACAATCTTATCTTCTCCATCTTATTACTATTTTTAAAAAGGTCAAAATTGCAATATAATTTACACAGATCATTAGCTTAATTATTTCATATTTATTTATTTATTTTACTACTTATACCCTTTAACTAAATTAGGAATAATGCTCTAATATTCCCAAATAGGTTAAATCATTTGGTGAACTTGATATTTGCCAACCCTTTCCAAATAATCTTTGAATGAGATTTTATAGGGATCTATTGGTCATGGGTTAAATGTGCTCACATTAGGATGATAAGTATAAGGATGGGAAATCAAAATAAACTAACTTTTGGGGTCAAAAATTCATTTGGACAGAAGCATTGATAGTGGATAAGAGTGGCATCGGCACTGTAGTTCAAGTGTGGTGCTATTATCCTGAGATAATAGGGCCTAAAGGGATGGATTAGTCATGGAAAGAGAAATATAGATAAGCTAGGATTAACTCTACAAGGATAAAAATGATTAGGAATCAGTGAAAATATGCCTATGAGGGTCATGAGAGTAAGCAAGAGGGACCTATGGGTTAGGTGTCACAAACCACACTCAAGTTACCAAATTTTGCATTTTATATCACTATATTTGCCCCACTATATTTCAGTGATGCAGTGAATTAAAATACAAGGATAAATAAAAAATAGAAAGTGTACCTAAACTTACATGTAAGGGTAAACCTTATGAATCTGTGTGATGTTGGGTGTGCATAGCGAAAGCACACTGTGAAGTATGAATCTACAAAAAAAATAAAGAGTAAATCAGTTCTTACTATATATGTTATATATTAAATAAGAATGTACATAGCTAGGTAAGAGAGAAAGAGAGAGGAAGAGAAAGGAATAAATACACATCATCAAGTATGTAGACCAATACAAAACCTATTGTGATGTTGAGTGATGTTGAATATGTTGGATATGCTAGGTATGTTGTAACAAGAATGATATCATAAATAGATTTGAGTGTTCAATTCCTCAAGAGTGGCTCAAGAATGAAAAGGCTGGTGTTTTGGCTCCATTATCACCCACTAAGTGAAGCTATGTGATCATACATGTGTTAATTAATGTTTGGACTATGTGTCTAATCCCTCTGAATAGGTGGCTCAAGAATACAAAGGCTAGCTAGTCCTTTGGCTCCATTATTGCCCCATGAAGTGAAGCTATAAATTGATATCAGTATGAAATGTGTGGCATATAAGATGGATCATGAAGCCCATAAATGTTCTATAATCTAATAATGTTGGTCTAGATAGTCAAATGTACGTTTGAAACTAGGCCACTTTTGGCCACTCTAAAAGATGGAGATTAGGCTTGTATGAAAGCCTTTATGAATCTAGGCACTAAGCTTATATGAAATACATTCCAAAATGTGGAGGTTAGGCATATATGAAATCCACTTCAAAGTGATGCCAACCACCTATAGATGGAGTAAGGCATGTAATTGCTAAGAATACCTAGGTAATATGCTAAACTCAGAAAGAAAAGAAAATAAATGTGTTGTGCGCATTGCCTCCAATCACTGGTGTCTAGAACATGGATTCTAATTTGAAAGTTACACCAACTTCCATATTTGAAATTAAAAGTGAGATTTATCATGCCATGCATGATGCCTCTTATATCTATATTCTCTGAGCAAAAGTGTATTGAAAACTATTGATTTTCAACTAGTCTGAAAGTGCAAAACTATAGTTGAACCTACTTTTCTATCTACTTCTAGAAAATTTAGTTTTTTTGTTATTTGGATAAGAGTGCCAAAAATAGGACACCCTAGTGTTTGGTGTTATTATCTATGTCTAGCACTATTGTCCTTTGTTGAAACTAAAAATTATTCTAGAATTCTCACTATTTTTTTGGTTTGACTTTTGATTATTGTTTTGAGTGTTCTAAAACTACTTTTTCAACTAATAAGAGCTTTGATCTCTATGGAAAATCCCCTATTTATTTCTCCCTCTTCTAAGGGTAGGAATGAAGACCCTATAATGACTACCCTCATAATAAAGATCCTTAGAAGTGTGTTATGATATAAAATACATGTTATAGCAATGATAATTAACAAGATATCTCAAGATATATCACAGTTTATAATGAGAGATTATTAGATCAACAGGGGTATGCCTAGATAGATGTAATAATGTAATAGTATTTGTAATGTACTAAATTAGAACTAGAATTCTAGTTAGTTGTTAGTTATTATTTTTCATGGAGGGATGGAGCATGATGTCCATCATGGTATCCAAAAAATCAAGATAATGCATGATGTAGATCATGTCATTGAAAAAAATCAAGCAATAAGCACACAAATCAAGAAGAATAAGAGAGTGGCCAAGGGTCCAAGTAAACAAGGGACATAGGCATATGTCACTCAAACTAAAAATTAAGCATACAAAGCATGTTTAAATGCCACATACACATACAATTGGAATAAGCAAGGTTGGCATGAAAGCCATAAACACATATAAGAGTACAAGCAAAGGGCATTGGCAAATATCCCAAGACACACATAAGAATAGAAGCAAAGGACATTGGAAAATGTCCTAAGGCACATACAAGAGACAATCAAAAACTAATAAATGCAGTCACATCTAGCTACACAAAGAAAAAAAATAAAGCAAGTAATATATTAGAAATGCAATCTCATCTAACTAATCAAAGCAAGAAGTGAAAGTATGCAAGACATATTAGTACAAAACTAGGTATATGCTAAGAAAATACATGAGTGTTATATACTAGTGAGTGTTGATATAGTGATCTATGTAAACTAGTAATTAATGTACATCAACATGATAATTAGAGTGTTTGGTGTAGGAATGGCATAACCTGGATGGTGTAGTCATGTAGAAGATGTCCCTAGTGGGTATATGTATCGATGTCTCTAATGTAGTAGGATGCCCCCTCAATGGGTAGATTGAAGCAATCAAAGATCTAGATGTCACTTCACACACTCAAAGAAGATCAAGTGAAGCATGGTAATGTAGATATATCAAAAAACAATAGCATAGAATAGCAAATGTAAGTCTAGTATAGAGTATAAATGTAAAGCATGGATAATGCATACAATTGAAATGTTTTTAAATTTATAAATATTTAAATGTTTTTGTATTTTAAAATGTTATAATATTTTTGGTATTTTTGAAATAATCTATGTACAATAAATCATAAGGAGAATATGTAAAATAAATTTTAAAAGAAGCTATGTACAATAAAGATTGAGAAGAAATAATACTAATTGACGAGTCTCATGGGAGACTCCCTATTATGGTGTCCTATATCAAATAAAGGAATCATGCATGATTGTGAAGCATGAGGGAATGGCTATGAATATGAATCTGAATATTTTGATTCATTGTTGATATCTTATAAATTATAATAAAATTTATTGTTTCACTCATCATTGTCATTTTGATTTTAAACCAATGGACTGCTAGTGTTGACTTTTATTGTATCTACATCTTTTCCTTTGATAAATTGTTTTTGTGAATGTTTTGCCTTAAGAAGTTCAATAAATCACAAACCCTGGTGACAAACATTATCAATTACTAGAATAAGAGTAGTGATGCTTTGAGCATGCTTGCATAACCCTCGACCTTGATAATCAAACTATTGTAGATATTTTTGACCAAACCCATTCTGCTTTGAAAGTTGATCCTCATTTTTGAGAGGTAGATTTGCATCTTTTTTTGCTTTACCTATACTTGTGGTATTGTTTCTTTCTTTGATTTTGCTTTTTAATCTTTTTGTTGTTGGAAATATTGTCATTGATGTCAAAGGTCTAGCATTTTTGGTGATAAAGGCCCCATTGCATTTAATGATGTTTGTAATAGATATATCTTGGCTAATTTGTGTTAATATTTATTTAATATTAACTAATATATTTTTGGTTGCATATGAGACAAAAGAAGGGCCCATGGAGAAGTCAAAGAGCCATGGGGTAAAGACAAAAGAAGGATGGGATGCATTTTCCCATGAAGAGTCATCTTGGGGAATTCCAAGAGTCACCAAGTGAAGACAAAAGAGGAAGGGCGCAATTTCTCATGAAGGGACACTTTGAGGAATACAAAAAATCACCAAAGTAAAGATAAAAGAGGGAAGGACATTTTTGCTCATGAAGGGTCACCACATGACTTTTCAAACGCAAGGATATGAAGGGTCATACAAGTTTGGCACCATTTTCCATGAGGATTAAAGGGTCACAAAGGGGGAAGGCCAAAGGTCATTTGGAAAGATATAAATAAAGGCTTGAAAAGCCATTTGTAATATGGAGATAGAGGTTGATTTGATATTGTAATATCTAGCTTAGAAGAGCAATTGTGAGAGATGAATATGATTTGTATTTGTTATATCTAGCTTAGAAGAGCAAAGGTGAGAGAGAGGAAAGAGATGTTGTAATGAACTATCATTTTTTGAGATAGCAACATTGAGAGATAGGTGTGTGGTATACATAAAGGGTTGGTGCTCCTGTGGGTTCGTGCTCATGAATTGTTGTTGGGTTGGTGCTCAGCAAAGGGGTTAGTGATCCTATGGGTTGGTGATCATGAATTTTTGTTGGGTTGGTGCTTGAAAAAGGGGTTGGTGCTCTTGTGGATTGGTGATCACAAATTATTGTTGGGTTGGTGCTCAACAAAGGGGTTGGTGCTCCTGTGGGTTGGTGCTCATGAATTGTTGCTGGGCTGGTGCTCGACAAAGGGGTTGGTGCTCATGTGGGTTGTTGCTCATGAATAGTTGTTGGGTTGGTGCTCAGCAAAGGGGTTGCTTCCCCTACAATTTGGTGCTTGTGAATATTGTTTGGGTTGGATCTCATTCATATACTTGAGATTATTCTATGTGGTTTTTCCCACATTGAGTTTCCATGTTATATCTGGTGTCTCTCTCTATCTTGTGTGGTGTTTAATGTTTGAGTTTTATTGCATATCTTGAATGTTTGATTAAGTGGAATTTGGTTAAGGGAAAGTTTTATAAGATATATGATATACTGATTCACCCTCCCTCTCAGTATATCTCATGCTTAACAATTGGTATCAGAGTAGGTTCCTTTTTTAAAAAGTTTTACAGCTTGAAAGTAGATCGAGAAAACACTATGGCTGGGTCACATGAAGGATTTTCTACAAATAAGTCACCTTTATTTGATGGGATGAATTATGATTTTTGGAGCATGAGAATGAAGGTTTATTTTATGGCCCTTGCATTTGACATATGGAAAGAAGTGGTGGAGGAATATGAAGAGCCATAGACATCTATAATTACTCCAACAGAAAAGAAGGCAAGTGAATGTAATGTTAAATCTTTAAATGCTATTTTATGTAGTTTATGTGAATCTAAATTTGTTAAAGTTATGCAATGTAAATTTGCTCATGAAACTTGGGTAAAACTTGAGAATATTTACAAAGGTGATGGAAAGGTTTAGCAAGCTAAGCTTCAAACTTTTAGAAGACAGTTTGAAAGTTTAAAGATGGAAGAAGAAGAAGATATAGCAAGTTATCTTTTATGAGTTGATCAAATCGTAAATCAAATTTAAGGTCTTGGAAAAACATTGGAAGAGTCAACAGTGGTGCAAAAGGTTTTTAGATCTCTACTAATGAGATATGATGCAAAGGTTTCGGCAATTGAGGAGATGAAGAATTTAGCCAAGCTAAAGATGGATGAGCTTCATGGTATTCTCACGGCATATGAGATGCGAACAGAACAAGATAAATCCTCAAATAGAGAAGTGGCTTTCAAGACATCAAAGAAAGAGAAAGCTAAGATTCAAGAATCAAGTGATAGTTCTAGAGATGATGAAGATGACAACGCAACACTTTTCATTCGCAAGCTGAAAAGAGGAATAGGTAAATATCAAGGAAAATTACCTTTTAAATGTTTTAATTGTAGAAAGATTGGACATTTTTTAGCTAGATGCCCAAATAAGGGTAATGATGATGAAGAAGAAAAGCCTACATATAAGAATAATTTCAAAGGCAAATCTAAGAAGGGATTCGAGAAGAAGAGCCTGTATTCTAAGGATCCTAGCTCAATCGAAGATAGTGGAGTCAGTGATTCAAAAGAAGAAGAGATTCTATTTATGGCCATACATGAAGATGATCAAGAAGAAGAAGAGTAAGAAGCTAAAGTGAATATGGAAGGAGAACTCATTTGTGCCCTTGAAGAGTTAAAAGCTGTTGAGAAGAAGAATCAAAGATTAAAGTGCCAGATCGAGAAAAAGGAAAAGGAGTCAAAGGAAATTATTGATGATCTAACAACACACTTGGAAGAAGCCAAGAAGAATGAATAAGATCTCACAGCACAATTGAAAATAGCAAGAAAAGAATGTCAAAGGTATGTTATTGAATTGCCTCTTTAAAAGAAGATATTGAGAAAGCAGTCAATGATAAAGTAGTTAGTGATTCAAAATTTGAGGATATCACTAACATGCTGAATAAGATATTGGAAAGTCAAAAAGCAAATTTAGATAAGACATGAATCAGTTTTGAAAAGAAAAAGAGCTATGTTGAAGCTCTTACAAAAGAGGAAACGAAAAGGGGACAAGTTAAAAATACAGAGGACATTTCAAACAGAGAAGGCTGGAAAGAACAAAACTATAAAAGACAATCAGGTCAGAGATATATAGATAGGTCTTATATTTATGGCTATTATTTTTATTGTAATGGATATGGTCACAAGAAATTAGAATGTAGAAAAAGAGCTAACAATTTCAAAAATAAGGAGAAGGAAAGTCAAGTAGAGTCAAGCAGAAGGCACAACTCTTTTGCTCCTCTATCAAGCTTTGATGAAGAGACCATAGTATGTCACAAGTGCAACAACTTTGGACACATAGCTTGGTATTGTAGAAGCATGTTCGAGTTAGTCGAGAAGGATCAGAGTTTCAAAGCTCCATTATCAAGAATAAGGATCATAGTTTCAAAGCTTCATTCATCAAGAAGAAGGTTCAGACATGTTCATGGTAGAAGAAACAACCTTAAGATTCTATGATGGTTCAGACAGCTCTGCATGTAAGAAATAAAGATCAGCCATGGTTAATTAACAGCAGATGTTTGAGGCATATGACAGGAGATAAAAGTAAGTCTATAACTCTAAAGAATATCAATGGTGGTATAATGAGATTATGAGATAAAACCACTACCAAGATAGCTAGAAAATGTACTTTGACTTTAGATTATGGTAGAACTAAGACTAAAAATGTTTTGTATGTAAAAGGTCTTAAGCATAATCTATTGAGTGTTAGTCAAATATGTGATCAAGGATACACATTAAAGTTTCATGCTGAAGGTTGTAAGATCAGAAGAAAATATTCAAATGAGTTGATTGTAGATGCTCAAAGGATAGGGAACAATGTATATGTATTGTCAGATATCTTCTCAAAGGCACAATCAAAGGACACATTCAAAGATCTACGAGAGGAGTTGGGAGTAATTTATATTACTTCCTGCCATTGATGTTCAGCATCAGTTGAGGGGGAGCTAAGTGTTAGCTCTAAGTAGGCCCTTTACCATTGATGTCAAAGGAGGAGAATAATAGGTATAGGTACAAGTGCAAAAATAGGTACAAGGAATAGGTACAGGTTGCTACAATAAGGGGGAGTTACTGTATGTTTTCAAATGATCGTATGTGTAGGTGATAAGATGTGGTAGTTTCAAGATTGAGGTTGCCATCAATGACAAAGGGGGAGATTGTTATAATTATTGTCATTGATGTCAAAGATCTAGCATTTTTGGTGATAAAGGCCCCATTACATTTAATGATGTTTATAATAGATATATCTTGGCTAATGTGTGTTAATATTTATTTAATATTAACTGATATATTTTTGGTTTGCATATGAGACAAAAGAAGGGCCCATGGAGAAGTAAAAGAGCCATGGGGTAAAGACAAAAGAAGGATGGGATGCATTTTCCCATGAAGAGTCATCTTGGGGAATTCTAAGAGTCACCAAGTGAAGACAAAAGAGGAAGGGCACAATTTCTCATGAAGGGACACTTTGAGGAATACGAAAAGTCACCAAAGTAAAGATAAAAGAGGGAAGGATGTTTTTGCTCATGAAGGATCACCACATGACTTTTCAAATGCAAGGATATGAAGGGTCATACAAGTTTGGCACCATTTTCCATGAGGCTTGAAGGGTCACAAAGGGGGAAGGCCAAAGGTCATTTGGAAAGCTATAAATAAACGCTTAAGAAGCCATTTGTAATATGGAGATAGAGGTTGATTTGATATTATAATATCTAGCTTAGAATAGAAATTGTGAGAGATGAATATGATTTGTATTTGTTATATCTAGCTTAGAAGAGGAAAGGTTAGAGAGAGGAAAGAGATGTTGTAATGAACTATCATTTGTTGAGATAGAAACATTGAGAGATAGGTGTGTGGTATGCACAAAGGGATTGGAGCTCCTATGGGTTGATGCTCATGAATTGTTGTTGGGTTGGTACTCAGCAAAGGGGTTGGTGCTCCTGTGGGTTGGTGCTCATGAATTGTTGTTAGGTTGGTGCTCGGTAAAGGGGTTGGTGCTCCTGTGGGTTGGTGCTCATGAATAGTTTTTGGGTTGGTGCTCAGCAAAGGGGTTGGTGCTCCTACAAGTTGGTGCTTGTGAATATTGTTTGGGTTGGTGCTCATTCATATACTTGAGATTGTTCTCTGTGGTTTTTCCCACATTAGGTCTCCACGTTATATCTGGTGTCTCTCTTTATCTTGTGTGGTGTTTACTGTTTGAGTTTTATCGCATATCTTGAATGTTTGATTAAGTGGAATTTGGTTAAGGGAAATTTTTATAAGATATATGATATACTGATTCACCCCCCCTCTTAGTATATCCCGTGATTAACATTTGTTGTTTTGATTTATGCTTTGGTAACCACTTTTGTATGGTTTGTAAATTTGACCCTTTGTGAATGTGTTCATGTGTTATTGTACATTGCTTGACTAATTTACCTTGTATAGGGTCCTTATTATCAAGTATCTATTGTATATATTATTTCAATGCCAAAAATGAATCTGTATGATGCCCATGCATTCTATGATATGCACAATAATATCTAGATCTTCTCGTTAGATATAGAGGAGGTAGTTTGATCAACTTATAGTTAATAATTTCCCTTATTACCTCACTTCAACTCTTATTTGATCTTTGAGTGTTTTTTGAATCACTATTTGTGAAGTTACTTTGTCACCATTTCTTTTTTTGATATGTAAGATTGCTTGCAACTAATTAACTAGGTTAAGGTACATATACATTATTAACAGTAGGGTGCCTTTAAGTTTTTGTATTATAATTTAATTTTTTAATGTTGTGATATTTTCATGTAATAGTTAATTCTACATTTGTAAATCTGAAAGTAACTTTCTCATGTTGGTAATGTGATCCCTTAGAGTCTCACAAGTGCAAACCCTAGTTGCTTCCATTTGAACATGCAGGTAAATATGTGGAAGAGGGTTGGAAGAAGATGTATGTTGAATGTATGCATTAGGAATAATAGTATAGGCTTCCTCACCTTTTGGAGGGGTGATGGCATAGACCTAGTTAGAAGGAAAGTAGTAATCACCCTCTTAGGGAAGAGGAGGAGAAAGAAATTATTTCCTGTACATAAGATATGACATTGAAACTTGACAGATGGTTGTTAGCTTATGCAATGGATCTTCTAGATAGAAACCATGTATGTGGGATAAAATGAATGAAAATGGAGTCATAAGTTGTATAACAATATGTTTATAAAGAGTATTCTTCATGAGAGATAACAAGCAAGGGAGAGAGAGCATGAATTTATGCATTAATGATTAAAGAAATTTGGCATGTGATATGACATTTTTAATGTGTTTAGCATGATAAACTTGAAAAAAATTCCCTTATGAGAGATAGAAAGCAAGAGATGAAACCTTGTATTATAGACAAGTAAACCTTGCTTTGAAGGAGAGGTATCTTACTATGTTTAAACATGACTTTCTTAATATCATCCCATATTATGAAAAATAGACATGAAAAGTAAAGAATAAATATATCTATTGGCATATCGTAGACTTCATCATTCATGTACTTGATAGGATGAAGTGTTGAGTTGTGGAGCTAAAAGCTTCACCAAATGAGTAAATTACAGGTTGCTAGAGTTACATAGTCATCGGCGTCAGTGAGGATCGACCGACGTCGGTCAGGGGTCGACTGGGAGCTGTTGGCATCGGTTATGGATCAGCTGACATCAATCATGTGCAGGCAGACAGGGACCGACATCGGTCACCTGTGCATCCAGAAAGTCTATTTTCATGGATGAACAGACTGTTTGCATGATTAGATTAATTGTTGGTATTGAGTCCGTGTTTCTATTTTTGGCAGGACTGATTTGAACCCTTGATTAAGAGGTATATCTAATAGTGGAGAATGCATGCTCATGTTTCCTAATATTATATAATAGGATTAGATCTTCATAGCTTATTGAATAGTACAAGACATTTATTGTATATGTGTATCAATCCAGGTTGTTGGAATTGATTGTAATTGATAGAGAAAACTCTTGAGGGAAAGAGATCTGTACATCTGAGAGGTGTGAGAAGAAAGTGTGATTTTCTTCAATTGTATTTCCTTCTGGAAGAGTTTAATACAAGTTTTCAGGGTGGTTTTTTGTATCTCTTATTCTTTGCTATTTCTGATTCTAGTTACTTATTATTCTAGTTTAATTATGTGTTTAGTTGCTTGCACAATAGTAATCAAGTTTGTTGGTTGATCCCCAACATGAAGAATGGTCTCCTTATTATTTGCTAAAAATGAAAGAAATAGTTGAAAATAAGTGAGATCCATTTTTAAAATCTGATTTTAGATGAAAGGTGATACCTCAAGAAGCAAATAGGAGCTACTACATGCAACTAGGGTTTTGAATGAAGATATTTTAAAATTAATAAGGAATTTTTAAATTTGATGCAAATTTTTTATTTAAATATGTAAGTAAAAAATCAAAAAAATAGTGAAAAATTCTTGATTTGAAAGGACCTAATGTATGCAACTAGGGTTTTGCAAAAAATATGATTTTCAAAATTATTATGGATTTAGAGTGAATTTTTTATTTAAATATGCTAGTAAAAAATTAGAAAAATATAGGAAAAATACTAGGAAAATGCTAGGACCTAGTATAGATAACTAGGGTTTGAAAGAAAATTATTTTAAAATTATTACAAATTTCTAAAATTTAATGCTAATTTTTTATTTTATTATGCTGGTAAAAAATTTAAAAACATAAGAAAAATTAGTAAGAAATTTACCCTAGGGTTTTAGGGTTTTATTTATTTTTGACAAACTAGTGTTAAGTTCTTAAATAATAAAGGGTCTAGAGTAAGGGGGAAAAACTAGTTTAATATGACAAAATATAGATTTTTATCAAATAACATGCATGAGAAAGAGAAATAAATTTATCTAAAAATGAAATTGAAATGAATGATTCAGGAGCTATAAATTTGATGCAAGACTAGGACACTATCATGAATCTAGATCTGACCTTCATTTTATGATTGGATAGGAACATCAAAAGTGGACAGGAGTGGCACTTGCACTGTAATCCACCTCTGTCATTATTATCCAAGAGATATAATCTTTTTGGTTTTTGTCTGTTACCTCAATGTGAGCTTGTTTATAAAATTTAAGAGGTTGAAAGTCAATAGAGCTTGCTATAGATCCATTTTAATCTTCAAACCCTGTATTTATCTACACACATATGGATAACAAATGCATCAAAATTAAAAGGGGAAAAACTAGGTTGGGAGAAGAATGATCGCATGATCTAGAAACCCTATTATCCTAACCACTACCTACATTAACCCTTAATCTAGGGTCTTAAATCAAATGTAGTTCTCCTTTAGGAACATGCATAATCAATGTGCATGATAGATGCAAGAATGAACTTTTACCTAGGCCCCTCCTTAATCAAGCATGCAACTATATCTATGATGTAAAATATTGAGCTATACTATTGACTAATTTTTAATTATCTGATGTAACAAGGTAGTAAATACTAAATATAAAATGTCTTGTGAAGTCATTTATATAGGAGACTCATTATTTTGAATTTTAGAGCTTTTATTTGCATTTGGCCGACATTAAGAAACTTAAGGATGAAGCTAAAAAAAGGTTAAAACTCATTAAGTGAAGGAAATTGACCGTTGGATCTCAAAATGACCCTAGATAGAAGCACCAAAAGTGGATAGTAGTGGCACCAGCACTGTAGTCCAAGTTGGGCACTATTATCCTGAGTTGACAAGACTTGGGGGTGGATTTGTCATAGAAAGAGCAGTTTGGCTCATTTGAGGTTAGGTCTAGAAGGCTATGAATAACTGGGAATAGGCAAAAAGGTGACTCAATCATTAAACAAGACCAAAATAAATAAAATGAAAGACCTTGATAAATGTGAACAAAGTTCATATTCTCTGGTCAGAGTCTCCTATGAAAGGACTATTAAAAAACATCATATGTGTGCTTGCTTGGCCAATTTAGGGTGTATACATTTACCCTATTTTTAATTTAATGATACAATGAAATGAAGTACTAGAGTAAAAGAAATAAAATAACATGAAAGGATTATTAAAAAAATGATATGTGTGGTTGCTTGACCATTTTAGGGTGTATGCATACCCTATTTTTAATTTAATGATACAATGAAATGAAGTACTAGAGTAAAAGAAATAAAATAAAATGTGTACTTGAACCTACCTGTATGGAGATAAGTATGGTGAAAAAGATTTCAACTCACTTCCTAACCAGGAAAGTGGATGGAGAGTTGAATAGCACCTAGAGAGAGAAGGAATCCCTAAAATAGATGCCCCTTGTACTAAATCTAAAAGTGGAATCCATGTAATCATGGAGAAGGAGGGCAATACTTACCCCTATGTTGAATCTGGCTAAAAATGAGAAATTCTCGAAGGCCAAAAATCAATGTCTACCCTCTATCCCACATAAACTCATGTAATCTAAAATGTGTGCATAGAATATGTATACTATGAAGAGCCAAATTTGTCATGCCCCCCACTCTGAATAATCTGAACTAGAACTGAGAAGTGATTAGAGGCCTAAAACCAATGTCTTCCCTCTATCTTACACAAACTTGTATAGTCTAGGTCTGGTTAATGCTATGGACCAATCACTGTAGATGGCCATACAGTTCAACCTAGGTACAATTGGGTGTAATTTAAAACTTTGGTCAATGTGGAAGAATAAAATGACATGTTTTTCCATTCAATCTGTATAATCCTAGATAATGAATAACATCAATATATGTGTCATGCCACCAAATCTGGTATGTGAGTAATGCGTATGTATGGGTTGGAGTGCATAAGTGATTTTAGTGTGATCATGTGACTAGATAGTTTGGGGTACCACATGATTTTCCCTCAGTAGCATGGGTGTGGGTGAGGGGTGCATAAGCACCAGTGAGGGTAGAAGCTTGTGGGAGGCCTACTGAGGCTAACTTATCACCATTACCCTTAGATGCATGGGATGTGACTATAGATATTTTTGATGTAGATGATGTTGGATTCATAGAGGCATATATCTTATTGATGGAGTGGGAGTTCCTAAGTATGAGTATCTTATGCCAATCCATATGATGGGAGGTAAGTAGAAATTATATTTGAATTACATACAATTTTGTTCTTATTTTAGTTTAACTTGAAAATATATATCTAATGTAGTTTTGTACTTTATATGTAAGTGGAGTGGGAGATGCTCAGGATGAAGCACAGGCTAGTGCAGGGAGTAGAGATGATGAATACTAGGAGACCATCATTGAGTCAACACTCTGATATCTTACATGATATGTTTTTGATGATGTGGTGAAGGAGGGTTTGATAGAGCATGTGATAGTTATAGCCAATGTTTATTCTCATTTGTTTGATAGAGATGTGATAGTTATAGCTACATATGTTAGGTTAGTAGGAAAGAGAGATGAGATAAGGGCTAAGCTAAATAGGCATAGGATGCCTCCACCTAATTTTGGATTAGTGAGGATGAGGATTATGGGTGAGTACACAAATATTCAGAGGTGGTATGTAGACTTGCATGAGGAGCATGGTTAGCTACTGCAGTGAGACAGTCATTGTAAGAGGCATTCAAGAGCTCAAGGAGGTGTGGGTCCATTGAGTACAAGAGTGGATTATGGGACTAGTACTAGAGGAGAAAATAAGACTAAGAGTGAGGGCATAATGACCATTCATGATTGATTGTATTTGATACAATGTATATAAATTTGAAAACTTTAAATATATATATATATATATATAAATGTTGGTTTGATTTTGGATTCATGTGTATTGTGTTATGGATTTTGTAATGGATTCATATATTTCTTGTAATTTGTTAATTTAGGAGTAGTTCATCTGGTATTGATGTTGATTTTTTTGCATATATTTGGTAAAATGGTACTTGGGATATGTGATTTGAATTTTGTTGATAAAATATAGGTGTGATTTTAGAATTGATTTGTAGTTATATGTAAGCAAAAAATTATTGTTTTTTATAATTGGTAAATTGATTGGATAAATTGAGTTGGTTTAATGTTGGTAAAATAGGATTTGGTAAGATTTAGATCTTGATAAGCTAGTTTTAGCTATAGATAATTATTGGGAATTAATAATGTTAGTTGTTATTATATGGAGATGTAAGATAACATGTTGTGTGTATTACTTCCTTGAGAGTGACTCAAGAATACAAAGGCTAACTAGACCTTTGGCTCCATCATTGCCCTACTAAGTGAAGCTATGAACTAATACTAGTGTGAATGTGTGTCATATCACTATTTGAATCTTGATGTCTAACTAAATAACTGCCCATATTACTCATAATATGTAAGAATGTACTTCGTATGTGATATTATCTATTATGTACTAATTGTAGCTATACTTGGAGATTTTATAAAATGTAACTTTATTGGTCATGCAACTGAAACTATGTGTTATGAAGAAGGCTCGTCTATCTATAATCGTATACCATGTGGCCTCTACTACGATGTGTATGACTGAGCAATAGATCAATATGGAGCTAAAACCTATTTTGGGGGCTTGTTTAATCTCAATCATAGCAAGTTCTTATATGAAAAAGGTCCCTAAAAATTTGGCCAAAGTGAATGTCTCTCTAGATTAGTACTCTATGATGTGGGTTCATTTAATCTTAATCGTAATGGATTGTTGCATGAGATATGACCCAAAAAATATGCTGTAATGAATATTTTTATTGAGTGGTATTATGCTAAAATGCATGTGACTTTTTTCAATATGTATATGGGTTTTCATTATGTACTCCTTGGACTACACTACTATATGTAGTTTTTTCTTGTTATATAGGTTTTCAAACGTTCTGAGTAGATGGAATAAGAGATCTTCTATGAGGCTTTATCCTAGAACTTGCATTTCTCTCACGATGAGTGACCAATGAATCTTGTGGAGGAATGTCATGGGATAAATCAGTCATGGAGGAATGAATTCTAAGTTTCTATGATGGAAGATATCTTAATGTCCCCTATGTGAATGTTATGATGCCATTATCAACACATCTATTAATGCAATCTCTAAGTTCAGAATACTCACTATCTCTATGTCCATGGATACAATGATAGTTGCAAAAGGGATGATGTGGTTATCTATGTAAGAGATGTGGATCTCATCGATGAGTATAAGGTAATGTGATTAACCTATCATCTAGTAATGTTGATAATATGATAGATGGGATATCTTTCTTTGAATCAAACTATAGTGGTGCCTTGTTTTTGTTCTTTATAGTCCATACTATAGGTTGTACTCTAGAAATTATCTCTCTATTCTTAATCAGTTACTTTTCTAGTTATGATCTCATATCTTGTTTAGGACATGGTGGATGTTGTGTTAGGAGTTGTAGATGTAGATACTACTATGAAATCTAGAGTAATCTGATCAACTAAATCTATCAATCCCAATTTCTTTTCTAATGTTAGAACTGTATAACACAAGTGTCTAAAAGAAAACTCTATTTGATATAATAGATGTTGTAGGAGAGGTTGTGAAGCCCCTTAATAAAGATATGTTGAATCTCCAAATCTATTGATTTGTATATCAATCTTGGCATGTGAGTCTTTAATCATAAGATATACTCACTAACTAGCTCTAAAGAATTATGATGTAGTGCGGCAAGTTTCTCATATGTAATATGAGGGCCCATGTTTGTTATGTAATATCTAAGATATGCCTCTTCTAAATCATCATATGTGTGTAAGGAGCCAATGGGGAGTAGATGAAAGAACCAATTGTATGCTTACCCCACTAATGTCTATTGGAACAACTTTAGTAGAATCAAAGGACTCACATGAGATGGCAAATCCTTCTAAAATGCTTGAAGGTGTACGAACGGATCTCCAGTTCCATCAAAGTAAGGCAATGATGGTATCTATAAATTCTTAGGAAATGAAGATATTATGAATGTCTTTGGAAGAGGGTTACCATGTAAATTATTGGCATCCATCCAAGACTTATAAGCCTTATTTTTTAAGGTAAGTAGATGTACTTGGTGTTGTAATTCACCAATTGCATGCATTAAAGAGATAATCTCTTAGGATGGTACATTAGCATCTTGAAGTGGTTCATTTAATCATTGAATTTGATTGTAAATTTTAGCGATGGGAATGCTACATTTATCAATCAGATCATAAAGAGGGGGTGTGCTCACTTGAACATTGGGGGTAATGGTAACTTGGACCTTACTAGAGGGATGTGGGCTACCATTCTCTTTAGGTGAAGAGTGAGAACTAGGTTCTAATATAGTGAGGGGTGGCTTGGGAGATTCATTGGTATCATTATGTTTTAGTGAATCACATTCTAATTGGGTAGAACATATGCTAGTAGCCTAAACATGTGCATTATTTGAAATAAAATCATGCATAGAAGTAGAAACAACATTTGGAAGTGCATTATGTTTAAGAGGAGTGAGAGAAAAGTTAGAAACATGAGATGAATTTTATTCTTCACTATGTGCATAATAATCATCATTGTTCCATTCATTATCAAAAATACAATATTGTTTGTAATCACTCTCATTTTCATATTAATTTTCATGTTCACTATCATACTCATTATCACTTCCATCATTTCTAGGGAGAGGTGTAAGAGAAGAATTTAATTCCTTTTGAATGTGAAATAGATTATCATTTTCAATTGGAATATCATGTGCATCTATGTTATCCATTAGTCGAATACATGCATTATTTTCTTTAGAATCAAGAGAAAGAGAGTTATCATTTAGACCTTCTTTTAAAAAACTAGGGTTAAGAACATAAGATGTATCATTTAAACTATGCATTGGCAATTTTATTCTATTGTGTTGATACTATTGTAATTTGCACATTAAAGTAGAAAGAGAGAGAGAGAGAAAGAGATTAGGTTAAAATGGCAGAAAATTATCACCAATTAGAGGTTCACTTGGAAATGCATCACTAAGTTATTTATTTGGTGCACTGTGCATAGGAGAATGAGGTGAAAAGTATCTTTCCCATTTATCAAAATTATTTTATTTTGAAGAGGGAATAAAAGAGATAGGTTGGAGAGAAAAAGATGCATCTAATTGTACTTTAATATCATTATCATGCATATCATCATATTCCTCATTATAACAATAGTAATTATCTTCATTGTAAATGAAATCATTTTCCACATTTTTAGCTAATGTGCAATTTTTAAAATTTGTCTATTCATTGTCATAATTATGTGAAAAAATTAGAAATTGATCTATGGGATGAGAGGGAAGAAGTGCCTTAGTGGCCATTTTATTTATTTCACCAAATATAATATGCAAAAGTACTATTAAGAAAATAAATTCAATAATAACTACTAACATAGAAATTTTGAAAATATGTTTGACTATCCAAACAATTAAAAAAATTAAAAAATATTTTTCTACAAATTACAAGGATGGCTTGAAGTTTGAGGACCTAATTTGAAAATTTAGGGTTTTAAGCTAGGGTTTTAAAAAATTTGAAAGTTATGCAATAATTTAAATTCTAAAAATAATCTTGAATAAGATAAATGTACAAAAAATTATATAAAATTCAGAAATTTGAAATTAAACTTTTGAAAAAAATAACTACTAATATTGAGATTTTGAAAATATTTTTGACACTAAATAATTTGCAAAAATTACAAAATATTTTTCTAAAAATTGTAAGGGAGGGAGGCTTAGGGTTTGAGGAATGAGTTTGAAAATCTAGTGTTTTGAGCTAGGATTTTAGAATTTTTGAAAATTATGAAATGATTTAAATTCTAAAAATAATTTTGAATAGAATTTATGCACAAAAAGTTACACAAAAATCAAAATTTTGAAGTTAAATTTGTGCACAAAAATTGAAGTAAAAATCCTAAGTGTACCTAGGGTTTTAGATTTGTTCGAAGTAAGTTAGGTTCACCAAATATTTTTATTATTTTTTGGAAACTAGTGTTTAGTTCCTAAACAATAAATGGTCTAGAGTAAGGGGGAAAATCCATTTTAATATGATAAAATATAGATTTTTATGAAATAATTTACATGAAGAAGATAAATAAACTTATCTGAAAATGGATTGAAATAAATGATTCAGGGGCTAGAAATTATGATGCATGACTAGGACACCATCATGAATGTAGATCTAACCTTCATTTTATGATTGGATAGGAGTACTGAAAGTAGACAGGAGTGGCATTGACATTGTAGTCTACCTCTACCACTATTTTCTAGGAGATCTGAGCTTTTTAGGTTTTGTCTGCTACCCAAGTGTGAGCCTATGTATGAAATTTTAGAGGCTAGAAGTCAATAAAGCTTGTTGTAGATCTATTTCGATCTCCAAACCTTGTATCTACCTACACACATATAAACAACAAAAGCATCAAAATCAAAAGGGGGAAAAAATAGGTTAAGGGAAGAATGATTGCATAATCTAGAACATCTTTTATCCTGATCACTACCTACATTAACCCTTAAACTAGGGTCTTAGATCAAATGTAGTTCTCCCTTGGAAAACATGTATAATCAATGCACATGACAGATACAAGAATAAACTTTCACATAGGCCCCTCTTTGATCAAGCATGCAAGTCTATCTATGATGTAGAATGTTGAGCTGTACTATTGACTGATTTTTAATTAAGTAATGAGCCAAAGTAGTAATTGCTAGATATAAAATGTCTTATGAAGTATTTTATATAGGAGACTCCTTTTTTCAAATTTTAGGGATTTTATTTGCATTTGGTCGACATTGATAAACTTAAAGATGAATATAAGAAGGGGAATAAGACCCATTAAGCAAATGAAACTGACTGTTGGAGCTCAAAATGACCCTAGATAGGAGCACTGAAAGTGGATAGTAGTGGCACCGGCACTATAGTCCAAATTGGGAACTATTATCCTAAGTTGAAGGGACTTGGGGAGATGGATTTATCATGGAAAGAGTAGTCTAACTCATCTGGGGTTAGGTCTGAAAGGCTACAAATAATTGGGAATAGGAAAAAAGGTGACTCAAGCATGAAATAAGACCAAAATGAATAAAATAAAAGACATGGCTAAATGTGAACAAAGCTCATATTCTCTAGTTGGAGTCTCCTATGAAAGGACTCTGAAAAGACATGATATATGTGGTTGCTTGACCAATTTAGGGTGTATACATTTTTCCATTTTTAATCTAGTGATGCAATGAAATAAAGTAATAGAGTAAAATAAAGAAAATAAAATGTGTACTTAAACCTACCTACATGGAGATAAGTGTGTTGAAAAAGAGTCCAACTCATTTCCTGGCTAGGGAAGTGAATGGAGAGCTAAATAGTTCTTAGAGAGAGAAGGAATCCATAAAATAGATGCCCTTTGTACTAAATTTGAAAGTGGAATCCATGTAATCATGAAGGAGGGAAATGTTTGCCCCTTGTGTTGAATTTGGCTGAAAATGAGAAATGCTTGAAGGCTAGAAACCAATATCTACCTTCTGTCCCATATAAACTCATGTAATTTGGAATGTGTGCATAGAAATTATATACTATGAAGAGCAAAATTTGTCATGCCCCCCCACTCTGAATAATCTAAACTAGAAATAAAAAGTTCTTGAAACCAATATCTACCTTATGTCCCACACAAACTCATATAGTTTGGGTCTGGGTATTGCTATGGACCAACCACTGTAGATGGTTTTATGGTCCAACCTGGTGATAACCTAGATATTTTTGGGTGTAATCTAAAATTCTAGTCAATATGTAAGAATAAAATGGCATGTTTTGCCATTCAATCTGTATAATGTTGAATGATGAAGAACATGAACATCTATGTCATGCACCCAAATCTAGTATGTGAGTAATGCATACATATAGTATAGAAATATATATAACCACATGTGAAATGACATATCATGCCATGCCCCATGTGAAAAACTGGAGATCAAAACACTATGCTCTACACTAAACCTATAATCTACTATCTGATCCTGTAACTGTGTCATGTTGTACAAAGTTGTATGTGTGAGATGTGTAGTAATGTACATGTCCCCAAATTTGATATTTGGTTTAAAGCTATATCAAAGTCACTATGAATCCATATAATCTAGACCATTATATTTGGCTAACCTATGTATCTATAAACTAAAGGTATGTCCCTTTGAATGTCATGAGTAATGTTGAGTGACCCATGTAGTCTAAATCACTATATATCTTAAACGGTTTGAGATGAATTTGATAATATGAATATTAGAGGTGTATGAACCATGGTGTATCCATCTATGAGAGTGGATATGCATGCTAGATAAGTTCTAGAATAGGAATAGTAGGAATGATGACCCCCTTTTGGGGAGAGGGATGAGATTTGTGATAGAAGAGGTTGGGCCAAAAGTGATGACTAGTAACGTCATGATAGAAATAAGGTTGGTATAGTTTAAATTGATTGAGAAGTCATTTGATTTATTAAACCAAGTTATTGATATTGGAACAAGTTTTAATTGGTTAGGACTAAGTTGTATGTCTAGATATAAAAGAGGTATAGATATGTGTGTTTCATAGTAGGCAAATAATGTAGTAAGAGAGCAAGGCTTTCGTGATGTTGAAGGTATCATTATCATGATTTTGTGGAACAAAATAGTTTACAAAATAAAGTTATGGGGCTCAATTTATAGGCAAAATGGTATTTTAATTTGGATGAAAAAGTTGTTTGATATAGGAAAATTGGATTGATTCTTGATTCATTTGCATATTTTCTAGTTTGAGATTTGGAGCTTTGAGGTAGGAGATATGCCGAGGAGATGAGCACCTGCCATGACCTGATTTGAGCAATTAGAAGCCCATGTTGAGGCTAGTGGTGAGATTACCTTGGTAATTAACTAAAATGCCTGATTTTTACCTAGTTGGAAGCCCATTTTTGACATTTTTAAGTTGTTTTAAGAGTCTTAGGAAATTTTTGACTAGTTCTAGTGCTACTAATAATAAATACAAGGAAAGAAACAAGAAGCGTATAAGAGTGGCCAAGGGGCAAAGCAAACAAGATACATGGGTGCATGTCACTCAAACTAGAAAGCAAGCATACAAGGCATGTTCAAACACCTCATACACATAGATTTGAAAATAATTGATGTTGGCATGAAAGCCATAATCATATAGAAGAGTAAAAGCAAAGGACACTGGCAAATGTCCTAAGGCACACACAAGAAACAAAAATGGAATTGAGATATACAATCACATCTAGCTATGCAAAACAAAAAAGGAAAGCATGTAAAAATTGGAAATATAATTGCATCTACTAATCAAAGTAAGAATTTGAATGTATGAAAGACATGTAGTACAAGACTAGGTATATGCTAAAAAATACACAAGTGTTATATACTCATGGAATGTTGATAGAGTAATCTACGTAATCATATTAAGTAATGTACATCAACATGATAACTAGAGTATGTGGCATAGGGATGACATAACTTGGATGGTGTAGTCATGTAGAAGATGCCCCCAATGGGTATGTATATTGATGTGTGTCTCAAATGTAGAAGTAGGATGCCACCTCAATGGGTAAAGTGAAGTAATCAAGGATCTGGATATCACTACACTCACTCAAATCAGATCAAGTGAATCATGTTAATGTAGATAAATCAACAAACAATAGCATAGAATAGCAAATGTAAGCCTAGCATAGTAGTAGAAATGTAAAGCATGGATAATGCATACAATTGAAATGTTTTTGTTTTTTTAAATTATTTGAATGTTTTTGTATTTTTAAATTCTATATTGTTTTTGTATTTTTAAATTTTGTATTAATTTTGGAATTTTTTATATAATCTATGTATAATAAATCATGAAGAGACTATGCAAAATAAAAACTGAGAAACTATGTACAAGTAAGCAAAAAGAAATTATATACAAGGGAGGCTAAGGAGAGATTATACTAATTGATGAGTCTCATGGGAGACTCCATATCATGGTGTCTTGTATCGAATAAATGAATCATGTGTTATTATGAAACATGATGGAATTGATGTGAATATGATTCTGAATATTTGGATTCATTGTTGGTATCTTGGAAATCATAATAACCTGTATTGTTCCACTCATTATTATCTTCTTGATTTTGAACCAATGGAATGCTAGTGTTGACTTTTGTTGTATCTAAATGTTTTATTTTGATAAATTATGTCTATGAATTATTTTCCTTAGGATGTTTAATAAATCCCAAACCTTGGTGACAAACATTATCAATTACTAGAATAGGTGTAGTGATGCCTTGAGTCTGCTTGCCCAACCCTTGACCTTGATAATCAAACTGTTGTAGATATTTTTTACCAAACCCATACTACTTTGAAAGTTAAGCCTCATTTTAGAGAGGTAGATTTGCATATTTTTCATGCTTTACCTATGCTTTTGGTACTGTTTGTTACTTTTATTTTGCTTTTTAATCCTTTTTGTTGTTTTGAGTTAAGCTTTGGTATCCACTTTTGTATTGTTTCTAAATTTAATCTTTTGTGAATGTGTTCATGTGTCATTGTGGATTTCTTGACTGATTTACCTTATATAGGGTCCTCATTTATCTATTATATATGTTTTTTTAATGCCAGACATGAATTTGTGTGATGTCTTTGTATTCTATGATATACACAATAATATCTAGATTTTCTCACTAGATGTAGAGTTGGTAGTTTGATCAACTTAGATTTAATCATTTCCCTTAGTACCTCACTTCAAATCTTATTTGATATTTGAATAGTTTTTTTGATGTTTTGAGATATAATGTGGTTGCAAGTTGTATGATATGTGTGGTTGATTGACTAATTTAACCTTTTTAGGATTATTGGAGTATTATTCTTAATTTAGTTAAAGGGTCTGAGTAGTAAAATCAATTAATAAATATGAAATAATTAAGCTATAAATTTATGTAAATTAGATTTCAATTTTGACTTTTATAAAAAAATTAATAAGAGAGAAAATAAGACTTAGCTAAAAATTGACTAATACGGTTGAGATAAGGTCTAAGATTCACTGTGTAGGACTAGGACACTATCACAAACCTAGATTTGATCTTTAGTTTAAAATTGGATAGGAGTGGTACCTATGCTCTAGTCCACCTCTACCACTATTATCCAAGAGATCTAAACTTTTTGGGTTTTGTTCACTGTGTCTGTGTGACCCTGTCTATGAAGTTTTGATAGATAGAAGTCTGTAGAGCTCCCTGTAAAGCATATTTTCTCTTCAAACCCTATACTCCATTGTGCTTTGACCAATTTAAAGAAAGATGTGGGGTTATTTTGTGTAAGATTCATTGAATGTGTATCCACACCCCTTATGTGGGCACACTGCCTGAATACCAATACTCTGAAGAGGGATCAAGCCATTTGTAATTCCTCACTTGATGTGTTTTGTATAATAAAATGTATGAATATTCAAAATACTAAATTATATGTGCTTGAGGTGGTTAGGACTGGTGTAAGGATTTGAATAAGCTTGTAAGAGTATTGGTTGGTTATATGTATAGAATAGGGAAGATTGCTTGAGTATTCTTGCTTGCTTAGTGATATTTGCCAACCCTTTCCCAATGATCTTTCAATGGGATTTTATATGGATTTATTAGTCATAGGTTGAATGTGCTCACATTTGGTTGATAAGGATAAGGATGGAGAATCATAATAAACTAGTCATTGGGGCTAAAAATACATTTGGATAGGAACACCAAAAGTGGACAAGAGTGGCACCAATGCTATAGTCTAAGTGTGGCACTATTGTCCTAAGTTGATGGGGCCTAGGGGGATGGATTAGTCATGGAAAGATCAGTCTGGTTGAGTTAGTATTAAGTTTAGAAGGCTAAAGATGACTAGGAATTAGTGAAAAGATGCCTATGAGGATCATGAGAGTAAGCAAAAGGGACCTATGGGTTGGGTGTCACAAGCCACACTTAAGTTACCATTTTTTGTATTTTATATGACTACATATGTATAAATATATAAATTACATATATATAAGGAGATAAAGAGAGATTGGAAGGCACATGCCATCAAATTTAGAGAAAAGGTAAGATTCTACCTGGTAGTTGTGATTATCTCGATCATGAAATCTAATCATACTTATCCTGGTGAACATGAGCAAATAAATTCAACTCATACTATCAAATTGGTCTTAATTTAGATGATACAATCAAGTCCAACCTAAAAACTTGACAAGATTGAGTGATTTAATCACCTCAACCATACCAAAAGTGAACCAACTACTACATTAGATTGGCTCCATATAGTATGTAAAATTCCATCCTAGTGGTGATGATAGTCCCTAAAAGTGTTTTGAAATCTAAAATTAATTTGGGTTTTACAATATTAGGTGTATGTTTCATAACATATGCACCTTAGATATATCTCATGTTGAAATTATGTATAAAAATGGTTCCAATGTATAGAATTCTTCCACAACTATGAATATGAATTTATATTTGTATGCTTTGGCCAATTTAGAAACTGTGTAAGAGTGGATAGCATGCTTCCAAAGCATGACCCCAGTATATATGAAGAAAATCTGAAAATTAAAATCAGTGCCAATGTGGAGGACATGTTTCTAAAACATGTCCCCAATGTGAAATAGAGATGTTGAATACTCAATGTGTAAAGAACATGCTTCTAAAATATGCCACGACTAAATATGAAAACTATGAATGTGTGAAAGACATGCCTATATGACATGTCACCACTGAATCTAAATTTTTTTCTAAATGTGAATAAGTGTGGAGAACATGCTTCCAAAGCATGGCCCTGCTACATATGAAACTATGAATGTGTGGAAGCCATGCCTATATGACATGCCCCAATTGAATTTGAAAATAATGAATATGTGGAAGCCATGCCTATATGATATGCCCCCGTTGAGCCTAAAAATTGTGCCAAATGTGAATAAGTGTTGAGAACATGCTTCTAAATCATGCCCCCATTAAATCTAAAATTGTGAATGTGTGGAAGCCATGCCTATATGACATGCCCCCAATGAATATTAAAATTATGGAAAATATGGATTTAATGCCTCTATGACATGATCCCAATGATATGCCCCCCCCTTTTGATGTGAGGGAAGAATAGGAACTAGTATTTACCTCACCTAAAAAGGATAAGACAACTATATAATATGTGAATGTAACCATGTAGTATATGGAAGAACATGTCTAGGTAAATGTATCATTGAAGCACAAAAATAAAAGTGTTCACATGAAGGCCTAAGATGCATGATAAAGATCATGGAAATGTCTAGATATTAATAGTACAAGCTCAATAAGTAAATTAAGCACACACACAAGATCACTCAAAAGTAAGACAAAAGGCAATGGTCCAATGAGGCCACAAAGAAGGGAGATGTTTGAATTTCGCACAATCAAAGGGACATGACTTAGTCAGATGTCAACAAAAATAAGGATGACATATTTAAATGTCTATGAAATAATGAATTATATGTTTAAATTTCAAAGAAAGCACACATAGGCATAAGAGCTAAAAACAAAGGAGCATATTCAAATGCACAAATAAGAAAGATAATAGTAAGGTAAGACACTCAAGGAAGTGCATATAGGAAATCATAAGCAACTAGCATGAACATATCATAGTATCTTATGGATCAAATGTGCTAGCAAAAAATGTCAAGTGCATAACATATCAGGTACCCTGTGAAATATATAATCATGGATAAATGCATGAGTAAGTAGTTATAAGCTCAAACATGATAATGAAAGGTGACCATAGAATGATATAACCTAGAAGTATCATAATCATAGAGGTGGATGGCCCCAATGTCCATATGACATGAGTAGAGGGAAGGCCTAATATTTGAAATAAGAATGTATCTATGTATCTATGTATGCATGTATCACATTCAAGAATAAGTGTGACACACCTTTATGTATAAGTAATTGATATACCATACATCAACATGGAACTAACATAGATTCCAAGGAGGCAATAGAATATGTAGATGCCAGAAATATTTTTGGATTTTTGAATGTTTTTTTCATTTTTTTTGTAATTTTTAACATGGAAAAATATTGGGAAAATGTTGTGCAAAGAAGACATATATAAATAAAAGTGCTACCAAGATCTAATGTACTCATCAAGGAGATGCCTCTATGGAAACCCTATATCATGTGTATCATTTTTTGGTTGTGACATTTTTGGTATGTCATTATTTGTATCTATTTGTATGATATTTGAATATATAATTACTTTTTAAAAAAGGGATGTAAGTTTGATGAAAGGATATCCAAATGTTGTTTCTATCAACCATTGCTCCTATTGAGTGTAACCATGATTTTCCAAGCAAAGTATTTTGAGCCCTTGGATTATTAATAACCTAAAAAGTAAGAGAGAATTATTTTGAATCAAATGAAACTCTTAACGAAATTGATCCTATACTTGTTAGGATTGCATTAGTTTCACCAATGTGTTGAAGTTTTTTGTCAAGATATCTAACAAATGACATAGAACAAAAAATTATATCTTGAAAGTCCATAACATTGATTTATGTAAATTAGTTGCCCTCAACTTGAACAGTGATAGTAAAAGGGAATTGATATGAGGAATGGCTTGTGATTTTATCCTTTGTAACCAAATTTTGAACATTAGATGTTTCAATTGTCTCTTGTTTTTTATTTCTTTTGTTATAATTCTAAGTTTTAATACTTGATGTGGCCATTGCTATTTTTGTACCTTGTTTTCATTTGTGGGTTATTTATATTTGAAAAAATGTATCTTTAAATGATTTGCATTAGTATTTTGATATATCCCAAGCCTTGTCAGTCATTCTGATCATCAGATTTAGAAATAGGATGAGTGCCTTGGGAATGTTTTCCCAATACTTGACCATGATAACCAATTTTTTGTAAATATTTCTTTCCAAAACCATACTATTTGGAAAACTAAGTATCATTATTAAGAATTAAATCTATATCTTTTTCTTGATTTGATTTTTCCTTTTGAACCTTTTCTTTCTCTAAGTTTGATATTTGCAACTATTTTTGCTCTAAATTTTCTTTTAGTATCCACATTTGTTGTTTTTGTATTTGTGTTTTAGGATAAGTACTCATAATGTGAATGGTTTTCTTAGATAATGTATCAATTATATGATCACCACTACCTTTGTGACTTTGTGTTTTGTTTCTCGATACAAAACAATAATCTGTATGATGCCCATGCATTATATGATATGCACAATAGTATTTAGAACTCCTTATAGGATGGAAATGAGGTAATTTTATCACTTTGTCTCAAATAATTTCTCTTAGGATTTAAATTGGTCTCTTAGTAACCTTTTGGTCCATTTTTGAATCACTAGTTTTATATGTAGTCTAGTTTAGCTTTTCATTTGGATAATAAACCTTCGTTGACAAAATATTGGTAGATGAGGATGCAAACACATGATTAACACTAGTATGTGTTGGATTATTCATGTATGAAATTTGATTTTGTAACTTTTTTATTAACTTGATCTTACTGGTAATTTTACCTTTTAGGGCTTCACAAGTATAAACCCTAAGTATTTCAAGTTGATTGCCTTCATTTGAAACTATAATATGGGCCACCTTATCCCTTAGAGTAGTAACATCATGGACCATAAAATCCAATATAATTTATGGTAAAATAATGGGTGTGGGATGATATTTGTCACTCAAATAAGATTTAGGTATAAAAAATGGTTGAGATCATACACATTAGCGTCTAGATACTAGCTCTATAACATTGCAAAATGAATTTGATTGGAGAAAAAATGTTGTTTTCACTTTAAACCCCTCTCATTATAGGCACAAATTTACTTTAGAGATTTAACAAGGAAAATAATGTAGTAAACCATATCAATTATGAAATATTAGAACCCAAAATGGGTGATAGATGCATCCATATTACACTTATTATATAGCAATCAAGGATCAATAGCAACAACAAAAATTAAAAACCCTAATTATCTTAGGGTTTGATGTTCAAATATTAGGTTCACAAAATGTTTAACCTTAAAATTAATTTAGATTGGGATTATCTAGGTTTAAATGGGATAGAGATAGCCTAATGTACAAGGGGATAAACCATCTCTATCATAGACCAATTAGATGCTAAACTCAAATAAACATATACTAAATGTTTTATGCTGAGATAAGATAAGTATAGTCAGTATAACTATGATAGATATTGAAATGATAAATAAGTAATGTAATTAGTTGGTTTTGATGCTAATATAATTTGAGATCTAGAATAGATAGGAATCAGACTAGAAGATGATTTTAGAACATTTGTCAAATTTTATATTAGGTGTTTCTAGAGCTATAAACACTAACATCAGCCTTGGATGGTTGTGTCGATATTGTTGTTTGAACCTAACATAGGTGTCCTATATGAAACACCTAATGGAAAAGGATGTGACCACCTAGATGCATATGGGTTTGTCATCACTTCACTTTAGTGCATTCATATCTTGGTCATTTACTGTCACTCATAAAATTATAAAACCCTAGTTCTTCATCTTAATAGTGACCTTGGGGGAACATGGGTTACTAGGCACATAATGTCAAGATGACCCTAATTACCCCTATGTTAATGAGCACTACCTACATATTTAATACTTCAAAGAGGGCCTCCGACTAATGTAGTTCTCCCCTGTGTGTTGTCTTGTGTGTAAATAATGTAATATGTGATAAGCAAGTATAATAGTGGCCTATCTTATAACTCAAAAAATATAACTCTTGGGATGCTCATTCAGTACTTTATACATGTATATGTTTTGTCTAGGTATGATTGATATGGAAATAGGGGGAACTAGGGAAGATTTACTCAATTGAATGATTGATAGAATGCTTTGATAAGTTTCCTTGGTCCATTTTGGTATTTTCTAAGTGAGGAATGAATGAGGGTTGATTTTATATTTATATCAATCCCTTTGGAGAAGTAACTTGCATTAAATCACTTAAGATGACCATTAGTATATGTTTCATTTGAAGATTAGATAACTTTAGGGCACTGAACATTTGCAAATTAATAGGACACCTATATCAATGTAGGTGTTTTCCTGGGATGCTAGTGTCTAAGGAATAGGAAAGTAGGTATTGACTTAAAACTTACAGAGGTGGAAGATAAGCAGGTTTAAGCATTCTAGGTAAGATAGACGGTCTGGTTCATCAACATAATATTGGTCAAACCAAGATATAGTATAAGGGACACAAGATAGATCAAATGTGATATTTATAATACCAGGAAAGGTCAAGAACTAAGAGAAACAACCAAGGTTTGAGCTTTCCAAGTGTAAAATATTGAGGTGCCATATAATTCAAAAATAGTGTCTACAGTCTCCGAACCCTCACCCTACTTATTTATGTGGTGATAAGTCTTTGAGAATGTTGTTTTACCTACACTAGAAGTTATTACGATTGAAAGTCTTAATTTAGGTTGTACATGCTCTATAAGGGAGTCCCCTAAATACCTTTTAGTGTGTGACTCCAAAGTTCATATAAGGATGTTGTTTGAAACTTACCTATTAAAGTGTCACTTCATGAAACCCTTTATATGGAATTATTCTTAGATTTATGACAATTGTCCTTGATATGTGTACTTCATTAGAATACAAATATTAGATCAATGCATGATGATGAAATGCATGTCACAACCCACCTAAAGACTATGAAAAGTGCATAGAGGTGAATTAAAAATGTGTTCCCTTATAAAATAAAAAAATAAAGAGGTGTATCAGTTATTTTTATCCCCAAGGCTACCCTATGAGTGCAATGGGAAAACATAAATAGATTTAGCCTCAGGTATAACAAGCAAACAACACTAAAATTATGTGAAGATGATAAAAAATTAAACACACACACAAAGAGTTTATTAATTAAATTATGAAAAAAATGTTTTTAATAGGTTTTTTCTTTTTGTTTCTTTGATGAAGAAGACCTGAAAAACATGTTTTAATATTTTAAATTCAACTCTTGAGGAGTAACTTACAAAAAACATAATCATAAAGAAAAGTTGTGGATAATTAGAGCAAAGTCATAGATCTACAGAGTGAAGTTATGTTTATATATAGTGAAAATGTTAGTCAAAATAGATTAGCCAAAAATAGAAAATAGTTCAGGAACAAATCCATGTCTGAATAGGCCAAAGCTATTGATCTACAAGGTGAATTCATGTCTGTACAAAGAAAAATTGTTAGATAAAATAGGTTAGACAAATACAAAATCATTTAATAATGAAGCCATGTCTTCATAGATCAAATTCATTAATATTCAAGGCAAAGTCATGTCTGCATAGAGATAAACCACTACATAGAATATATTAGCTAGAAAATAGACAAAAACACTTATAAATTAAAGCCATTAGTCAAAATGATGAAGCTGTTAATGTAATAACAAAGTCGTTAGATGTGAATATGAAGTCATTAAAGCATAAAAGCAAAGTTGCATAAACATATGAACATAAAAATGTATATCTCAAATCCATGAGTAGACTTGGTGAAACAATTAATTGCATAACTAAGCCATTAATGAAACCACATAATCACAAGAACATAGAAAATTATATACCTCAAAGTTGAAAATAGACTTAGTGAATCCATGAATACATAGTGCAATGCTATGGGTGTCAAAATAAAATCCAAATGTATGTAGTAATAGATTCATAACATATACATAGATAGAAAATAAAAATCTACAAAATGGATAAAAATTATCATGAAACCGTTAGATAATAATCAAAATCACTAATATGATAGATGCAAATTTGAGCAAAATAGGTAGAAAATTCCAATGGTTAAGCAAACTATAACAGTTAAGTTAAAAAATTAAGTATGAAATCATAGTTATCTACGACAAAGTCATATTAATGTAGTGTAAAATCATGTCTACATAGTTTGAAATCATGGATGGTCTAGAAGTGAAAAGTTTTGCAAAATTTTAAAGGTTTGGCTATCCAATCTTCTCACAAAGAAGCCTCCAAGCTTGTTTGACCACAAAAAAACTTCACAATCAAAATTTGAGGGATTTCTCTCATTTTGGTCACCAAAATGTGATGTGAAAAAGATTGTTATAGTAAAATATAATGAAACAATGGAATAAACTTAGAATTCATACTCTAAACCCACTCACAAACACTTCTAATTGAGTTGAAGGAATAAGGTATTCACATGCAAATTTGAAATGAAATATAAACTACTTATCCTCAAGTGTAATAAATTATTTATCATTGATAAGATTGGATGTGCTCAAAATGACTTGACTTGGACATGCTTAAAGCTTGATAATGGATGTTTGATTGCTCTTATAATGCTCAAGATTATAGTAACATGAGATTAATAGATGCTTAATTAGCAAGGTGATGGCAAGATGATATAAAATTCATATGTTCATGAGTTCATAAGTTAGTTTTTTCATGGATGTGTGGTTATATAGAAGGTGATGGAGGAAATTAATGGCTAGGATTTATCCATATGAGATTAATATCTATGGCTAGGAATGAGTGTGAGGATTGGTAGTTGAAAATATGAATTAAAAACTCATAGAATTATCTAGACAAGAATGGGTGAGAGGCTCTAGTAAACTTAGAGAGTTATAGAGTCCATCAATAAAAATTAATGAAGGTTATATTGTGATTGAGAAGAGGATTTGTAGGAGGCATAGTGTAGGTAAGGAGGAATTTAAAATTCCAAATACATTATATAAGTGGTGATTACAGACAAAATAAGTGTTAATAGAAGAATTAATTGAGAGAGATGGTTTTATAAGGTTAGTGTATGAAATGTTAATGGGATGTTAGTATGGTGTAGATAGTGTTAATAATATAACTTTAATTAGTGATAAATAGTAAAAATTAGTAGCAGGTGGCAGAGCGGGTTCATTTTAGATGTATACAACTTCACATTCTTGTTTCACATAATCCAAGTCACAAATATAATATCACAATTTGACATTCATTTTTTAAAAATAAGGTACTTTAGTGAAATAATCTTAGGCTAAGAAAATAAACATCAATTTTTGAATGACTTAGTCGAATGCAACCACTGATCAAAACACACTTTGTCACCAAATGCAACAAATCAATAAAAGATTATTTAATGAAAACTAGATAATTTGCACAACCAAAAATAGAGTATATTATGAAATGAATGTGATATTCAAATATTATCATCATATTTAATTGTAACAAATATGATCAAAGTAAAAACATCAATTGACAAATAAAAAAGGAGTCGCCAAGTAACAAACTAAATTAATATTCAAACCAGTCAAACTCATAAACCCATAGCCCATTGGAATATGAGGAAACCCACTCGTGGGAGTTTGCATTATCATGAATTTTTCTTATAAATTGGAGGATATATCTCACGTGACACCACTCCCAACCATGGTCGTGCATCTTTTTGTATCTACACACACTCATAACCAAAAATCCATAAATAACATTTGCTAAGTGGTACACCTAAATATTAGTAATAAATTTAAATTAATCAATATAATGATCATTTTAATATAACATTATGATGATGTATCAAAATAATAACATGATAATTTATCCCATCATTTATCATATTGTAATTTAAAACACGTAATAACAATACATGCTAAATGCTATAACTAAATTAAAAAATATAAAATAGCATTAACATATCAATATCATTAACATAATCCAAGTATCAAAAAAATGATGTATTAATGTCTCATCAACAAAAACATAACTAAATCAATTAATTTACATGCTCCAATGACAAGTACAACATACTAATGTCTCAAATCAAGTCTGTCAAAAAGGGATATTACATGATCAGGATGCTTTAAAAGAAAGTATTTGAAATGCAAATCATAGTCATCATTATAATCATTCATTATACATTATCTTCCTTATTATTAATTTATTAAATTTTAACCCTATCTTGAATCCTTGGTTTAGATTCTTTATTTTGACTTGCAACTTCCTTTAAATAATTTCATTAATCCAAATACTTCATGAGGGTGTTCCATGACATGTATCCTAAAATGTGAGTTTTTTCAACATGTAATCATTCTAAGAGTATTAATTGAGACAAACTATCCCTAATTTATCCCTAAACCTATTTTAGGGCCTATTTATACACTTATCCAACCTTCGTGTGGGCTGCACACATCCATAAAGCAATCCCAGACCCTCACTTTAGCATCTTGGCACCTAGTACCTCAGGTTCTACCACCTAGACACTAGCACCATAATTTGAATAATAGTAATAATGGCATTATTATCTTAGTTTGAGAAATATTTTCATTTTCCTGCCTTTGGCCACCAATAGATATCTCTCTAAAAAAATAATCACCTAGGGTCGACTTAAACCTCTTTTAAGACTCGCACAAGTACTAGAACAACATTTATACATGAATTTTATCTTGTTATTCACTAGATAGAAATTAGATGCAAATAACACAAAATAGCTTAGAACAAGTGGTGCACAATCAAGGTTATCAATCCCTATTATGTCCTACTTCTACATATAGTTATTTATAACCATCCCATGCTTAGAATACATAGATTTATATTTTACATCATCACTCAAAGCATTCAAACTAGCATTTATACTAACTTCACTTACACTTGCACCAGTACTTAGGTGGGGAGAACTATATTAGGCTTGATCCCTCCTTAAATTATTTGTATGTAAGAAACTCTCATTATAGCAGGGTGTTGAGGATGTCCAGCCTACCCCACTAATATCACACTTTGATACTTATACCAACTAGATGCTTAATTAACATGGAGGTTTAGGGTTTGCATATAAAATTAGTCAAAGTAGGTCATTGATAGGGAATCAAAACTCATGCACATAGGAATAGGCTTGGCAAACTTAGGCATAGATACACCTAAAATCTTGGAATAGTTTTGCATAGAAGACACTAGCACCAAAAGGACACTAATGCCATTGGTGCTACTATATAATTAGGTTAATATTATCCATGAAAGGTTTTGACACCTAAATCCTATTTTTGAAACTCATATTAGTTCATGACCTAGTATTCAGCCTCCATATCTCCTATCTTAGTCAATTTCTAGCTAAGTACTTGTTTACATCATTTATTATTATTTTTAGAAAGGTTAAACTAGGTCAATTCTATTACAAACTAGTGGATATATTTATTGAATATTTCTACCTTGATTTACTATAAATATACCCTTTAAAAATTAGGGATTAAATTTTATAAACCCTAAAAATTTAAATTATTTGGTGAAACTGACTTACTTCGAATATTGCTTAAAACTCCTAATTTGATCCTAGGTTTTACCTTCTTCATTTTTGTGTAATAAATTAGGTTTTATAAAATTATGATTTTTCCTAATTTTTTCACAACCTAATTGATCTAAATCAGTCCTCTATTAGGGTTTCATTAATTTAAAATAATTTTAATTTTCCCAACAAACCCTTCAAACCCTAGATTTGCATACTAGGTCCCTATACATCAAACACTAGCTTTTAGGGTTTCAAATAAAATTTTGATTCTTTCTATACATTGGGTTGATATTTACATATTTTCACATATAATTATGTTACATTACATTCTACCTAGTATGTGTTTGTTATTCTTTGTTTACATCATCTTCTTTTTCAAGTTTAAAATGACATCTGAGAAGCCTCTTACTCCTCACCTAGTTGATCAATTTATAAACTTTTCACATAATTATACAAATGAATAGAAAAAATTTCAAGATTTCACCCTAAGACATCATAATGAAAATGATTTCATTTATAATGATGATGATAATTATTTTTTTAATGATGGATATGATGATTACTATGAGTATGATAATGAAAGTATTGATGAGGATAAATTAGATGCATCTTCTTCTCTTTCTCCTCTCTTTTATGCTACTTCTCAAAATCAAACTAATAATATAAGGAAAAAATAACCCCTTGTTGGTAGTGTTTTATTTCAATGTGAATGTAAATTTTCAACCATTTTTGTTGTATCCTTATTCAAATTAATTAAATACAAGATCAATAAAATCAGTTTACCTTTGCATGGTTCAAGTAATTTATACATGATGTTCCTAGAATAGAAAAGCAAAATGCAAATTATTTAATCTTCTCAATTAAATTAGAAAAAACATGTACAAATTATATCAAAACTTTTACCGATGCATAAACTAATTTGAATGATATTATTTTACAACCTTCTTTCACATTTTAAACTCAACACAATGATTCTATACAAAATGTAGATACTTCAAATATCTCTAACTCTTACCTTACATGCCATAATGTGCCAAGTGAAAACATGATTTATACTTCTTCTACCTTTGACTCCAAGATTAAAAATAATGATCATATATGCATTCCACTCACAACTATTAAATATATGCACTACATTGCACCTACACATGATGATATATTGCCTAGTAGTAAAAAGTTAAAATCTTATTCTACTCTCTCTCTTAGTGAGCAAGTGAATGAAAATTCTTCTACTTTTACTTCTTCTAGTGAATTAAAATCTAATTTTGATAAACCTTGGAACAATGATGATTATTATGTTTTTGGTGAAGAAGACATTGAGTCTAGTCCTTCTAGTTCTCTCCCTAGTTCATCCATCTCTCATGTTCAAATTGAATACTTATCAAATGCTAGTTCAAATGATAATATACCTATGGATAAACACAAACAAACTTATGCTTATGTTCATAGTTTACACAATTTACATTCACATGACAATAATGTATCTTCTATTCCATTAGCATGTGATACTTTTGTTGACCAAATTTTGTCCCTTCAGACCAAAATTGGACACCCCTTTTTGCAAAAAAAAAAAACATCTAAGTCTATACCTTTTCCCAAGTCTGGTATATAGGTTTCATTAAGAAGAAGTGTTCTTATACAAATCTAAAGTCTTTTACATATAAAAAACCCAAGTGTTTTCCTTTTGAAAGTTTTGTTCTTTAGTCTTTTCGCTAAGTCCTTTGCAATGAATTCTTTCAGATTTTTGTTCTAAGACTTTGTCAAATTCTTTCAGACTTTTTATCTGAGGATTTTTTCCATAAGTGTATTTCTTTCAAACTTTTTTAAATGGTATGTTACAAACTTTTCGAATGACTTTTTCAGGCTAAGTGGACACTTTCAACTTTCTCAAAGGGTATCTTTCTCGTAAGAAATGGTCCACTTCGCTCTCATGAAGGGTAATTTCATTTTTTTGAAGTGTACATTTTCAAATTTATTGAAGGTAATTTTCTTTGGAAAGTGGACACTTGTATTTCTTTCGAAGGACACTTGCCTTTCCAAAGGGATCTTTTCAAAAAAATCTGAAGGAAAGAATTATTTCAGACCTTTTATCTATAACAACTTTTTCGAAGGTCCATAACAATTTTTTTGAAGGGCAACTCAAAATAAAATGGCATCTTCAATCTTCTAAATGGTCACTTACAACTTTTCTGAAAGGCACTTCAACTTTTCTAAAGGGTAGGTGAAAATTCTTCTGAATGAATTTTTTAGGCTAAGTGGACACTTTCAATTTTCTCAAAGGGCATTTCAACTTCTCCAAAGGGATGCTTTCAAAAAGTTTGAAAGATTGTTTCATGATAAGGTGGACCATTTCAAAAAATCTGAAGGGTATGTTTCCTTTCAAAAAGGACCATTTCTAAAATCTGAAGGGCTTTTCAACTTCTCTAAAGGAACCAATCAAAAAGATACAGGAAAGGACAAGGAGAAGCAACTAAAGAGAAACCCTAAAAGAATTCCTTAAAACTTTTTGTCTGAAGGAAATGAAGAGAAGAAACTCTAAAAGAATTCCTTTAGACTTTTTGTTTGAAGGAAATAAACAAGCAATGAGCCTGAAGGAAAAGACTCGACAAAAATTCCAAGGAAATAAATAGAAACAAATAGCCATGGATAATTTATCCCAAACAAATTTTGAAAACAAATTTCTAAAATAAATGCCTAAGGAATGACAACCTGCAACATATCAATTTTAGAATGTGGAGACTAGCTATTGGAATTTCAAAGAGAAAGACTTAGTGATAACTGGAAGGTGGAGATAAAGGTAACAAGTGGGAAATGCAATTGAGGATTTGTTTCAATTGTAACAAAATGTAACGAAGGCTTTGGTTTAGTTGTGACAAATGTAATTATTGTTGTGATGAATTGTAATTGGTGCATCTATTTAGTTGTGACATGGCATATCTCACCCACTTCTCTCCCGCATGCAAATGTAACTATTTCTCTTGAGATGATAGATGTCTAAAGTGAACCTTGAACTCCCTTTGATTTCTCCACCTCTTAAAGCTATAAATATGCATCCTCTTGGCTCATTTGATATCCTACACTAGTTATGGTGAAACTCTTGCCAGATTTGTAGTTGAAAAACTCTTAAAGAAAAATACAAGTAATTTCACCAATCACACATTGTACTATTGAGTATAGGTTTGAATCTTGTTGATAATGATAGTGAAAAGTTACTTTTATAGCATATCAATCCATGGTCACGTACCAATGTGCAAAAAGGATGTTGTTACAGGTCTCTATTAGTATTCTTTACTAAGTGTATAAGAGTCTTAAAAGTGGTATATGTTTATTCCCTTTATGGAATCATTCATCACCCTCCTGAGTGTCAAATACCTTCCTGAATCAAACTTATGAAATAATGATGCAGCAATGCCTTTTTTTGTGTGTATTTGTGTGAAACATCCTTGTTCACCATAAAGTACTGGATTTTCAGTCAAATAGGAGGATAATACATATTGGTGCATCACCATTTTGTTTCCTTAGTTGTTTTTCTTAACCCTTTACATATACACTAGATAGATTAGAAAGATTTTTAAAGGTACATGAAGGGGATCTAGCCCCTAATCTAGAGATTCATCTCAATGAAAGTGTCACCCATAACAAGAGATATGATTCCATTTTCCTACTTGGATGAAGAGAAATGAGCATCTCTTCAAGGGTGTAAATCTAAGCATCAACAACTTCTTTGAAAATTAAAAAAATAAGAGATAATAATGAATCTCCCTCAACCCCCATTACTATAGTATAACCCATTTCTCATCCTAACCTCCATGAGGGTGATAGCATGTTTCCTTCTCACCAGGTCCAAGATATCACCCCTCTAATGATTATGGTGAGCAAAACCAAAGGTCCTCAATACAGTGTACCAATGGCTAAAATTAATAACAAGATTCAAGAATTAAATGAAAATCTTGATGATGTTAATATACCTTCATAAGAGGTAATCTCCTTTATGCATGTTGTGGATGTTTTACAATAACAGTACACAATCTAACATTGGAAAGTAAAGCATATCACTTGTGGGAGTATTCTAATGCCATCCATAACAATCCCATCCTATGCATAATTTTCAATGCGATGTTGTCATAAAAGTTACAAATACTAGTGTTACCAAAGTTTGATGGACATGGAGATCCATACTTGCATCTTTAAGCTTACAAGAAAGCTATGGCACATGTTACTAGTAGTTTGGTTATCTTATAGTTATTTATCAGGATTCTATAAGGTTGGGAATTAAATTGGTTTCATCATTCACTCCCTAGTGATCTACTATACACATATGATGAGTTAGAAGAGTTCTTTCTCATGCATTATATTCAGAAAAAAGGACCTCAAGTCACATATGAGAGGTTGCCTTCACTACATGAGGGCTAGTCAGAAATAATAAATGAATACATTCTTAGATTTAAAACACATATGCATCAATTAATCTACCAATCAATAGATTTAGAGGTATAATACATTTTTTTAAAATGCCTCATTCTCCCTCTTAAGGATAAATTTATATATGATAAATCCAAATCATTTATACATCTATGTTACATAGCTCTGGGATTAGAGAAAAAGTCGAGACTAGTTGAGACACATTCAGAGATAGAGTTCTAGATTTAGATCTCATAATCTTAGTCTTCCAATATGGTACAAGCACCTAATCCACCTATGATTAAATAAAAAGTGGAATAGGAAAAACCAATCAAAATACTCAATAAAGGCAAAGATCCACTTTACAAAGCATCTCCTATAGTGGATAGAGAACAAAACACCAATAGGGAGACCATACAATTTTTAGATAGAGATAATCCCCATGACATATTATTCACATTACTAAATAGGGGGATGATCACCCTTCTACTCATCACCATCTATAAAACTACCTGCAAAGGATACATAATAAACCATATTGCAATTTGTATCAGATAAATGGGCATTTGGACAACTGTTATGTTCTTTGAGATTATATTGACTAGTAGTTGATAGAGGCATTATAAGATTTACATGGGGGAATCAAGATCTACTTATCCATGTTATTCCAAATCATATTCCACTATGAATGAGTTATCCTAGGATGTTCCTTTTAAGGAACCATTGGTTACTCATTGCATGATCCATGTGGTTTATAAGACACCTACTTATGTGAGATTTCATGCACAACAGATTCAGCAAAGATGACAACTAGTTCATAAATATCAAAACAAAGTCTTGGTTCACCCACTGATTAAGATATTTAGAAATAATCATAGAAATTAAAGAATAGTATTAGTTCACCAACTGATTAAGATATTTGGTAACAATCACATAGATCAAAACATTGTCTTATTTCACCCATCAATTAAGATATTTGGCAACAATCATAGAGATCAAATCATAGTCTTAGTATGACAAATGATTAAGATATTTGGCAAGAATCATAGAGATCAAAGTACAATCTCAATTGACTCATCAATTAATATATTTGGCAAGAATCATAGAGATCATAGAATAATCTCAGTTCACCCATCGATTAAGATATTTGGAAATAATCATAGAGATCAGAGCACATTCTCAGTATGATAACTAATTAAGATATTTGGTAAAAATAATAGAGATTAGAGCATAGTCTCACTTCACCCACTAATTGATATATTTGGAATCAATCATAGAGATTAGATCATAGTCTAAATATGATAACCGATTAAGATATTTGGTAGAGATCAAAGCATAGTTTTAGTTTGACAACCAATTAAGATATTTACAAGACATGATGCTTAATAAAACATAGTTTTAGCATAATAGTTGATTAAGATATTTTCTATAGAGTCTAAAAATATATTTACTAGTATTACATCATGATAAATATCAATTCTAGAGGCTATTCCTACATGTACATACGATGAGTAGTATGCTCACTTTTTTACTATTCCATCATGATTCAGATAGTGCCTACCATAGTCCATAGGCTAGTTTAGCTAACTTCATAGATTCAAAGCATAGTTCATAAGCCAGTTCAGTCAGCTTCTCAAATCCCTAGCCCTACTCCATAAGTAGTTTTAACTATAGATCACTTAGCATAGTCAGCCCCTAGACCAAAAATACCTTTTCATATAGCACACATGATCAATCTTAGTATAGTTAGTTTTTATCAAACATACGTGCTTCACTTTTTCTTGTCAAGTGTTTTTAGATACTTATAGGACCTATATCCACTACACATATCCATATTCATTATTATCTATCCACTGGGGACATATACACAAATATTCAAATTCCTCATTTGATGCATTCACCCATTTGGGGTCATCCTTTACATAGTTTTGATTACTAGGTTACATCTTCTTAAAATCTACATCAAAAATTTAGCATTATTATATCTTGATATTGACCATCCTATACTACTCATATTAATTACCGAATACTAATACTCTAGACTCAACTTATGTACATATTTTCTCTTATACATATTTGTACCACATGTTTATGCATACTTTCATTTCTAGCTTCATTAGTTTAGACTTGATTATGTCTCTATGATTTTACAAATATTTGAAGGAATTTGAATATGCCATTGCTTTGTATCTCTATGCCACTTCTTTTCATTTTATGTATGCTTTGAAAATGTGTTCATGTCCTTGTGTGTGACTTATTAATTGTGTATGTAAACATTTGAACATGTCTTTCCATGTGGTACTAATCCAGCTTGCTTGTTGTTTGTGTATGTCAACATTTGAACATGTCCTTGTATGTCTTTCTTTGATTTAGTGGCATGTACCCATGTCCATTGTATTTTGGCCACTTGGCCTACTTTACATGCCTCATGTGTTTTGTATGTATGTTTTCATATATTTTTCATGTCCATGACACTTGTCTCTTACTTGTTACACACTCCAATTTTAGATGCCATGAGGGACCTCATGCATCTCCCCTTCCTCCTTAGGTGTGATGGACATCTGTGCCATCCCTTTAGGTAGCTACTCAGTTATTACTCAAATTTGTTGTTCATATACATTACTATATCTAACTTGACATCCTTGTGAATGTTAGATCTAACATATATCATATATTACAAACTTATGCTCACACTATCTTACATGTTGATTTTATATATGAAATTTATATTGATTTATTATGTAGATATCATATATTCTCTATCTAACACACATTTTGTAGAGATTTTTCTTTTGAAGATAGTTCTTGCATAAGTTCAACAACTCCCCTCAAAAGAGGGGGCATTCACAAAGGTTTATCATAGAGATCAAATTATCCAAATTCACTTAGAGTACATCTTTCAACATACATACATAGAATACATAAATTAGTTTATGAAAACATAGTGGTAAATAATGACACATAGATTAGTTTTAGTTGAACAAAAATTAGTACACGTGTACATTAGCATCCAAATTGGGAAACTAGTGCCACTAGTGTTATTTTCCAAGATACGGTGCTACTATCTAAAAGCCTCAATTTTAGGAAATTCTAGATTGGATATAAAATTATAGTAGGTATAGTCTAGGTTTGTATATGTTTAGATATAGATTACTAGTTTTGGCTCAGCTTAGCACATATTCATACTAGTTTACTTAGATTAGGGGCATCATGCACATCATGATCATTCTCATTTCAGTTTTGATACTCAAATATATATTATTACAATTCAATCCAAAATCCATATACTTAAATATAAAATTTGGGGGCATGTACATGACACATTATTTTTGTATGCTCACTTCTATACCAATTGATTAGATGGAAAGACAAATTTCATGGCATTCTCTACATTATACACACTAGAAACCATGTTCCAAGTTACACAGTAGATTAATGCCTTATTTCATCTATTTTGGTTGGCATTCCCAAGTGGCCCATAGTCACCTAATATTCTTGAGTGGTCCAAAGCCATTTTTTATTTCATTATTTTGAATTTTCCCATAGCTATCTTATACAGTTTAGTTACATCATATAGTTTCAATTTAGATGCATCTACTACACATGGGTAGGCAATGATGGAGTCATAGTCTACTTGAATTATTGAACAACTTACATGAGAGGGTTAGACACACCATCAGTGTAATATAATCTATTCATAGGTAATGATCCACCAAGCATGGGTGTGCAATGATGGAGTCAAAACTAGATTGAGTTTTTGATCCACCCACACATGGGGATTGAGCAAGCCATCAACTCAGTCTAAGTTATTCATCAATTGATAACTATCTACATATACACATAGGTTGTCACTAGGTCTATGTATTAATTTGCATACCCAGTGAGGTGTATTCATTCCTTTCCTATCTCTTATCTCTTTACTCATTTTTGTCTTTTCTTTTGATATCTTCTAAGGACTTATATGTGCATGTTTCATTTATAAGACACGTAATTGAACATGTTTCACATACTCAAACCCAGATTCATAGGATTCACCTCTTTGATAAGTCTAGGTACGCTTCTTTTTCTTTTATTATAGTCATTTCACTTTGATACATTTCTAGAATAAAGGGGGTAAATTTAATCATCTAAAAATGACACTTGAGCGCTAAGAGTGTTACTTGAGACCACCCATCCCTAGCTTAGCCCTAGACCTATCTTAGAGCCTATTCAGACACTTATCTAACCTTCTACAAGCCACATGTGTCCTTAAACATCCCTAAAGGAGTCCCAAACCCTCAATTTAATATCTTGGACCCTATTTCCTTAAGTTTTATAACTTGGACACTAGTCCCATAATTTAGACAGTAACACCAATGGCACTAGTGTCCTAGTTTGGGTGCTATTGCCTTTTTCCTGTCTTTGGCCACCAATAGATAAATTTTCAAAACAACAATCACCTAGGGTCAACCTAGACCTCTTTTAAGACCTATATTAACACTAGAATAGTATATATAAATGAATTTTAACCTATTACTCACTAGATGGAAATTAGATACAAATAACACAAACTAAGTCAAAATAAGTTATGCACACTCAAGGTTATATATCCTACTTCTACATAAAATCATCTACATCCATCCCAAAACTCATAATATATATATTAAAATTCTCTAACACCACTCAAAACACTCAAACTAACATTCATACTAGCATCACTTGCACTTTCACCAACACTTAGGTGGGGAGAACTAACTCAAGTTTGATCCCTCCTTAGAGTATTGGTATGTAGGCAAATCTCATCACAAAGGGTGTTAAGGATGAATAGCCTAACCCACTAACATCACACATTTCTACTTCTGCCAATTGGATTCCCTAACAACATGGAGGTTTAGAGTTTGTATATAAAATTAGTCAAAACATGTCATCGATAGGGAATCAGAACTTGTACACACAGGAATAGGCTTGGCAAACTCAAGTTTAGGATAAACCAAAAGCTTGAAATAGTTCTACAAAGAGGACACTAGCACTAAAATAAGGACACTAACACCATTGGTGTTATTATATAATTAGGGAACTAATATCTAGGAAAGGTTTTGATGCTTGGATCTTATTTGTGACACTCAAATCAGTTCCTATCCCAATTTAGAGTCTATATATCTCCCATCTCAGTCAATTTCTAAATAAATAATTGTTTACATCATTTATTGATATTTTTAGAAAGGTCAAACTAAGTCAATGTTAAAAAAAATTCCTCATAGGAAGGTTTATGTTGCTCAGAGTAGTTCAAAAGAAGATAAGCAGAAAACTTTGGGTTTTCACAAGAATTTTGAACACAGAATTCCTTCAGACTTTTTGACCGAAGGAATTGTTCAAGGAAAAATGGTCCTTTACAATAACCTAAAGGTCTCTTACCTTTTAGAAAGTGCATTGTGAAAAGTATGAGGGGTAATTTACAAAAGTAAGAAGGGATAAAAGGTCTTTTCAATTTTTCTGCAAGAATAAGGATCAAACATTTTTTTTAAATGGGTCTTTTTCATAAGCCATGGAATTTTTCAAAAGTTTTGAATGGTCACGACACTTTTTTGAGGGGAATTTTTGAAGTCCAAAAGGGTTCTTTTTCCTTTGAAAAGGTCATTTAAAAAAAACCTGAAGGTTCATTTCATGTTGTAAGGGAACTATGTAAACTTTTTCGAGGGGCACTTTCCCTTTGGGAAAGTCATTTTCAAGTTGTTTAAGGGTATTTTTAAGAAAGAGTCACTTTGACAAATCCCTAAGGGTATGTACCCTTTGGAAAATTTCAAAACACAAAAGCCAAAGGGTTATTAACCCTTCAAAAAAGTACATTTATAGAAAGGGTGAGGGACACTTACAAAAAATCTGAAGGGCAAGTGGATGAATTATGAAGGTCTTTTTCTATTTAAAAGGACATTGGAAAGAATATTCAAGGGTAAGTGCCATTTTAGAAAGTTCAAAATAGAATATCTGAATGGACATTTGAAGATTTAGAAGGGCAGTGACAAAAAACCCGAGGAAATAATTCCTTCAAACATTTTGTCTGAAAGGAATGAACATGGGGACAGTTACAAACAAAAAGTCTAAAGGAATTCCTTTAGAAATTTTATCTGAAAGAATTCCTTCGAAATACTTTCCTAGGGAGAGAGATAATTCAAAGGGGAAGAGACCAAAACAAAAGCCATGGACAATTTGTCCAAAGGCAAAGAAAGGCAACTTGAAAATTTTTAAAGGTACTCGATGAAGGGCTTGTCATTTTTTTTAAGGTTACTTATAAGAAACCTGAAGGGTATGTGCCCTTTGGGAGAGTTCATTTATAGGAAAATCAAAGGGTTTGTGACCTTCAAGAAAGTCATTATTAACAGTCAATTTACAAAGGAATGTGTCATGTCCCCTTTTTCATGGACATTGACAGACTTGATGATTAGCCTATTATGTGACCTTCGTAGGCTAATAGGATGGATAGAGGGTCATGATGGAGATTGGCTTGGCTTTGGTTTGTAGAATTCCTACAATTGGCTTTCATTCAGGTTATTTCAGACACATTTGGCTTGAGCTCCTATTATTTAGGGATATTTGACATGCAGCGGAGCGCCTTTATTTTGGTATGGTCATGTGCAGAATCACTCCCAGGTTCACCAGCTTCGAACGGTTTGAGGATCTGACATGTATTGAGGGAGATATTAATATTTGATTGATTTAATCAAATATTAATTATTTAGCCTATTTTTAATTAGAAACCCTAATTAGGGCATGCATATCTTTTTGAGGGTATAAGGGTTTCTCATGGAGGCCATTATTGATTAGCCATTGATTATTGATTATTGATTATTGATTATTGATTATTGATTATTGATTATTGATTTTGAAGAATTCTTCTGTGAAGACTGAGCCTAGGGTTCCAAGATTCCATTTGCATTGGAGAATGTCCCCTCTTCAGTGTGTGCAATTCAGAGGCTGTGAAATATCAGCTGATCTATTGCCAAATTGAGAGATAGCTTCATACAAAAGTTATCACAGAGATTTACAGGGTTGAGAGATAACTTCACATAGAAGTTATCACAGATATTTTAGGTATTTATTTCTTTATGTTTTGATTCAATAAATTATACAGATAGAGATCTTCTGTATTAGAGCCACATATCTTCAGATCCAGGGTTGAAAATAGATAGGTTGTGCTTAATTGGCAGCCGTATGAAGTCTGTACAGATCCACGCAGACACTGACCTAGATAGACAGAGATCCCCAGTGATTGACATCGGCTGACTGAAGACTGACGTTGATAGAGAAGGACCGATAGTGACCGACGTCGGCAATATATCGACCGATGCTGGTGACTGTGTGTTCGACACAGCAGGCTGAGACAAAATTTCCAGATTCAATCTCAATTTCCAGATTTGCAAAGCCAAGGTTTTCAAGACTATATTTCATATTCTTTATATGCATAAGAGAGGACTATAATTGTAATCATCTAGAAGAATAAGTGATAAGATCTATGATTTGCTATTGAGAGACTATATTATTATTATCTTCTAAATTTATTCAACAGAAATTGTATCTTTGTTCAGAGCTTTTGTGTTTCTATATTCCCTATTTGAAGGGGATATTACAATGGTATCAGAGCTTTTGATAGAAAAAAGGAGCCCCTAAGAAAGGGACATCACAGAATGGTTCAAAAAAAAGATAGAAACAATTCAAAGAAAGAAAACTCTATGGGAAGATAGTTTCAGACAAAAAGTCTGAAGGAATTCCTTTGGACAAATTGTCTGAAAGAATTCCTTTGAAAGGTTTAAACAAGGGAGTGAACCAAGTAAAAGACATAGACAAAGAGGCTAAAGATATAACTCCTTCAGACTTTTTATCTGAAGGATAGTTTCAATAGATAAGCCTAAGGATAAATAAAGCCAAACAAATTCCATGGGAAGGAATACATGCAAAAATAAAGCCAGAGGCTGAAGTAAATAAACAAAAATAATTCTAAGGATAAAGAGCCCAAACAAATATATGCTGGATAAATACGTGCATAGAAATGAAGAATTTCATAAGGATAAGGTCAAGAATTAACAAGGAGTTCAATCTAAATGCACCACTCACTCATAAAAGTCCTTTCCATGCAAGTAAAGACTATTTATAGTTGATTGGTCAAAACTTCAGATGACTAGTTGATAGGTCATGCTTCTCTTTGGTTTTCATGCAATCTAAAGCCTTTCAGGGACTTCCAACTCAGCAGTTCAAATGGAGTTCTCAATCCTAGATTGTAACATGGAATTCCATGCAAACTTAGGTCCACCTCATCCCTTCTATGCCAACATCAAATTTCAAGCATGTTTCAGTTCTGGAGTTGACTAGCCTTACACTATGGTTGACTAGTTGATAAGTCATGCATGCATGTTTGTTTAGCTTGTTGAAGGCTTTTAATGTTCCAATAGTTTGGGTGGAGTTATAATTTTAGTTTTGTAATTGATTTCATGTAAAGGAAAGTTTTAAAATGTTCTAACATCTCAAGAGAAGTTTGTATTTGAATATTGGCATAGCATTTTTCATGATAAAAGTTTGACTCAAACTTTGAACCACCATCCATTTTCAAATGCCAAGGAGCTTTCATGTAAGCATAAGACAAAAGGATTTTATTTTTAAGTATTTGGATAGCTATAGTTTTACTTGGTTAATGTGAGAGTTGACTTCCTCTCTATTTTTAGTGCCAACCTCTTTGGCTTGTGTATCTTTTTCTATATAAGTTGGCTTTTTAGCCTTGAATTGTATCTCTCTTTTGGCAAGACAAAATTTTGCCAAATATTGAGTTGTAACCTTTTTTCAAATTAATAGGATTATTGTTTTCATATTTCAGTTGTTGGTATAGTGTATTCATGTCATTGATTTACATAAGTTATAGAGTTTTCTTCCTTGTCAAGTCGTAATTCTTACCTAGTTACTAGTTGGTCAGATTATGTAGGTCATGTTTTATGTTTAATGTCTTTTATCTAAGTTTATAGTGGATGAAAGTGGTTGGTTAGTGCCTTGAATCAAGCCTATTCCATCATTTCCCTTAAGCTTTGATCATAAGATAGAACCTTTTCATGAAATACTTATGCATATTGGTCAATTGGAGTTGAAATTTTAGCCTTTCTCTTATCTAAATCAGTGTTTTTAGGAGCTCTAATTGATTGGATCAACCAATCATTCAGGTGTATCACCATCATTAGATAGGGTTTTCTTTCAATTTTTCTTTGTCTCTTTTTCCAAGCAATTTGTAGTGTAGAGAAAAGATACTGATTGATACACCAAAGGGATCTAGCCCTTATAATCTAGAGATTCAATCCACCGATTAGGTTCACCGACATCCTAAGATTATTTCAATGTTTTAGCAGACTGTGAAAGCATAAAACTACCTTCACAAGGGTGCAAGTCTGATTGACCACAATTTTTGCCATGCTTGGTGGGACCAACAAGTAAATATTTTGTAGATCTAAAAAAAATTGAAGTTGAAGAAAAGAGTTTACAGTAGAAGAAAATATCTATCTTCATCACAAGCTAAAGATTCTCCAAGGTGCAGCATTCATATAATCATTTAGCTAGCTCTTTCATGCCAAAATTTATCACAAAGTTAGTAATCAAAGGTATTCCTTTTGAATTTATATCTTATAAGAGATCAAGATTTAGGATGGAAAGACCATATCCTCAAAAATAGTATTTTCCTCTTATTCATCCTATTGTTCTAAGCATTATAGTCCCTACTATCCAAATAGCCATCAAAAACAAGGTGTTTGCTCCATTCAATAGAAGTAGCCCATTAAATTTAGCCTAATTTGATGACATTCTAGTGTCTACCCTCAAAAGTATCCCATTCTTCTTAGGAGAAAATCGAACAACCCCTATTGAGCATATCCAAGATGTGGCCAATCTCTATTCAGTCCATAATATTGTTGAGGATAATGTTTCTATTAGATTGCTTGATGCTTCCTTAAAAGGAAAAGCATTGTAATGGTATATAAATCTCTCACTAAATTATATTTACACTTGGGATGAATTGGGTACAGCCTTAGTCAAGCAATTTGAGGACAAATCTGATCACCTATCTTTAGTTGAGCAATTAACTACCATAGCAAGAGCTCCTCATGAGTTCATGTCCAATTTTAACCTTAGATTCTAAAAGACATGGACTAGAATACCTATGTTGATAAGGCCATCCTCTGAATATGCATTTTTGTACTATTTTAAAGCTCTTAACTCTGATATTAGTGTGATGATTCAATCAATGGGTGGTACTACATTGCCAGGTGCTTATGAGGTTGTAATAAGAGCATAAAATAGTTTGATACAAGTTGGAAAGTTTCTCTAAGACCTCCAATGCCTATATTTATAGAAATAAGTTCCATACTAGCCCTTCAAATTCTTCAAGTTCCATCCTTAACTCCTATTATACCACCTCCAGCTCAAATTACAGCCCCTACTAGTCAAGCTAGTGAGATAGGAGAGTTAAAAAGTTTGCTTCAATCCTTTGGAAATGAAATAGTCCAACTCAAGAGGTATAAATTTCAATCTAATAAGCCTTATCAGTAGCAAAATCAAAACACCTATTAGCCCTTCAAATATTAAAGGCCTCCTTATCAGGGTTTTAGATAAAATAAACCACTTTATCAAGCATAAGGAATAATAACTCCATATAAGCCATATGTTGCCATTGATCCTAATGTTCCATCCAATTCAAAATCCATTGTTCCCAAACCACCTCAAAACAACATGATGCAAGATTCAGGTTGGCAGCCCTCAAATCTCAATGATGCTCAAAACCAAGCCTTGGTATCACAGAATGTCACTATGCTACAAATGACATAAGAAGAGTTTTATTTTCAAGGAGGTCAGTACCAAGATACAGGTTTGACATCACAAGGAGAGAATCATCAATTTCAAGGGCATCCTGATACCATTAATGTAAATTGGCAAGTAGATGATCATGTTGATTTTACTAAAGGTGTTGAAACTAAAAAATCAAGTGGTCAAGTTGTAGTTGTAACTAGAGCTAAAAAAAGACCCATTGAGGAGGCTCAAGAGGTAAAAAATTATTAAATTACTTTTACGGTTGTTTCTAAGCATAAAAATATCAACTTGATGCCCCTACAACATAGAAAAATTAGAATATAGAGGTTGGTAAGGTTCATCAACTACATCTAATTCATGAACAGCTAGTACTTCAAAAGGTATAGCCAGAGGTTAGTGGATCTCATTTTAGTATATTAGATCAGATGAAGAAGCATATAATCATAATTTGCATGTGGGATTCCCTTTCCATTCCAAGACAAAAGGATAAGCTCATTCAAGATCGTTTAGCTCTCGAATTATCTCCAAAATCTATTGAGAAATAAGGTGTTATCTTGACTAATTTAGATCAACCAGCAAAGCAATAGGTGCAGCAAGTAAATAATATGGAAAAGGTAGACAAAATTGAGGTAAAATCAAAGAAAAATCCTCCTTTTTACCTTTTCTTTATATTAGGTTATACTTTGGTTCATAATTGTACAGTGGATAGTGAAGCTAGTAGTACACTCATGCCTAAATAGATTACAGACAAGCTTGGACTTCTTTATGAGCCAAACACTAAAGGAGTATTGAAATTGGATGGGTCACCAACAAAGATGGTAGGAATCATCAAGGATATAAAATTGGTATTACATACATGTCCTAATTTTACTATTTATTAGGATGTTGTTGTGGTAGACTTGCCTCCTTACTTTACTATGTGCTTTTTAAGAGACTTCACCTCAAAGATTGGGGGATGTTTATTAGTTTATTGGACTTATTTGTTGCTCAGAACTAGGTATGGACCAAGGGAACAATTTATTTTGAGTATATTGTACATTTTCATATGGAGCTATATATGCCAAGTGTTGTAAATACTAATTGTATCATCTCGAATGAAGTACTAGAAGCTAATGAAGTAGAAAGGGAATCACCTTTAGATGGAGTTCCAGATTTATTCCTTGATGAGTGGGCTTCTACCTTTTATGAGCGTGATACTTATAATCTGATTGAAGAAGAGGGTCTTGGTGTGTATTGCCTTCATGAGAATGATGCACCAATTCTAGTCATGGTCAAAAAAGATTAGTTTAATGAAGGTTTATGGCAATTGTACTTTGATGGATCAAGGAATAAGCATGGAACCAGAGCTAGAATGATGTTGGTTTATCCAACAAAACAAAGGTATTTCTCTTTTATTAAATTTCAATTTGGTTATTCAAATAATGTTGTTGAGTATGAAGCACTAGTTCACAGTTTCCAGTGGGCTAGGAAAATGAGAGTCAATTTATTGTAAGTGTTTGGTGATAGTGAACTTGTAGTTCACCAAGTAAAAGGTTTGAATGTATGTAAAAACTTGTTTCTTAAATCTTACAATCATAGAATTTAGGATTTACTTGAATATTTTTAGGCTTTTAACATTCAGGCAATACCAAGAGATAAGAATAATTATGTTGATAGGTTGGTTGCTATTGGGGCACAATTTAGTATCCCAACTGATGCAAAAAATGAAAAAAATAGTCACATATAAAGGTGGTTGTAAGGCCTTCTATTATAAATAATCATGATAATTGGTAGGTGTTTGAAGATGACAATCAGATTATGAGATTCTTGCAAGAAGAGGCTGAGTTTTCTTCAAGAAACTAGTCAAAGCACTTACAGCAGTATGGTGATCAAATTATGCAATTAAAAATGAATAAGCTACCTAAAGGATTGGTCACACTTGAGAACATATTCATTGGAGATGATGAGCTACGGAAAGAGAAGTCATCCTTGTCAATAAAGGAAGGGCACTATGTCAATGTAGAGATTATAGCTGGTAAGATTTTGAAGTTGGATAAGGTATGCACTCCTTCACAAATGCAAGTTTTCATTGAGTTATGCACAAGTTTTTCTAATATATTTGAATGGCATTATAGTGATCTCAAAGGATTTGATCCAATTTTGGCTCAACACACCATTAATTTAGAGGAAGAGACTAAACCAATAAAACAAAGACAAAGGCCCATCAATCCAAAGCTTGAACCTTTGATAAGAACTGAGCTTTAGAAGCTCATAGAATTAGCTATTATATTTCCAATCAAGCACTCAACTTGGGTGGAAAATCTTGTTTTGGTATGAAATAAGAATGGTGAGAATCGTTTGTGTGTTAACTTCCATGATTTGAATAGGTCCTCACATAAATATCACTATCAATTACCATCAATGGAACAAATTTTACAGCTTGTTGCAGGTTCAGAGAGGTTTTCTTTGTTGGATGGATATAGTGGCTACAATCATATTTTGGTCAAGGAAGAAGACCAATTTAAGACAGCCTTCACAACCAAGTGGGGGACATTTGCATATAGAAAGATGCCATTCAGTTTGTCTAATATTGCAGAAACCTTTTAGAGAGCCATGGATATGGCATTCCAAGGACTTATTAAAAGTTTGTACTTGTTTATTTGGATGATATAATAGTGTTTTCAAATAATGCAAAAGATCATATGGTTCATCTCAAGCAAGTGTTCGAAAGGTGTAGGCAATTTAGGATATCTCTAAATCCCAAAAAGTGTGTTTTTTTAGTTCATGAAGGTAAGCTTCTTGGACATATTATTTCAAATCATGGTTTAAGCATAGATGTTGAAAGGATTCAATCTATTCTTGCGCTCTCCTTGTTTAGGCACAAAAAATCTTTGTAAAGTTTCTTTGGAAAAATCAATTTTGTAAGAAGATATATTTCAGATTTTTCCATTTTATTTATGCCACTTTAAGCCATGCTAAAAAAAAATTAGAACTTCAGTTGGTCCAAAGAAGGAATAAAAGGGTTTGAGGATATTAATAAGGTCATAACTAGTGCTCCTATATTTATAAATCTAGGTTTCATAAAAAAAAATTGTTTTGTACACTTATGCTAATATGGACACCATTTCGGGATTTCTTATGCAACAAAATCATGAGTCCTTAGAGCAGCCAATAGCCTTCTTCACTCAAGGCTTGGAGGAGTATGAAACAAGGTATTCTTTTGTTGAAAAGCATGTAATTTCAATCATAATATCTCTTAAGAATTGTAGGCACTTGTTGTCTAATAATAAGATAAATCTAATGGTTTCCCATCCAAGCATCAAAGAGTTTCTATTGAACAAGGATATAAATGAGAAGAGAGTTCATTGGATAACCAACGTAATGGAGTATGATGTGGAAATTAAGGTCACAAAGTTGATTAGAGGAAAAGGATTGTGTGAGCATCTAGCACAAGACTTGCAAGAGGCTAATGAGTTTATTTTGGTGTTAAATAATGAAGAGGTTACAGCTAGTCATACCTCACCTTCTAGCTAGTTTCATGACTTGGTAATTTATCTCTAAGATGGTATTTATTTCTCTCATCTCAATGCTTCAAAGAGAAGATATTTTAGATTGAAATCAATTCCATTTTTGCTTGTTGATGGTGTTTTGTTCAAGAAAGATATCAATGGAATGTTGCTAAGATGTGTAGAACCAAGCCAAACTTAGAGATTTCTTGAATAATTCCATGATGAACATACTGGAGGACATTTTTATACAAGAACTATAGATCTTAAGATCATGAGAGGTGGGTACTATTGGCCTAGTAGATTTGGTGATTGCCATGCATGGGTTAGAAAGTGCAAATAGTGTGTTATGTTTATAGGATAAGTGAAGCTTGCAGCCATACCTCTTCAGCCAATAGTGGTGGATCAGCCCTTTATCTAATGAGAATTGGACTTTATTAGCCTCATTAATCCTCCTTCAAGTTTAGGACATAAATGGATTCTCACTACTATAGATTACTTTACATATTGGACAGAAGCAATAGCATTGAAAGAATCAAATGAAACTAATGTTCTTGATTTATATGAAGGTTTGCTTACTAGGTTTAGAGTTCCTTCAACTATTATTTCTGATAATACAATGGATTTTGTGGGATCTATGATCAGTTGATGGGCTATCCAACATGGATTTTATCTTAGCACTTCACCAAACTATTATCCACAAGGCAATGGCCTTGTTGAATCTATGAAAAAGAATATATTAAGGATCATAAGAAGGACTATTGAAGACAATCAAAGATCATGGCATCTCAAATTGAAGTTAGCTCTATGGGCTGATAGGATCACCTACAAAAGATCAATATCCAACTCTCCATACAAGCTAGTATACGGTAAGGAAGCAAGGTTACCCATTTCTCTTGAATTTCCCACTTTGGAACTAATGCATCAACTTGAGTTACTGGAGAATGAGCCTATAGAAATCAGGTATCTTGAGCTTATAGAGTTGGAAAAGACAAGAAATTAGTCCATGCTAGTCATGGAAATTCATCAAGCATAGGTGAAGAGAACTTTTGAGCAAGGAGCATCTTCACAAAGTTTCAAAGGAGATTTGGTCCTCAAGTGGGATGAGGATAGAGCTAAACTAGGAAGGCACACAAATTTTGATTCCATTTGGAGTGGCCCATACATAATTTCTAGCTACAAATCCCATAATGCCTTCCAACTTGTAAATGTGGATGGTCAGGATCTTCCAATCCCAGTTAATGGGATATATTTGAAACATTGTTATTGAAGAGCAAAGCTCCTTGTACATAGTTTGTTTTGCTTTCCTCCAAGTGATGTTCAAGCATAGTAATTTTGTTATGTTTTTTTTCTAAATAAGTGCTTGTTTGCACATTTGCTTCTTAGTTATTTTTCCTATTTTTGTGTGTTTCTCTTCTTATTTTGAAGGATTAAGGTTACTTCATGTTTGGTCAAAGGAGATTTGCAGTCATGGACCAGGTTTACCATTTTTTTTAGTGAGATCAATATCATGTAATATGGTCTAAATTCTCAATCATAGTAGGCATGCTTCCCAGCTGAGTCACTAGAATATTGACATTTTTTCCCCACAAGAAGGCTTATGTTGTTCAGAGGAGTTCAAAAGAAGACAAGCGAAAAACTTTAGGTTTTCTCAAGAATTTTGAAGACAAAATTCCTTCAAACTTTTTGTCCAAAGGAATTGTTCAAGGCAAAATGGTCCTTTACAATAACCCAAAAGTCTCTTACCTTTTGGAAAGGACATTGTGAAAATTTTGAGGAGTAATTTACAAAAGTAAGAAGGGCTAGAAGGTATTTTCAATTTTTTTGTAGGAATAAGGATCAAACATTTTTTTCATACGAGTCTTTTTCATAAGCCATAAACCTTTTCAAACTATATGAATGGTCACGACACTTTTTTGAGGGGCATTTTCAAAGTCCTAAAGGATCCTTTTTCCTTCAGAAAGGTCATTTACAAAAAACTCAAAGGTTCATTTCATGTTTTAAGTGGACCATGTAAACTTTTCTGAGGGGCACTTTCCCTTCGAGAAAGTCATTTTTAAGTTTTTGAAGGGTATTTTTAGGAAAGGGTCACTTTGTAAAACTTTGAAGGGTATGTGCCCTTTAGGAAAATCCAAAACAAAAAAATTAAAGGGTTATTAACCCTTCTGAAAAGTACATTTACAGAAAGGTTGAGGGACACTTACAAAAAATCTGAAGGGCAAGTGGATGAATTTTGAAAGTCTTTTTCTCTTCAGAAGGATATTGGCAAGAATATTGAAGGGTATGTGCCCTTCAAGAAATTTAAAACTAGAAGATCCAAATGGGCATTTGAAGATTTATAAGGGCAATGACAAAAAACTCGAGGAAATAATTCCTTTGGACATTTTGTCCGAAAGGAATGAACAGGGGGAAAGTTGTGGACAAAAATTCTAAAGGAATTCTTTCAGACATTTTATCTAAAAGAATTCCTTTAGAATAATTTCAAAGGGAGAGAGACAATTCAAATGGGAAGAGACCAAAACAAAATCTATGGATAATTTGTCTGACGGCAAAGAAAGGCAACTTGAAAATTTTGAAGGGTATGTGCCCTTCAGGAGAGTTCATTTGCAAGAAACATGAAGGGTATGTGCCCTTTGGGAAAGTCATTATTAAAAGTGTCGAAGGGACATTTTAGAAGCCTAAAGGGCAATTTGTGAAGGAATGGTTCAAACAAAATCCTGAAATAATTCAAAGAAAGATAACTTTGTAGGAAGATAGTTTCAGCCAAAAGAGCCAAAGGATTTCCTTTAGACAAATTGTCCAAAAGAATTCCTTAGAAAGGTTTAAACAAGAGAATGGACCAATCAAAAGACAAAGACAAAGAAGCCAAAGATATAACTCTTTCAGACTTTTTGTCTGAAGGAAGTTTCAATAGATAAGCTTAAGGAGAAAGAAAGCCAAATAAATTCCATGAAAAGGAATACATGCAAAAACAAAGCCAGAGGCTGAATGAAATAAACAAAAATAATTCTGAGGATAAAAAGGCCAAACAAATAGATGTTAGAGAAATACATACATAGAAATGAATAATTTCATAAGGAGAAGGCCGGAAATTAATAAGGAGTTCAATCTAAATGCACCACTCACTCATCAAATTCCTTTCCATGCAAGCAAATACTGTCTATAGTTGTTTGGTTAAAACTTCAGTTGACTAGTTGGCAAGTCATGCTTCTCTTTGATTTTCATGTAATCTGAAGCCTTTCAAGTACTTCTAGCTCAGCAATTTAAATGAAGTTCTCAGTCCTAGATCGTAATGTGGCTTTCCATGTAAGAGTTTGACTTATCAAACTTGGGTCCACCTCATCCCTTCTATGCCAACATGGAATTTTGGGCACATTTTGATTCTGGTGTTGACCAACCTTGCACCATGGTTGATTGGTTGATAAGTCATGCATGCACGTTTATTTAGCTTGTTGAAGGCTTTCAACATTCCATCAGTTTGAGTAGAGTTCTAATTTCAATTTTGGCATTGATTTCATGCAAAGGAAAGTTTTAAAACATTCTAACACCTCAAGAGGAGTCTATATTTGAAGATCGGTGTAGCATTTTGCATGGTAAAAGCTTGACTCAAACTTTGAACCACTATCTATTTTCAAATGCCAAGGAGTTTTCATGCAAGCATAAGATAAAAGGATTTTATTTTTAAATCTTTAGACAGCTTTAGTTTGACTTGGTTAATGTGAGAGTTGACTTCCTCTCTATTTTTAGTGCCAACCTCTTTGGCTTGTGTATCTTTTTCTATATAAGTTGGCTTTTTAGCCTTGAATTGTATCCCTCTTTTGACAAGACAAAACTCTACCAAAGATTGAGTTGTAACTTTTTTTTAGATTAATCAAAGGACTGTTGTTTTTAGATTCTAATTATTGGTATAGTGTATTCATGTCATTGATTTGCATAAGTGATAGAGTTTTCTTCCTTGTCAAGTCTTCATTCTTACCTAGTTACTAGTTGGTCAAATTATGTAGGTCATGTTTTGTGTTTAATGTCTTTTTGATGAGTTTACAGTGGATGTAAATGGTTGGTTAATGCCTTGAATTAGGTCTATTCCATCATTTCCCTCAAGCTTTGATCACAAGATAGAACCTTTTCATGAAATACTTATGCATATTGGTCAATTGGAGTTGAAATTTCAGCCTTTCTCTTGTCTAAATTAGTGTTTTTAGGAGCTCTAACTGAGTGGATCAACTAGTCATTCAAGTGTATCACCATTATTAGATAGGGATTTCTTTTAAGTTTTCTTTCTTTCTTTTCCCAGGCAGTTTTTAACATAGAGAAAATATCCTAATTGATACACCAAAGGGAGCTAGCCCTTATAATCTAGAGATTTAATCCATTGATTAGGTCACCCATAGCCTAGGATTTTTTCCATGTTTTAGTAGACTATGAAGGCCTGAAACTACCTTCATAGGGGTACAAGTCTGATTGACAATAGTCAATTTTGTTACAAATTAGTGGTTGTATTTATTGCATATTTATACCTTGATTTATTATATTCAAAGCCTTTAAAAACCTAGGGCTTAAACTTCATAAACCTTGGAAAGTTAAATCATAATGTTATCTTATTCATCTAGGAAATCTTGTTGATCATGATCTACTTCACATGCATGATCAATTTGAGATCCAATCACAATATTGTCATTAAAAGGCATTTTATTCCCATAATTTATAATAAAAGGTATAATTTTGGAAGCACCACATTCACTTTTCATTTTCAAGAAAGATATAAAATTAATTAATGGAATTTCAAATAATTGAATATGTTCTCAATTAATCCTAACACTCTTCATAGTGTAATACTTAAATATAATAACTTTTGTTGGAATAAATCAAGCATGTAACATATATATTATACAAGCACCCTAGGGTTTTAAAAATAATATAAAAAATTAACCTAGTTTTTTAGACAAAACATAAACAATCTAGGTTTATTGGACCTAAGAGCATACAATGGAATAATCCCTAAAAACATAGATAAATTCATATTTGAGGCAGTGTGAACCAAGATCTAATCAAGTAGGTGGAAAGGCACAATGTTTAACCCTAAGAAAATTTAAATCTATCATAATATATAGAAATATCTCACCATAAATATGTAAGTGTGCATGAGTTCACCAAAATGTAATATGTATAAGTGGATTTACACTAAAATCCAATGCAAATACTTAATTAATTTTAAATAGGTTAAATAACATGCACACTATAGTAACCAAGCTTAATTATTTTATTCCAAATATTTAAGTATAGAAAATGCATAGGGTTTAGGCTTATCTAATGTTATTTCATTATCTAATGGCAATCTTAGAAGGTGACAATTGGAATGCACACTTCAAAGTGATAAGAAGATAACCCTAAAAATTGGTGATAATCAAATAAATTTGTTTATATCATACATTTATTCTCCAAATTATCCAAATCATACATTTTAATAACATAATAAAGTGTAGACATGCACAAAATAATTTAAAATGTGTGTTCACTTGATTCTAACCTCCAAGACATTCCCAGTTTCTAGATCATTCATTCTGATCACTTACAAAAAAAATATCTTTCTTTTCCTGATTAGGAAAAAATATTTGAAAACTTAAAAATTATATATGTATTTTGGGGTCCCCATTATAAAAAATAACATTAAAACTATATTAATATTTGGTAAGTCCCTATACAATAAAAATATCAAAAATAAAAAAACCTCAATAATTTGAAAAATTTTAATAGCATGCAAACCAATGTCTTGGGGTAAGTGTCTAACCATAAACTTGTTTGATATAGTGAATATTATAATGAATACTTGATTTACTCTAGAATGCTTGAAATTTTTTATTAGATCCCTATGAATGATATATAGATATCATATATATTCCACTACAATTATTGTTTATTTATAAACAAATTAAATTCAAATTGAGACCTTATTAGCCTACAAACCAAAATCAAATGGTAATATAGAGAAAAATACAAAAAAGTAGAGTGCACTCTAGCCACAAGAGGCCACATAAAGTTCCCTAGACCATGCACTAGCACTCAAAATTGTCAAAAATATTAGGGCACATTCTAGATAAGGAGCTAAAAATGGTGGTAAATCAAAGCACAAAGAATATGATGCCTAGAAGGGATGGGATAAGGGTCGGAGACTATTACAAGTCGATAAAACACACTAATAATGCCTAATTTAGACCAATAATTAATAAGTACAAAAACATCATAAAATCATGCAACTTAACAACTAATAAATGCTTATGGACCATTTTTAGGTGTCTATTGGTGGATAGTTTATCTACCATTGTTTATGTGTTATATAAGTGTGATGTTTGTGTTTCATCATCTAGTTTATATTAAGTGTCCAAACATGTAGCATCATAATGATTTTATGTGGTGAATTATTTTTGGAGAATAATCTTTATTTAGGTATATTAAATATTCTAAAGGAATTAACACTTTTTTATGGAAGCTACGAAATTATTCCTAACACATTTTATTATATCTATTTTTATAACATAAAAAGTATGTAGATCATATTTTATGGCATAATGTTTAGCTTAACCTAACACTAGTTTAAGTTTTTGTGTTTTGCATGCTATAGGAATATTTTATTATAATCTTTCTTATGTTGGTCATTGCTTTAAATAGGATTTACATTCTTTTCCAAAGGGGATTCATGGGAGATTGTTTGATTTCACTTCCAATTTTACAATATTAAAGGAAGGCATATATTTCCTTAATCTTTCTTTTATCAAAACACTGGAATTTTTTTTCCTTCATAAAATAAATTGTAGTCAAGGGGGAGTATTGAGTAATGACATTTTATTTTTTTGTGTTAAGTCATTCTCCTTCGTGCAATCCCCAAATAAAACTTAAGTGGGAGTGTTGAATAATACTCTTTATTTAGGTATAGTAAATATCTTTAAGTTGTGTATTATTTATGTTTATATAAATTTCAATTCATATAATTTATAGAATATAAAATAATTCATATAATTCTAATTATTTGTTCTTTTATTTTATTAGGGATCAATAGGAATAGAATAACTAGGTCGGAAATGATATCATTGTATCTATCTTTATCTCCCTTGACCCCATATGTATAAAGGGGGTTATCCCAATTGGTGAGGTTGGGATTCAATCGAGAGAATGAGGCCCATAAATATTTTGAATATAAGGCTTGAATCCTATCCCCATCCTCATTATGAAGAATATTGGAGTTACATTTTAAATGTAATTTTTTGCGACTTTGCTCCTTGTTTATTTATTTTTACCTACATATAAAATAAGGGAAGTTAGGCTAACATAATGATTGGAGTTACATTGTAACTCTTCTCTTTTTAGTTTATTTAAAGAAGGGAGTGTTCTTTTCTCTAACACCTCTTTTAGAGATTTTAAAACTTTTACTAGTGCTTCTACAAATTTTATCTTCTTTTGTTTTCTCTTAGAATAAGATTAATCTTATTATGTAAGTGTTGTAATTATTTTAGTCCAAATCTTATACCACACACACACACACACACACACACACACACACACACACACACACACACACACACACACACACAAAACTTTATTTTTCAAATTTTACAAAGTTATGAGCTATTGAGTGTTTGTCATGCATGGCCTTGATTTGGGTTTTATTTGTCATACCACCACCTAATTTCTTAGTCATGTGGAACTATTAATCTACCTTTGCATTTATTATTTTTCACCTTGGGCTTCTGACCTTTGGGCAATATTTTCCTTATTTAATTAGGAGCCCTCAACATCTTACATCAGTTTATGCAACTCAACTGGTAAAAATTATTCATGGCAACAAAGCGACCATATAATTTTGTTCCAAAAATATTCCACAAGGTAATGTACACCTACTCAATATTTTCCTCCTAATGTTTTACTAAGTTTTTCTTATTTTGATAATGCTTTTCAGTGGCTTAAAACTCATACCCTTATAGCATACTTTGTGGGTCATACCCCAACTGAATCCATGCTTCAAAGTTGGGTGAAAAATAATTGGTTGCCCCTTGGCATCAAGCTTTTAGGGATTTAAAATTTCACTAACGGTTTCTTCCTTTGCAATTTTAAAAACCCCAACCATTGTGCCACCATCGATAAGCATGACCTATTATATGTGAGAAACTCCATGCTTATCTTCTCCCTTTAGATCTATGATTTTATCATTATGGAAAAAATCAAACTAAAGGTCCCTGTCTAAATAGGATTTCCAGGTTTACCTATGCCTTTTTGGCCTTTTCTGGAGTAACTATTAAAACCCTTAGGGTGGTTTGTTTATTTTTAAAGTGATTGTTTATTTTTTGATCCCCCTTAATGCTAGGTCTATGTAGAGGTTGACCTCTCTCAAGACCTTCATGAGACCATTGACATTTAGATAGGTGGTCAACGTTTCATCCAAAGGGTTTTATACATCAACCTTACAAATAATTATTTTTGTTGCCAATCTTTGGGCTACATGATTGTAGACTATACTCTTATGGTTGCCTCAAACCCCCAACCTAAATTAGCTTAATAACCCTCTTTTCGTATGGTAGGGGTGAATGATGGATGACAAATGGTGGGTTAACTTAAAATAATTAAAATAATCAGACCTATGAAGAACTTTTTGGAAATAATAAGCTTACTTATTATTCTATTATAGTCACACCTCCACCTCTAAATCAACTCCAACCTATAAAAAATCCTCCACCTAACCCTAGTTTGGATATGACAAGTGCTCCTCAAGCTATCAATGCGATTATCAAACCACAAGAACCCATGACCCTAGGTTTTCTTTATACCATATACAAGGCACGTAGACACAAATAGCTTGTTGATTTTTTTGCAAATAGCCAAAAAATACTTTCTTAAGAAACCACTTTATAGTGTTAGAAGGTTAAGAGGTAAAAACCATGAACTTGATGTTTTCCAATGAATGATTTCTCTTGGAATGTTCATGGTTTAAATGATCCAACACAAGTACTTGGTGTGGGATAGTTTTTAGAAGTTTTTAAATATGCATATCTTGTGTCTCCAGGAAGTTAAAATAAATGGTTTTGCATTACATATGGCAACTCAAATCATCTAGCCCAATTCTATGTTTCATATCTCCAAACATGAGGTAGGATGTGGTGGCATAATAACTATGATTGTGACACTCTATGCTTCTTTGGTGATAGATTAGGGAGTGGAACCATCTAATCATTCCCTTTGGATGATTTTTAATCTTGATGGGTGGATTCATGGTCTTGTAAATATTTATGCTTCCAATGATATTGTTGAAAATACAACTCTTTGGATGTGGTTGTATAATTTTATTCCTATGGCCCACTAGATTGTTTGTGGGGACTTTAATATGATTAAACTAATAGAAGACAAAGAAGGGTTCTATTGATGTGATGGTGTGTTGGTGAAAGAATATGTGCAACAAACTTGTCATGTTTGATCTGAAACTAGTGTAGACACTCCTTCCCTACAACTCATTCACTTGGCCAAAATTTTGCCAAGGAAATGAACAGGAGATCAAGAGACTTGACATGGCCCTTCTCTTGGACCAAAATATTTTCTCTTTTGATCAAAATTTTGGTCAACCTGTAATTGTAATTTTTGATGTCCTTTTCTTTGATCAACAACACATCAAATTTTATGTGGAACGGTCTGCCCCTCCCATAAAATTTAATAATATTTTTTTTCTATGAACACTTCCCATGTATAGCATCCTCAAACCCTTGCCCACATCAAGAGAGTTTGGAATCTTTCTCCTCATCTTGGGAACACTAGGTGGATAGATTGGTGGGAAGCAACCATTTCATGCACTGCCACCTTTCTTCACCTTTTTGGAAAATATTTGGCATTCAACATAAAATAGATGAATTTACCTCTATGAAATAATACAACCATCTTTCTTAGGTGTTACACCAAACCCCCTTGGATGAGTCTCTACAAAACCAAGTGGTAGCTTTAAGACATTAGATTAAGGTTTATGAACTTCACTAAGCTTGTGGAGCTCAAATACAAGCCCACATTCACTGGCTCAAAATTGATGATAGAGTATCCAAGGAATTATTTAAAAAATTGAGGCTTCATAATGTTGCTACATATATAAAATATATTTTACTACACATATAAAATATATTAAGGATGTTAGTAAACATTTAACTTGTCTCCCATAAATCCTCAAAGCTTTTGTGAAGCATTATAAACATGTATTTCAAGTTTGGCTATCCTCAAAGGCTCAAAGATTGGCTTTAAAAAAATGCCTTGATGTTGTTCCTTGAAATATCTCCCCAAGTCAAAGGGTGGATTGTGATAAACCCTTATCCATAGGGGAACTTCATCAAGTTGTGATGAACATGGCTCAAGACAAGGCTCTAGGCATTGATGGTTTTCCTTGTGAGTTCTACTAGTCCCTTTGGGATTGTGTAGGGCTTGATTTGCATAAAGTTTTTTTGGAAGCTCTTGCCAAAGGTTCTTTGGGTAAACTTATAAATAGGGGAAATATTAAATTCATTCCCAAGACTGGGGATCCTAAGATTATCTCCAACTAGAGATATACTACTCTTTTGAATGTCTCCTGATAATAGCTAAGGATTTGGCTCTTAGGATTAAATATTTTCTTCCCTTAATTATTTGATCTGAGAAAATTGGGTTCATTCAAGACTATTACATCTTGGACAACATATTTATGGTTTGGGATGGTATGAAATGGGCTCACACTTCCAATCAAAAGGATTTATTCATCAAAATTGACTTTAAGAAGGCCTATGATAGGATAGAATGGCCATTTATCTTAGTCATGCTTCAAGCTTTAGGATTTGGTCCCAAGTTCATTCTCTTTATTCAAACTCATGTCCAAGATACCTATGCTACTCTTACTATCAATGGTCATCAATATGAGAGATTTTGATTGTTTCACTCTATCAAATAGGGTTACCCTCTTGCCCCATATCTTTATGTTCTTGTTGTTGATGGATTTGGCTACTTGTTAAGAGACTTTATTTCTAGAGGGATTATCAAAGGCATAAGTCTCCCACCTACTCCTCAAAACCAACTTGTTAATGGGAATTTTTTTGATTATTCATTTCTCACATTTTAAGAGGATGCATAGGTTGTCTAGAATGCCATAGATTGCCTCCAAACCTTTTGCTTAGCTTCTAGATATAGCATTCAATGGGCCAAGATTCAGTGTTTTAGATAGAGTTATGGTCCTCTACCTAGTTAGCTTGGAGCTTACTAATGGAAGTGGATTTCTCATGGGAAATGTTTAAGTTCTTAGGCATTCCCTTTGATTATCAAGCTTCTATAGTGGACCTATGGAACTATGTTGTCCTTAGAGTAAAAAAATAGTTATCTTATTGGATTACCAAACATCTCTCTTTAGCTGGAAAATGTCAAATTTACTTAGGGACTTTTTGTGCCCCAACTCTGAAGGAAACAAAGGCTTTCATAGAGTTTCTCAAGACATTTGTTATCAACCCAAAGAAGTTGTAGGCCTTGGGTTGATTGACATTACCAAAAAAGGGATTGCTTTATGTGCGAAATGGATTATCAGAACTATGGAAGGTTGGGATGCTTGGAAAAATATTCTTATGAATTGCATTTTGATAGGGTGCCCTTATGACAAAAAGGCTTGGAGGAACTTGGGCTTTCAAACCCTATTTATCACCTTAGTTAATGTTAAGATCACATAAACCTTTGTTGTCAAAAGTATCTGGAAAGCATGGGAAGGTATCAAATCATGGTTGATTAGGGAGGGGGATGGATTCGGGTATGGCCTATTAATCAACTCTCATTCTCTATGGTGGTCGCCTATTATCACTATCAATGAGACACCTTTGGTATAAGCTCCTAGGATTAAAGCTTTAAGGCTCTTTCATCAAGGAATTAAATTTTGGGGGGATACTTTTATAAGTGTACAAGATCTTCGCTCACCTAGGATAACTTCAAATCCAAATTTAAGCTTAATACTTAGGATTTTGAGTTAATTTATGAGATTTAGATGGTTGTGCTTGATTATGCTTTACTCAAAATTAGTGTTATAGGTTATCCTCAATGGTGGAAGGGCTAGCATTGGCCTACCTCCACTTTTGTGCTTTGATATCAACCTCAGCTTGGTTATCAGTGGCTCTCCCCATATAGTACTCCTTGGGAAACGCTCAACAAATGATGGAATATTAATTGTTCCCCCTTTATTTGGAATAGGAGATTTCATACTTTCTAGTTTGCTATAGTTGAGCCCAAGAAAGACATTTTTTCTTGGTGTCTATTATACCAAGGTCTCCCTATGGGAGAAAGGTTACTTCACATGGGGATTTATCCTCCCAGATGTTGAATTTATGGTCAAATTGAATCCCTTAAGCACATCTTTTGGTTTTGTGTTAGAGCTCAAGATGCCTAGAGATGGATCCATTCATTTTTCCAACCCTTTAGGCCTAAACCATTCATCTGAAAAATCATCCTCTTAGGGGATTATGTCCTCCTCCCTAAGAAGTATAAGCAATGTTTTCATATCTTCCGCATTGAAATCTTTTTTTATTCTATGGAAATACAAGAATGCTACTGCTTTTAATAAAGAAAGCTTAGACGTATATTTTTCTATTTCTAATAGAATTATTGTCTTGTTTAATGTCATGCTTCAGATATAAGTTCAAGCAGATAAAGTGGAGATAGAGGAATATTTGCTCTCTACTTGACCACTAGGGAAGTGCCCCATGCATGGTCAGCAAAGTGCCATCAAATGGTCCTCACCATGACTTTTAATGCAGAGAGTAGGTGCGACAGGGTCATGGTAGATCACAGAGTCATGTCTATCACAGATCATGAATTATATCGGTCTTTTCCACCCCTCCCCCTCCTCCTAGGTAGATATTTTCTCCTGTCAGAGGATTTGGTGGGTGGTCATCGCCCAACATTGATTTTGGTCATGTAGGGTTTGTCCTTTCAAGTGGAGATGGGCAGGGGAAGTTTCCTCAGTTGGCTCTTGCCATTTCTCCCTGCCATACTCAAAATGAAGACGTGGAAGAAGAAAATAAACAAGATGATGGTTGGACCATTCATGATATATTTTTGGTTGGGGAGATAAACCTGATAGTAAGTCCTCCATCGCTCCTCCTCCATCTACGAGGCTAGTGAGTCCAATTGCTTAATGTATTATTGTGTTTTCTTTTATCTATTGAAGTGTTGATGTCAATTATGATGTGATAGACTTTTACTATCTTTAGTTTTTCAAATTCTCCCAATATATTTTGGTTTTAAAGTGTGTTACCATACCACTTGTTTTTTTATCATACATGTATTATATATTTTTTCCTTTATAAATATAATGTATGTTTCAATCTTTTTTTTTTTTCCACGATATAATAATTTTCCTAATGTCTCAACATTTTCTTGATATAATATTTATAAATAAATTAATTAGTTACATATTTATAATAAATGGATCTTGCAAATGTCTCTTTCAATTACCAAGATTGGTTTGAATGAGACTTCCGGAGCTTTCATGTATATAGTGTTAAAAAATGCTTAGGAGCGGATACCTTTCAAGTCTAATCTAAAGAATTTGAAATGGGTATCTATGAAGTACGTGCCATATTTTTCACGAGTTTACCTTTACAAAGTACTTTTGTGTGGGGCTCTTTGCTCTTTGCCACACCATATAAAGTGTACATGCCTCGATATGGAAATCTAAATCCGATATGATTGGTCCCTATGACATAATATGGTATTTTGAATGAATGGACTCGAGAATCATTGCCGGACTCACTACATATTTAATCTCATCTTCATGGGTCTTTGTGAAATAATAATATGCATATTGAATAACACCTGAGATTAATGAGTTATTGTGTATTTATATATAATATATTATGGGATTAAGATGGTTAGAATGTTGAAATTTAATATTAACAATCATAAATTAAAAAGGTTTAGTTAGGGGAAGGAGCAATACTTTTTTTTTGCTTTATGTTAAAGGTATTTTCAATAGGATTGTTAGGATTTTCAAGTGTCAAAAAATTAGTATTATATTCATTTATGTGAATAAAGTGAGAATGGTTTTAGGTTTTGCAAAAAATCTTACTGACCCTAGTTTTTGTAGTGGTGTTTTCATTGTTGAATGTTCGTGTGGAATCTTGTAGACCGGGAAAATAGGGAGGTTCGTTCGAACTATAATCAAAGAACACATGACTGATATCCGTTTTGAAAGAAAAGATAAGTAAGCGCTTGTTGAACACTCTTACAAAACCAAACATGACATTTGCATTGAAGATGCGAGAATTGTCATCATGGAAAACCATTTTCATAAGCGAAAACTGAGAAAAGCCATTGAAATTAATAAACACTCGTTAAATCTTAACAAAAATGAAGGTTTGAGTATCGATCAAGCTTAAAAACCAATTTTTAAGTTTTGTAAAATTAGATTTCTTTTAAACCCCCTTTCATTTATTTTTAGTGTTACCTATTTCATTATTGAATTGTTTCAATTAATCTCTCTTAACAACCTTTGTATTTTTTCTTTATTCCAACTTATTTACAATTTAATTTCAATTTGACATAATTAATAATTTATTTACTTTTGTAAAAAAAAGAAAGAAGGAAGAAAAGAAGTTAACCACCCTCATTATTCTTTTTCCAACTAATTTTCAATCTAACTAATTAATACTTAGAGAAGCAAGAGACGATACTTTGATTCGCAATTCAGCCATCACAAGTCAAAGAAACTTTATAAAATTGATGACCCCAACGTTAAAATAATCCATCCAATATTCACCTGTGGATGACAACATAATATGTAAAAAAAAGAAAGAAGGAAGAAAAGAAGTTAACCACCCTCATTATTCTTTTTCCAACTAATTTTCAATCTAACTAATTAATACTTAGAGAAGCAAGAGACGATACTTTGATTCGCAATTCAGCCATCACAAGTCAAAGAAACTTTATAAAATTGATGACCCCAACGTTAAAATAATCCATCCAATATTCACCTGTGGATGACAACATAATATATAAAATAATCCATCAAATATTCTGTCATGGATGACAACATAATTGTAAACCCTAATAAAATAATCTCTTTGTAAATGACAGGATAATCGAAAATCCTATGAATGTTCCCCTTCCGCCTCGCTAATCAAATTAACTACATTTGTTTTCTCACTAACCAAGATTTTTGCTCGGTGAGAAATAGACAAGGAACTAAACTTGGGCAGGTCGCCATACTATACGGGAAACACGGTCAAAGCGGAATGAAGGGAATCTGGTTTATTAAAATAGCTTTTCCATATGAGACTTTCCAAATATCCGCCGTATCTCCGCGCCCAATCCATTCATCCATAAAATAACCAAAAGTCCCTCCTTTTGATTGGATCAAAAATGAATGTCTTCTCTGATCGAGCAAAATTGACGACGACAGGCTCAGGCTCAGGCTCAGGCTCTGGCTCAGGTTTTGGTTATTGTAAAAAGTGCAGGGTCTCTTCGAGCAGGTTGTGCTTCTGAAAATGTAGCACAAAATCACAAAAAGTTTTGTCGGTATACTATATAAATGCATTTGCATGAAGCGCGAGGTTAGTGTTAACTGTAATTAATTGGGTATATAATTTTTAATTTAGAAAGAGTGTGGGTTAAATTTATTGATAAAATATATTAGTTTGGATGGTTAATGAGATGTGGGTGGATTGGTTAAGAGGTTTGGTTGTGTCAAGTCTCATTCAAATTTTAATTTTAAAGGGTATGTTAGATTGGTGGTAATCATTGGAGATGTACGAGTAGTTGGTACTACTGTCGATGTTGGTGATGTTGGTGATAGCATCCCACCAATAATATTTGTAAGGGAGACCATGCCTCCATCTTATGTCCCAGTTCATTATACCAATCCAAAAGAATTTACCCATATCTAATAAAAAATATTGATATGGATGTACAATTTTTTGTATAATTATCTAATATTTATTTAATAGTAATATAAAATAACCAATCACATTATAAGACGTAAGATTCACAATCTCAAATGTATAACACATAAACATTCATGTATAAGAAGTAGATTAATATTTTGCTAATACATTTCAAATTTAGTATTTTAAATCAATTTAAAATATAATTTCCTTCCAATTAATAAAATGAAATGAAAAATCCAAATTAAATTAATTATAAGAAAAAATTTAAATATGTATATGACAACATTTAAATACCACGTAAATGTTAAGTTAAGATGCTCAACGTCTAGTACCTTTCGCTTGGATAATATTTCAAATTAAAATGAGTGCATTGTGAAAAGCTTATTGCTCTATTAAAGAAAACTAATTAAATCCCAAAGACCTCAAACCATAAGGAATGAAGTTGGATTTACCCTAATATCAATGGATTTTAAAAGACATTCTATCGAAAAATTAAATACAAAATGAATATATAAAATAGTATTTTTGTAATAAGTATTTGGAATAAAGTGAATAAAAAAACTCGTAAATACGATAGTTTAAAAGGGTAAAGTGAGTGATTTTATTTTTTATTTTTTTTAAATTATTGGTAAAAGAGAATTTTTGAATTGGGTTTTACTCTTTTAAAACAAGACAATAAACGCCGTTCACATTGTCAAAATAGTTATAAAATTTACAATTAAGAATAAGTAAAATAAAAAATAATTACTTTACAACAAAGTCACATTAACAACAATGCAAATTAAACGTCAAAAAATAGCTAACCAATATAAAACACAAAGAATTAAACTTATTGCCCTCTAAGAACATCATCTTAAACCACCGACATATTCTTCCAACTCTATTTTATATATTCCTTTTCCCTTGTGAAATCATCCAAAATATAGAGGAAAAAAATGAACAAATAAATATATCAAATTACGCTAATAAAAATTTAAAAAATTAATCATAAATTAGAACTAATCTTCGTCCTCAACAAAAAAAATTCTCCAATATCTATTACAAACTATTGCTCACCAAAATCTCTACATCATAAAAATAAAAAGCATCGTTAACTTCAAAATTAATTTCTAAATTATTAATGATAAAATGCCTCTTATTTCAGCCATCTTTAATATATAAAATATAAAAATTCTCCAACTTTTTAATTCTTCAATTTTGGTTAAGTAATAGAAATTTTACCTCTTTCATACACATCGCTAATAAAAGTAAAAGTAATTGTGTGATTTGTGGGCTACCATTAAGAATTAAATTGTAAATGCATTTTGATTAGGTCGAATGACATTATAGAATATGCGTATAACAAATTCTTTGAGACAAGTCCATCGAGATGTTGTACACTTATCCTTCTAATTATTATCCATAATGACTTACGTGTCATGAATTATTTTTATTAATCTCCATGGCCCCTTTAACTTTGTTGATGGAACATAAGCTCTTGATCAATTTTAAGATGTGATTTATTTTCCATTTGTTTTTAAATTTATATAGTTTTATGTTTCATATTAATGTAATAAGAAAAATAATTTTCAAAAAGATTAAATTTATTATTATAATGAAGTGAAATGAAATGGTTTTAATTTTATTCATAAGATCGAATAATTTACTGATTATATTGATTGTTTCAATTACTTAAAGTTTTTCAAGATTTAAGGTATTTTTTAGAACGTTGTTCTGCCTTTTATTAATCTGGATTAGCATTTCCTCTGAGTGTTTTAATCTTTTTCTTCAAATATATCTACCATACAACCCATTCTTAAATTTTTTACAAATATGACTCATATGTCTGTGTATTGAGGACACTCAAGAATGAAGTGCTCCTTTGTTTCAACTGCTCTTGTGGTGTAAGAAATATAAACCCTCTTGCCCTACTATTCTTTAGAAGTCGTCCATCTTCATGTTTCATATCGAAGTCTATAAAAACTACTTCTTAATTGAGTAATGGTGATTTTTTCCCTCCAACTGATTTCAGCGCTTATATATATTTATTCATTATGATCATAATTCGATTTGAACATTTGAATATAGTGTTGTCTTTTCTTGCTTGTCCCCTTCCTTCACATTACCGTTATAAATTTGCATTCACGTAATTTTTATGTCTTTGTTACAATTTGGACATTCAGTTAGATTGAAATCCCATATATTCATCCACTTGTGGTTCTAACTAATCAATTTTTTTTTATCTTACACAACTCTTCTTATCTTGTTGCCTTAGGCCATTTGTTGATCTTCATGCTTTATATTTTTTCAAGTAACATAATACCCTAGTCATAACAGTTGCTTCTAAAGGGAAAGTTCATGTTTCAACAAGAATGATTTCATATGGACTAAGTCCTTAATTCTAAAATTGTTTGTGATTAAACATTTTTGAATATTTTTTATTTACCTCAATTACAAACTCATTGTTCCACTAGCCCACACCTCACGGCCATAAAATACTATTGGTGTGACAAGTAACCTAAAAAAGACCTTGGTGGTCTTTCAGTCCCATAACTAAGCACTCTTGCATTGGTTTTGAAGCACATAGAAAGCTCTCCAACTACCTTATATTTTTTTCATCCTACAAGTACTCATTTGAGCTTGTTGTGAAATTCTAGGTCGAGATACATGTATCATGACACCACTTCAAGAGATCCTTTTGCAAAATGAAAATCGAGGTGTTCTTATTTCCTTTTCATTAAGAAAATCATAATTTTGGTTTTCTTGAGGTTTACCTGCATCCCTACTTCTTTACAAAAGATTTTTGGAGCTCAAAGATGGTCTCTTAAATCTTAGATTGACTCTGCCATTAGGATTAGGTCATCAACGTAAAGCAAAGGTTTCACCACATAATTGGTCAAATGAACCCCCTCCCCTTTGAATTTGTCTATCCAATCCTCTAGCTTATTAATGCAAAGCCCAAATAGAGTCAGGTATAGAGAGAAGCCTTGTTTGACGTAGACTATATCACTCCCAAAATATTCAGATAGCCCTGCATGAGTTTTTATTTTAGCCTTGACTTTCTTATACAACTTGTGAATTATTGCCTCATAGTGCATTGGGACCTCTAACTCTTCCATTATAGTCCATAGTTTACTCCTTGGTACTATGTCAAATGCCTTTTTGAAGTCTACAAAGCAATAATATGAATACCCCTTTTTATCCCACACCTTTCAACTAGTTGTCTAAGCATGACACAATTATCAATAGTAGATTGTTTGGACCTAAACCATGCTTATCCCTTTGCCCTCTTTCCTTTTTCTTCTGCCCAACTATTAATTATGCATGATATCATACTCCCAAATAACTTTGTAACAAGTGGATTAACCATGATAGTTTAGAAATTTGAGGGGTTATTTACATCTCCACTTTTAAATGAGGTATGGTTAAGTCGGTTGTCCATTTCGTTGGAAAGCCTTTTTTGATGACCTCTTTGAAAATTTATTTGATTTGAGGTGCTATGATATATGCATCCCATCTTAGATGATATGTTGATAGGTTGTGGATGTCTTAGGTTTTCCCCATTGCTAGCTTTTTAATCCCTTGGATGATGTCTTCTATCGTGAAAAGATCTTTAATAACACTAATTGTGGGAGTTGTATCTTGTTCACTTTCATGCTCATACAACATTTATGAGTCCTCAAAGCACTATCATGATATTATGTTATTCTCATATCATTTTTTCCTTGCAAAATTTCCCCCATAATCTTTTTGGTTCATGTTTCCTTAAGTAAATCAACATTTTTTTCGATTTCTTGTATACTATTCTTTTTTTTCTCTTATCATTTGCTCATATGCTTTCTTGTTTTCTTTTGTTTTACATGTTGGTTCTTTTAGCGATCTCTGTGTTATCTTACATTCTTCATCATACCACAGATTTGTCAGGTTACTATTTATTTCATTCATTTTAGTTTTAGCTCTCTTGCATGTTTTTAGTGTATCTTGAGTATCTTGAATAGTGTTCATTAGTCTCTCGCTTCTTGTGTACTTTGTACCATTGTTATTTTCCCTTTCTTGTATTTTGTTATCTAGTGCCGCTCTAAAGGCTCGTTGATTTTCCTCTGTCAACAAATGTTTCCTTTAGGTGGTGGCTTACTTTGGTTGACCCAAGTATGCTCATCTTGCTAATTGTCTCTTTGTAATTGGAGTTTCATAATAATTGAGTTGTGATATGATTTAAGTTCTACAAGAGAATTTTCTACTTCTAACTCTTCAATTTAGGTGTAATTTTTTGTGATTATATAGCATAATCTATTACATTTTATGCTTTTTGTGTCTTGCATGTGTAATTTCTTGCTTTTTCCCATTTATTCATGCCATTGCAAATAATTAAGCTATGTAGTATCAACCTAGTAGCTCTTCCCCAAAGTGTGTGATAACTTCATGTTTATGATCTGAAGTCTTCAATTACAATGTTTTGGCATAACCGTGTTTTTGTTTATTGCTCATAAATGGAAGCATAGTTATTCTAAAAAGTTGTCATTGATTTGTATGGACTGTGAAAGCATAAAATCTTTAATTTGATTTCTTGTTCCATTGTTGATTTTCTTCTTTTGTCATCCAAATTTCACCAACAAGCTTAGTTGGAACACATGCAAAAAAAGAGAATACACGGGGAATGGAGAGCATTGTACTCTCTTCAAAACAGGGGCATGGATGCTAATTTGTGGGATTGGAAGACCCCCAGGGTCTTGTTTAGGCTACTGGTAGTTCCAATGGTACTCTATAGATGGGAAGTTTGGGCCAATGATATGTCAAGGTTAAAGTGGAGGTAATTTGAGAGAATCCAGAATCATTTAATCACAAGTGCCTTCAATATCAAAGCGTTAGCTCCATACGAGATAATTCTTGCAGAAACAAGGACTTTTCCAATAGAAGTGGCAACTATGATATGTCTCCTAGGGTACATAAAGAAAGTAGAGGGCGTGAAGGAGGATAGGTGGCCAAAGGTAGTAATAAAATATGGATGGATAAGTAGGATATTAAGATGCACAAGTGCCCACTGACCAATCAAGAGATAAAGAGCTATGTGAGGGAGAAGTTTAAAACAATCATGTGGACAAAGCAGATAGGGAGGAAAAAACAATACTACATGATCAAGTTCAACCTCGCTTAGGAGCATGACTAAAAAGCCTATATAGGGGCAAAACTTAAATGGAGAATGAAAATGCTCATAGCTCAATTGAGAACATGATCACACCAACTCTAATGTAAGATAGGTAGGTGGAGGACCCTAAAAAAAAGTGGGAAAGAGAGAATATGTCTTATGTATACATCAGATATGGTTGAGATAGAATGACATTATCTCATGGAATGCTTCCCATACAACGACATCCGAGCTAAATACTTAGACAGTCTATAAAAAGTATCTATGTTCACTATATTTGAAGTGCAAAACATTAATATAAATGAGGAATTTTTGATCAAGATCTACAACAAAAGAGTGAACCTTCAAACGCAAAACAATGGTTTGTGACCCTGAGTCCAACAACTCAATTCTTCTCTATTTTTCTAATGACTTCTTCACTTTTTCAATTATACTTTTTAATTTAAAGTCTCATAAATTACTTTTAATTTTGTAAGTACTATTAAAATATCTATCTATCCAAAAAAAAATTCATATATAATAATAATAATAATAATAAAAATTTTAACGTCCACGAGACTAAAAATAGTCTATGGGACAGCAAGACAACTCAAGCAGATTTAAGTAGCACTGTTCGCTTCTTGTGTAGGGTGATGATGAGCCCCCCTAATTGCTCAATGTGCTCTTCGTTGAATAGGTTATGCCAAGAACTGTCACATATAGTATCCGCAAATTTATCTCTGCTATCTTTGTAGGCCTCACATTCTAGAATAAAGTGCTGTTCAGTTTCCACTTTCCCAGAATTGCAAAATCTGCAAATTCTCTCTTCCCAAGCCTCCTTTGGCCTCTTCCAACGCCCGGTCTCACAACGAAATTGGTGAGAGTTGGTTCTCAGCTGAGCAATAAGAATTTTAGCCCTCCAAGAAATGTTGGCTCCTATGTACGCTTTTTTAAAATATAAAATATTAACTTGCTTGTTTGTTATCTTTACATTAAAATTTTGTATTAACAAAATTTCTGTGATCTTAGCATATTATTAAGACGTCCTTTTTAAAGATGTCTAGATCACGTGGGGAGAAAAGTAAGGCTTCCTTATATCTAAATATTTATTTTGAAAGAGAAAAGGATGATAGGAGGTGCCACGTGGAGGGAAAAATTCAAAAGCCCCATTAAATTCTTTCAATTGGAAGTGGGTTGTGGGCCCGTGAATCCCATCCCCCGTGGAGATCGGTGATTGGAAGGGTGTTGAAGCGAATAGATTTTCTGAGATGGGGTGAGGATCCGTTAAGAGGTGCAGGGAGAGTGGGCCCCACCGCCCCCATTCGCTCCATTCCCCTCCCCCCGCCGCGGGTCACAATTGATTACAACGAATCCAGCCCCACAGCCGTCCGTCCTTTCTTTTCCTTGTTTCATTTCAGCGTGACAGCTAAGAGTGGTTTGTGATTATATTCTTTATTGCACTACAAATAAACACTTGCAGACTCGGTCCTCAAACTGAAAAATCCCTTGCCATTCTCTTCTCATATTCCATCCTCTCTTTCTTATGCAGAGGCGTTGGACTCCTGCCTCCATAATCATATATCATTTCGGAGAAGATCAAAATCGTTCCAATCTCACCACAATGTTTAGGTAAGCTTAAATAAACCTCATGCCATAAGTTGTATTTGACCTATTGCATGGCCATTTATTTTATGTTTTGTTTTCTATTGAAAGCCTGCAGGTCTCCTCTGCTATTTGAATATAAGTTTAAATCTAACTGCTGAGGGTGGGTGCCATGTTAACAGGAGACAGTTTCTGTGCAGACTCTACAATGTGGTTGCAGCGACATGTCATGACTCCATCAGGTTCTCCTCCACTCAAGCACCACAAAGGTCTTTCTTGCCTACTTTCTCCCAACCTTTGACAACAGTAATACACCAAATGTTTCTAATTCTTTAAGATTCTCTTCTTCTTATTAACTGTACTGTATATTTTATCTTACAAATCCAATTTTAGCAAAATAAATAAGCTCTAAATGAATAAAATTAACAAAACGAATTAATGTATATTGAAGAGTTCAATATGACCTAATCCACTCCCAGTCAAACGAATGCAACCAGCCTCTTTTTTGTGCCGGTCAAGGGTCGGTAACCAGAAAGCCCTTTGTAAATTTAACTGTTCTATAATAATGATAAATAATTTTTTTGGAATGGAATCGTGTGTAAGATTTTTCTCTCCACATATTTAGGATCACAATTCATGATCTATCATCATCAATAAACTTTTTGTATGAATTCACGCATGATATTATTCAATTGATCACAATCGTCGATTCATGATAAAAAAACTTCTTGTATGAAACCATACACTCAGACTCCTTATGAGTTCATACAAAAAATCATCAAAAAAATTCTTGTATGAACTCATGCAAACCTGAGTATGTGAGTTCATACAAAATATTTCTTAATATAAATCACAAGTTATGATCCTAAACACTTCAGAAAAAATCTTACACACAATTACCTAAAAAGTTTATTTATCATATCATTGACTAAAAAGTTTATTTATCATTTCATTGACTGTGAAAACATAAAATCTTGTATCATATAATGACATTATTTTACTAGTTTCAGTCGATCCCCTGCTGCATCCTTTGAGTGTGAAGTAGACTCTTCAAATTTATTAGAGATTGCCTTTTTCTTAAAATGGTTCATAAAGATTAAGTCAATGGTAACAGTTCATTTTGAAAAAATGTCATGGAAAACACCAAATGTTTGATAAATTTTGTTAAAAAATACCAACCACACGACAGAAACCGTAAAAACTAGTCATGTCAGACACACAGCTCGCCTGCAATAGAAAAGCTATTCTGTCCGTGCTCGTGTGGTGCCTGCCAACCACTTTTCGTATACTTTGACAGCTACCTGTTTTCCTGTTTGTTTTATTGGGCTGCAACGGCATTTCTAGATTAGGGCAAAAAGGTTTAAAAATTTGATGGTGATTGTGCAGGCTGAAGGGCAAAGTGGCTCTGATAACAGGTGCATCCAGCGGCATAGGAAAGGCCACCGCATCTGAGTTTGTACTCAACGGTGCCCATGTCATCATGGCAGACGTTCAGGATGAGCTGGGCAAAGAAGCAGCCACAGAGCTCGGCCCCAATGCAGACTTCATTCACTGTGACGTCAGCCGAGAAAGCCACGTAGCAGATGCCGTGGACTACACCGTATCAAAATACGGCCAGCTGGACATTATGTACAACAACGCAGGCGTCCCGGGGCCAATCGTGGCGAGCATAGCCGACGTGGACCTCGCCGACTTCGACACCGTGATGAACATAAACGTGAGAGGGGCGGTGATAGGTATGAAACACGCGGCCAGGGCCATGATGCCACGCAAGCAAGGGTGCATCCTGTGCACGGCCAGCATAGCGGGTCTGATTGGTGGCGTGGCGCCTCACCCTTACTCTATTTCAAAGTTTGCCATACCTGGCCTGGTGAAGTCCGTGGCGAGCGAGCTGAGTAAGCATGGCATACGTGTCAACTGCATATCGCCTTACGCGATCGCGACCCCCTTTGCGCTGGTGGGGCTCAGGCAGTTGTGTCCGGGGTCCTCTGACGATGACGTGGCTACGTTCCTTGAATACTGTGGGGAGCTGAAAGGGGCGAGGTGCCAGACGAAGGACATAGCAATGGCCGCTCTGTATCTTTCTTCCGATGATGGGAGGTACATCACAGGCCATAATTTGGTCGTTGACGGTGGATTCTCCATCGTCAAGCCATTCCCCCCGCCAACTCATTAAAAATGTTGTTATTGTTTGAATGCCTCTCGCAAATCCGAAATTTAGGGCAAGGGTTCGACTCTACTAACGATATTGTATAGTAACTTATCTTACCAGGTCGCTGTTACCTTTTATGTGTTTTATATTTATCGAACTCTTTCTTTTCTGAATTAAGATGACGATAGAATATAACATCTTAATGGTTTTTTTAATTGATTAAATCAAGGTTTAGAGTATGATTAATGATAAGACTGTTAGTATATTTATTAAGGATTGAAGAGTATCTATTTTGTCAAATCATTTAAGATATGATTTTAGTCTTATTTTTTTAATATTTTCTTGGGTTTGTACTTTGGTGGATGGTTAAACATCTTCTTTTACATCATAATTCTAACCATTAAACTACACTCCACTTAATTAATTGTTAATTTAATTTTTTTAATTTATTACAAACACTCAATCTTTTTCAATATTGATTAAGCTTATATTGAAAAATTAAAAAATAATAATAATGTTTATTTTAAAAAAAGAAAAATTGGAACTCATTTATACGAGGTATAGAATTAAAACTCATATTTATATGGGGGTATAGGTTTTCACTCCATCGAAATATATGTGAATTGCTTCACACTTTATTGAAGAAGTTAGGGAATGAATTCCCTCCAAATGCTTTTTGTTGCCTCAAAACAATGACATATTCATGTTTCACATGTATGAGAATTGGGGGGTGTAATTTTTTAGAGTTGATTAATGGATGATTTTTTTAGTTATTGATCTAGTGAGTTTATATATTAGTCATTGGAATTGAAGTTATAATGGGTATGTCAATAAGAAAATCAATAAGAAGTTTGTTCATCGATGTATATAAGTAAATTTTAAAAATTAACATTTTTTTATGATTGTAATTTTAGCATTGTATGAGACGGTTTGTACAATTAATGTGCATTGAGCTCCCTTTTGAAATGAGGAGTGCATTGTTATACATATGACATATGTATACAACAATAGATGCGTTTCATGGTAGCAAACATTAATGAAAGCTCAATAGATTGTAACAATGAGAAATTCTATTAAAATGTATTTTTGTGACTAGATTTAGGACATTACAATTATAGACACCTAAAAATAAACATGTGGCACTATTTAGTATTGAATTATATTTATTTAACATGTTTGACTTATTTTACGGCCTCTTGTTGATTTCTAATTGGTGAAATCCCCCTTCTATTGTGCATCCTCTCGCTTACACTAACATTTTTTAAATTAAAAGATATTCCTTCTATGGTGCATCCAACTTACTCCATCTTATCATCATCTTATCAGATGCTTTAGTCCTCCTTTAAATCAAGTGCACTAGTATTCTACCTTACCTTATTTTTAGGTCCTTATTTTGTGGAAGTCAACTTGGGTGTGTATAGTGTCTATTTTAATTTCAAATGTCTCTAATAAATAGAGATGTCTAATAGATCATTTAAAGAGAAAAAATATAAATAAATATTTATTTACATGTGGACATATTGCATTCAAATACATACTATGAAATGACTAATATTGGAATCCATTATCCCTTTGTGATGCCCTTAACCTATAGTGCATCTAGGGATATGTGTCATCGACTTGTGGCTTACACATCTTCATATTAGCTTGTTGCATTTCTCGATGTTCTTAGTATGGTCAGCGTATGGAATAACCATGACTAAGTAGACTATATATAGGAGATAGTGGTTAATCTTTTATCATCATATTGTGAATTATGTTCTTATTGCATTGTTGTGGAGATTGCCCCCTTGAAGTGGTCCAGTCATAATATTCAAGTATTCTGCTCTTTGACCAATTATTTTTGTGCATCTACCTATTTTGTTCTTAATTATTCCATATATAATTCTACTGTTGTGAATCATCTAAGTAATTTATTTACAAGTGGTATCAAAGCATTGATTTGGACAAGTTTCTGTAGTGCATTTTTTTGGATCTAGTTTTTTGAGCATCAGAAAGCCAAAAAAACATAATTTGTGATGTGGGAGGAATTGATCTTTTTTCATCACCGTAGTTTTGTTTGTGAGGTTTTTTATAACAAAAGAAAAAACATTTTTTTTGGGTTAAAAATAAATAAATAAATGAGTCTGGAAATATTTTTACTTTGTGCAAATTAGCAATCATTAGATTCGTCGCTACGAGATGATCGCAACGGTATATTCTATTGATACACTTTTTTGGGTCAAATGTTTTTCACCCTTGTGCGTAATAACAGTAGTTGGATTCATCTCAGTGAGATGATCACAACATTATATTCCACTGGTACATTTTTTTGGCGCTGAAACCCTCCTAGGGTTTATGCATAGCTGGTCCAAACACTCATGGATGCGAGAAAGGGCAAGAAACTCTAAAAACTCCTCACAAGGATGACATGAAATCTGAAACCTTTGATCTATCTATTTTGGAGGTAGTTCAACAACTTAATTCAGAGTTTTAGGGCATGGTAAAAAATAATAATTTTGATATAGTTCAAGGGGACATTACAGGTTGAGAGGGGACTTGGATAATGTGAAGGATCAATTACAATAAATATCTGAGCAATTGGCCAATTTGTCAGGTCAACCACTACAAAATAATCCTCCACCACTTCAGTTTGGTTATCCTACTCTAAATAATACCAATACCAAATTTGGCCCTAAGCCGATGTTGCCAAAAGTAGACCTGCATCAGTTTGATGGTAAGGATCCACTCACTTGGATCACTCAAATTAAAAAGAAAGGTGGTTATGGCTTCTCTCTATCTATAACTTGAGCCATTCATTTGGTATCGTTGGTTGTGTGCTCAAAAGAAAAAGAAAGGTGTCCCATTTTCATGGCCAATATTTTCTGAGGAGTTGCAGCTCCACTATCGCAATGTCTCTGAAAATTACCTTAGTTAGCTAGCCAAGTTGTACCAAATCGGGACTGTCAAGGACTACATTCATCAATTTCAGAATCTCTCCTTACGTGTGATAGACATCACTAAGAAAAATTTGATTGACTTATTTGTTAGGTTGTGGAGCTAAAAGCTTCAACCTTTGCAAACTGAGGAACAGATGGTTGCTGAGTTCTACAGGAACCGGCGTCGGCAGCAGGACCGACGTCGGCAGAGTCCAGTGCAGAAGGCCACCGGCGACGGCAGGAAATCGGCCGACGTCGGCAGAACCAGACAAGCAGGGACCGACGTCGGTCGCCTGTGTGTTCCAGAACTGCTCGTTTCACGGACAGTTAGTTAAGTGAACAAAGAGTTTGCATGTTGAGACCAGTTAGAGTCTTGTGCTGCGAGGACTATTGTCTAAATTAAGAGTCTAAGTTATTGTTTGAGTTAGGGATCTATTTATAGACCCATTGGCATGTATTGTATAAGGCATGAGATAGAAAGGAAGAGTTCCTTCTAGTTGTAAGATCTGTGAGTTGCAGGTTGTTGCAAGCTCATTGGGGATCTACATGTAAGTTTGGTCTTTGAATTGCAGGTTGCAGGTTCATGAGAGATCAGCTTGAAGTGCTATAGAGTGCTTGATGTACCGGCAGGGTTATTACTGACTGGTTGGTGAGGTGAACACCAATTCTGTGTGTGAGTTGGTTGTTGGGACCGTTTTTTGTGTAGGAGAGTGTGTGTGAGAAGAATTACTGAACACTTGAGGTGTGGCGAATCTCTGTAAGGTGAAAGAGTGTGGCGGCTCTTTGTTGTATTCTTTTCTGTTAGTGTTAATACAAGATAGTGTATTGTCTCTCATATTCTGTGCTATTAGTGAATTCTAGTTACTTGTGTTTCTGGTTATTTCCGCATATTCAATTGCTTATACTTGGTAATCATACTGTGCTTTTTCTGAGAAGCAAGATCCCAACTAGTGGCATCAGAGCATGTTTGTTGTTCTAGATTCCTGTCAACTGGTATCAGAGCCTTGGTTGTAAGTTCTTAAGCTTGATACCATCAATCGGTATCAGAGCTTTTGGTTGGGATACTAACAGATTGGTGTAGATCTGGGTAGTGTGTTTTGATCACAGGTTACTCACAGGTTTCTGTTTGAGTGGGAGTTGAGCAATGACAGAAAGTAGTCAACTACGAATGGAGAAGTTTAATGGCAAGAACTACCAATTATGGAGGATGCAGATTGAGGACTATCTGTATCAGAAAGATTTGTACTTACCGTTGGGTGGGGTTGCTAGCAAACCCTTGGATATGAAAGATGAAGAATGGGAGGTTCTTGATCGGAAGGCTCTGGGATCTGTTAGATTGAGTCTTGCATCATCTGTGATTTCCAGCTTATCACAGTGTAAGACAACGGTGGAGTTGATGGAATCTTTGGCAAATTTATATGAAAAACCCTCAGCTTCGAATAAGGTATTTCTTATGAAGCGTTTATTTAATTTGCAAATGTTGGAAGGTGGATCTGTTCATAGCCATCTTAGTGATTTCCATGGTTTAGTAAACCAGTTAAGTTCAGTCAATATTGTATTTGATGATGAAATAAGAGCTCTCTTAATCTTGTGTTCATTACCTGAAAGTTGGGAAGGTATGGTAATGGCAGTTTCTAATACTGTGTCTCCTTCAAAAGTCTTAAAAGTGGATGATATTGTGAGTGTAATCTTGAACGAAGAGATACGCAGGAAAAGCACAGGTGAATCATCTGGAGATGCTTTGAGTGTTGAAGGAAGAGGAAGGCCAAGAGAGAAGATAGAGCGTGGGAGATCAAGGTCGAAGACGGGCAAGAGATCCAAGTCCAGGTATGGCAGAATAACCTGCTGGAAATGTGGAAAGCAAGGGCACTTAAAAAGAGATTGCAGATCGGGTACAGATCAGCATGAAGAACATGAAGAAGAAGCAGATGCTGCAGGTTACATTGCACAGGATGCTCTGGTATGTTCTTTGGATAAAGTAGAATCTTGGGTATTAGATTCTGGTGCCTCTTTTCATGCATCCCCACATAGGGAATTTTTTCATGAGTATGTCCAGGGAGATTTTGGAGAAATTTGTGTAGGGGATGGTAAGTCTTGTCAGATTGTTGGCAAAGGCAAAGTGAAGCTGAAACTGCAGACAGGTAACACATGGGTGTTAAAGGAGGTCATGCACGTCCCAGTTCTGAAGCAGAATCTGATTTCTGTTAGAAGTTTGGGTGAAGAGGGTTGCACAGTAACTCTCACAGCGGACTCTTGGAAGGTTACCAAGGGTACACTTGTTATAGCTAGAGGTAAGAAAGTGGGTACGCTTTATCTATCTACTTGTTTTACTGATTCTTCTTCTGGGTTATCTACTTCAGCTGTAGATTCGGAGATGTGGCTTGATAGGCTTGGTCACATAGATATGAAGGAGATGCTGGTTCTTGAGTCAAAGGATATGCTTTCGGATTTGGAAGGCATGGATCGTGGTTTCTGTATGCAGAAGAAAAAGGTGAGATTTCTTGAAGAATCCGATGTTAGTGACAAGAACAGGAAAGCCTTGGTTTTCAAGGAGAAAGTGACGGACAGAGTTCAGCACAAGGTGCAGGGGAATTCTAAGCAGAGCAAGGGTGTTTTGGACAAGGGTTTGATCCAAAAGGAGCTCGCGGGAAAAAGTCAGGTCTCACAAGAAAAACACAGAGACCGACGTCGACAGGAAAACTGGCGTCGGTGTCTAGACAGGGACCGATGTCGGCTATGTGCAGCCCGACGTCGGTGACTCGGGGCAGACAGAGACCGGCGTCGGCCAGGGGAAAACGACGTCGGCAGAGAGGCAGTCGCAGGGAATCGACATCGGTCGTCTGTAGACTGAGATGTGACCGGCATCGGTCACTGAGATGAATTTTGGGTGGACAGCAAGCTGTCATGGAGTCTCAAGCGCCCATATGGAGGACTGAAGGTGTAAGTAAGTTCTTAAATTCATCATTTCCCTTCTTTACACTACTTGTTGCTCACTTATGGCATAGGACCAGGAAGTTATTGAAGAAGCAGAACAGGTAGATCCAGGAAACAGTGGGAGCTAGGCATGAATGAGGATGTGATTCCTTGGAGGAGAACCAAACAGGGGTTTTGGGTAGTGTTGCCAGCCGGAAGTAAGCACTGAGAGACGAATGGATGTTAAGGATGAAGAAGAGCGGAAATAGATACGTGAGATGGAAGATCAGGGTATTTGATCTTGTATTAGCTGCAGGGCAATGGAGATTTGTTCATTGTGTTTCTCTTTACCAGGTTGGATAGTATTAGCTACACTATCCTATTTTCTGTATGATGTGCTTGTTGCAGGGTTACATATACAGGGATTGCTGAACTAAAGGTAAAGCTAGTTCAGGTGTTTGTCATGGAGGATCTGGGAGCAGCAAGATTCTTTGGCAAGAGTGTGTTCTAGAGACATGGAAGGTCATGTGTTGACTTTGTTTCAGGATGATTGTGTGAAACCGGTTGGCACGCCGATGGTTGGACAGTTCTATGAACAGGGGTCTTGATTCACATAATGAGGTTGAGTGCATGGTATGTACTAAACCTGAGTTTTCCCAAGCAGTGGGAGTTGTCACAAGTTAGGAGCCAATCCGGGAGAGAACCATTGGAGGTCAGTTCAGTGGATTCTTACAGGGACTAGTAGCAGGTGCACATGCTATGCAAGTTCAGGTTTATTTCTACATGGTTGTAGATGTGGATGTGGTAGGTAATTTGGATGACAGGTTTTGCACCACGGATTTTGTGGTGGTTGGTCTTCAAGGATGATTTTGAAGACGGATACATAGCCAAGGTAACAAACTAGACGGTGTACAGGTACATGTACAGGTTGCAGCTGTTTATCTCCAAGTGGGAGATTGTTAGGTTGTGGAGCTAAAAGCTTCAACCTTTGCAAACTGAGGAACAGATGGTTGCTGAGTTCTACAGGAACCGGCGTCGGCAGAAGGACCGACGTCGGCAGAGTCCAGTGCAGAAGGCCACCGGCGACGGCAGGAAATCGGCCGACGTCGGCAGAACCAGACAAGCAGGGACCGACGTCGGTCGCCTGTGTGTTCCAAAACTGCTCGTTTCACGGACAGTTAGTTAAGTGAACAAAGAGTTTGCATGTTGAGACCAGTTAGAGTCTTGTGCTGCGAGGACTATTGTCTAAATTAAGAGTCTAAGTTATTGTTTGAGTTAGGGATCTATTTATAGACCCATTGGCATGTATTGTATAAGGCATGAGATAGAAAGGAAGAGTTCCTTCTAGTTGTAAGATCTGTGAGTTGCAGGTTGTTGCAAGCTCATTGGGGATCTACATGTAAGTTTGGTCTTTGAATTGCAGGTTGCAGGTTCATGAGAGATCAGCTTGAAGTGCTATAGAGTGCTTGATGTACCGGCAGGGTTATTACTGACTGGTTGGTGAGGTGAACACCAATTCTGTGTGTGAGTTGGTTGTTGGGACCTTTTTTTGTGTAGGAGAGTGTGTGTGAGAAGAATTACTGAACACTTGAGGTGTGGCGAATCTCTGTAAGGTGAAAGAGTGTGGCGGCTCTTTGTTGTATTCTTTTCTGTTAGTGTTAATACAAGATAGTGTATTGTCTCTCATATTCTGTGCTATTGGTGAATTCTAGTTACTTGTATTTCTGGTTATTTCCGCATATTCAATTGCTTATACTTGGTAATCATACTGTGCTTTTTCTGAGAAGCAAGATCCCAACTAGTGGCATCAGAGCATGTTTGTTGTTCTAGATTCCTGTCATTATTTTTGGGTGGCCTCAAAGATAGCATCTAATTGGAGGTTCACATGTTTCCTCCCAGTACTGTATTTGAGGCCATACTAAAGGCACACATGGTTGAGGAAAAAGAGTTGATCAAACAAAGACCTTTCACTAATATTCATGAACACACCTTTCCAACACCATCATTTCATCAACCTATCAGATCGACACCTCAACTAGTGGAAGAAAAGCGTGCAAAAAGTTTGTGTTTTGGTTGCAATAGCAAATGGAGAAAATGGCATTGATGTGATGAAAATAAATTGTTTTATATTAATAGTGCCGATGATGAGGAAGAAGATGAGGAGGCTTTAAGGGAAGGGTTAGAAGAACCTAAGGATGAATATGAAAATCCTCAACCTACTATTTCCTGTCATACACTTTGAGGCATTAGTACTTCTCAAACTCTTAAGGTGGTGGGGTTCTTAAAAAACATAAGGTGACTATGTTAATTGACTTTGAGAGTACACATAAATTCATCAATAGTAAGTTGGTTATTTATTTGAATTATTTCATTTACCCAGCTCCATACTTTCATGTCATGATTGCAGATGGTGGAACAATTAACCGTTCTATAAAATACCATAGTATTAAGCTTCTATGAGAGACTATTTGTTAGATTCCCCTATGTTTTCTATTTCCATGGAAGGAGATAATATTGTTTTGGGAGTGCAATGGCTCACCACTTTGGGCACTATTGAGATGAATTTTCAATAATTATTCATGTAGTTCTATTCATAAGGAAGGACTTTTGAACTACATGGATTATGGGTTAAATCTCTACAACTAGTTAGTTCCCACCAGATGATGAAGATTCTCACAAAAGGTGCAAAAGGTTTTGTAGCTCGCTTATTTTTCATGGAGGTTCAACCAACCAAAGAGTCTACACATCTTGATTTGCAAAAGGTGTTGGATGACCATTATGTTGTTTTTGGTGACATGTTAAAATGACTTTCTCTAAGTCATGCACATGATCACGCCATTAGATTCATTCTAGAAAGCACACCACTTAATATCAAACCCTATAGATATCCCTATGCCTAAAAGAATGAAATTGAAAATATGGTACAAGAGATGTTGGAGGTAGGAAACATCTGACATAGTCAAAGTGAATATTCCTCCCCAATGGTCATGGTATGGAAGAAAGATGATAATTGAAAAATATGTTTAGACTAAGAGAACTCAACAAATACACCATCAAAGATGAGTTTCATATTCCAATAATTGATGATGTTCTAGATGAATTGCATGGTGCTATTTATTTTACCAAGTTAGACCTTCGCTCTGAATATCATCAGATTCACATCTACAATGAGGACATACCTGAAACAACTTTTAGAACTCATGAAGGCCATTTTAAATTTATAGTCATGCTTTTTGGCCTCACAAATGCACCATCTACATTTCAGAGTTTGATGAATACTATTTTTAGGTCATTTTTGAGAAAATTTGTATTAGTGTTTTTTGATGATATCCTCATCTATAGTAAAAAATAGGAAGACCATTTGACATATATGAAATAGGTGATTTCAATTCTAAAATAACATCAACATTATGTCACACCTTCCAAATGTGATTTTGGTGTCTAAGAGGTAGATTAATTGGGTCATATTGTTTCACATGAATAAGTGAAAGTTGATCCTAAGAAAATCCAAGCAATGATAGAGTGGTAGGTTCCCAAGATCCTCAAGAGCCTCTTTGTTGAATAAAAACTCTTAATGGACTGATTTAGCTTCCAAAGCATTTGAACAGTTGAAAATGGTTATGTGCATAACTCTAGTTTTGGCTACTCCTAATTTTTCAAAAAAATTTGTTGTGGAGTGTGATGCATTAGGATATGGCATGGGGGATGTACCATGCAAGAAGGCAGGCCACTAACATTTGAAAGTCACCAACTTAAGGGAAAAAATAGGCTCAAACTAATATATGAGAAAGAGATAATGGATATTATGCATGTAGTGAAGTAATGGAGACTGTATCTGATGGGTCATCACTTTCAGGAAAAGACTGATCATGATAGCCTCAAATATTTTTTGAAACAATGCTTGTCATCTGAAGAACCAAAAAAATAGGTGAATAAAATGTTAGGCTATGATTTTGAAATAGTGTATAAGAAAGGAAAAGAGAATGTAGTGGCAAATGTCCTCTATCAACGGGATGAATCAATTGAGATATTGTTATGCGCCTTGACTATGTGGTAGATAGATTGGATAGAGGAAGCGAGATCAAATTGAAAGAATGACAGTAATACCAAGGATTTGATTCACAATCTTTAGCATGGTTATAACGAATCTAAAAAAATTACATGGAAGGGGAACACATTATGGTATAAAGATAGATTATACCTTTGTAAGCATTATCTTGTCAAACATAAAATTCTTCAGAAACTTCATGTCTCTCCACTTAGAGGACACTTGAGTTTTTTGAAAATATATCATAGAATCAAGCAAGATTTATTTTGAGAAGGACTCAAAGGGGATGTTCAAAAATATGTGGCTAAATGCATGGTATGCCAACAAAATAAAGGTGAAACCATTAAGACTTCAGGTATTTTTTAGCTTTTATCCATCACTAACCAATGTTGGGAAGAGGTTTTTATGGATTTCATTACTGGGTTACCAAGGTCTGAGGGTAAAAATGTTATCATGGTAGTTGTTGATCGACTCACTAAGTATGCTCATTTTTTCTCTTTATCATAGCCATTTATTGCAAGTAAAGTAGCTTCTGTTTTTCTCAATATAGTTCAAAAATTACATGACACTCCAAAAATCATTGTAAATGACCGATATCTCATATTTACTAGTAATTTTTAGACTGAATTATTTGCATGTGTTGGATACCCAATTGGCTCATAGCTCATCTTATCATCCTCAATATGATGGAAAAATAGAGGTAGTAAACAAATATCTCGAAGGGTATTTTCATTATTTTGTTTCTATCAAAAAGGATAAATGGGTTCATTGGCTACCACTTGTTGAATGGTGGTATAACACTTCTTTTCACACTTCTTCCAAGATGTCTCATTTTGTGTCATTGTATGGGTATCACCCCCCATCCATCACTTCAATTTTGACAATGCATCCTAAGGTTCGATCTATTGAGGAGCACATTCACCATCAACATGAGGTGTTAGTTGTGAGAGAGTTTAACAATAACACAAAATTAAATGAAGCAGCAAGCAGATCAACATCGTAGTGAGTAGCAATTTGACATAGGTGATTATGTGTTTGTGCATTTGCATCCATATAAGAAAATGTATTTGAAGCAATAGAAAAAATATACCAATTTTTCACCTAAGTATTATGACCCTTACCAGATCTTTCAAAAAATTGGTAGTGTGGCTTACAAGTTAGAATTACCCCTAACCACTTGCATACATCCAATATTCCACGTATCTTACTTGAATAAAGTAATTAGATACTGAGTTTCCACTTAGATTGAGTTACCTAAATTATATGAAGAAAGAAAAGTCATTCTAGATCCTAAGGAGATCCTTCACATGCACACTAAGCAACTGCAGAGACCAAAGCTATCAAGCAATATTTGATCAAATGGAAGAACTTGCATTATGAATATGTAACATGGGAGGATAAAGCATTCCTAAATAAACATCGTAGTTTGACTCAATGTTGAGGACAATGTTTTTTTGAAAGAGAGGGGCATGTTATGCCCTTAACCTATAGTGCGTCTAGGGATATATGTGTGATTGACGTGTGGCTTACACATCTTCATATTGGCTTATTGTATTTACCAATGTTCTTAGTATGGTTGACCTATGGAATAACCATGGCTAAGTAGAGCATATATAGGAGGCATTGGTTAGTCTTTTATCATCATATTTTGAATTATGTTTTTATTATATTGTTGTGGACGTTGCCCCCTCGAAGTGGCCCAACCATAATATTCAATTATTCTGCGCTTTCATCAATTATTGTTGTAGATCTACTTATTCTGCTCTAAATTCTACCATATATAATTCTATTATTGTGAATCATCTAAGTAATTTCCTTACACTCTTATTTTGGAATCCATCTTTTTGATTAATAGATTTCAATTTCTAGGAAATTAAATTCCAATATCAAAGATATTGGATTTCAATATTGCAAGCATTGGATTCCATTAATTGCATGATTGGTTCCTCATTATCGGGACTATTAATTTTGTTGATGTTAATTGTATTGCATGGAAAATATATTCATCTTGTCATGATTATGATTTTTTATGTTTAATAAAAAAATATTAATGTTAATGTAAGGGAAAAGGATTTTATATGTAGTTTATTATTATTTTAATTATAATGTAAGGGAAAAAATATATGTAGTTTATTTTTTTAATTTATTAGTTCAAATTGTTCCATTTTATGGTTTTCCTATTTTTCATGTTCCTTATGAACCATGCATTTAGGGATATGATATTATAATACATAGGATTGATGGAGATGCCAACATGTGGTACACACCCCCTTAGTTGTATGGGTCAAATATATTAGGTCAAATGAGTCAATCATGGATCTGATTTCATTGGATAAGGAGTTGACCTACATTGAGAGTAGTTGTGTACCCATCTATTATTAGTAATAGAAGTCTATATAAAAGAGATGAATATCATTGTAAAATGTATCATGTATGTAGGAAGTCTTCTATTTAATAGAAGGTTATTGGAGGTTGTCCCCTCAAAATGACATTATCATATGGGGAGATCTTGTGGAGTTATTCCTTCTTTAAAGAATATTTTATGGTATTGCTTTATTTTAAAGATAATTATCTATTTTTGAATATATTTCATTGTAGGGCATCTTAACCCACCAATATCTCATGTTATGTTGATCTACATTATATTATGCATAAATATTTTATTATATGTGTGGATCTTACCACCTTAACATCTCTCTCTCTCTCTCTCTCTCACACACACACACACATAAGTTCAATATTATTCATTAATTTCATCTTTCTTCCAACCATATATATTTTTTGCATAATATAAACTAAAATGCCATTCATATAGAATATTACCAACTTTGTTCTTTGAACTTTGAGATTTAAAAATTAAGTAAAAGATTAATTATATATATATATATATATATATATATGACATAACATGGCAAATAAATAGTTGAATTAAATTATACTAACACAAAAAAGATTGACTTTTTAATTTAATGACATAAAAGAAATTGAATTAAAAATTTAATAACATATTTAATTCAAGTATCAATAACATAAAAGACATTAAAATTCTAATAACATAAAACAGATCGAATTAACATTTCAACAACATAAAATAAATTGAATTGAAATTTAAATAATCTGAAGTATAATGAATTGAAATTCCAATAACATAAAAGAGATTAACTAACTAGGTTGAATAACATAAAATATTTCAATGAGTAAATTCAATCACATTATGCAATGTAGTCACTAACATGAATGCTTTCAATGTCTAAAAAACATTTTTGCATTTCCTAACACTTTTTAGGCATGCACACAATTCAAAATATATTAGTCAATTAGAGTCATACATTACATCAAATTTCTAACTAGAGAAGATCTTGATGAAAATATATTCATCAAAACTTGCAAATATGTTTTTTAATATATAAAAATGATATTATTTATACCATATACATATTTGTATTAGTCAATAATTTGATGTCTAATATTTTTTCTTATCTTGCATTACTGGCTCCCCTAAGTGAATACAAAGGGAACATTTTTTAGCCACCAAAATTAGTTGATGAAGCACTGTAGATGGATTGAATCTAGATATGTGAACCACAAAGAAGTATTAAATGGTTCTTTTTTAATCATGATCAACTTAGGGCCAAAAGTGCACTAAAATATTTGTAACATAAATGAGTGAAATATGGATTATTATTAAGACTATTAGAATTAGCTACAGGATCTAATGAATCTAATATAAAACATAAATAAGATATAAAACAATAATAGTAATAAATAATAACTGTATATCTGAGACAATAAAATAAATAAATAAATAAATAACTTAAATATGATGAATTACTATGATAATACAATATTAATCTAACGTAGAATACACAAATAGCCATTGTTTATATAGAGAAAGGCATGCAAGATAAAGATCAAGGAATTCACACATGTGTAGTTCAACTGATATCTAACTACAAGAACAGTGGAGTGCAACTCCACACTAACAAGATAGGTGTCCAACTTGTGTAAATGATTAACACAAGTTGACTACTAGTTAAACACTTTTATCCTATCTTACTCTGAATAGTGGAGTGGAACTCCACTGTAATAAGATAGGTGTCTAAATTGACTACTAGCAAAGAAAATTTATCCTATCTAGTACAAATTATTAATAAACATAATAAATTAATCAAAATAAGTAATTAATGCACCAATATAAATAATAAATACAAGTAAATGCAATAAAGTAAATAAATGCACTAACATCCCCCCATAAGCGAAGATTAGATAGGGCTATGCAGATAAGAGTCCTGACAATGTGTATCCATATTAGGTACTCTATACAAATAGATGAGGAAATGAGAAAACTTGAAGGAAAAATACTCCTTAAAATGAAGGTCTAAGAGACCCCCCTGAAGAACTAATGTCCCTTGAAGAACTGATGTCCCACACCTCCAAAAAGAGATTGCAAGTGAAAATACTTGATCTTAGTGAAAGGTTTGGTGAAAATATCTACAAACTACTCCTCCATAGGATAATATTGAAGATCAATGATCTTCATCTAAATCAACTCCCTAATAAAGTGCATATAGATCTCTATATGTTTGGTTCTCTGATGATGAACTAGATTCTTTGAGATCTGGATAGTGCTTTGGTTATCATAGTAGATGATTGATGGCTTTCAAAATGGAACACCAAGCTCAGTGAGAATATTTTGAAGCTAAATAGCCTTAATAGTGGCATTAACAACACCATGATACTCAACTTCTATAGATGAAAGAGTAATAACATGATACTTCTTACTCTACCAACAAATGAGGCTAGATCTGAAGTGAAAGCTATAACCAAAAGTGGACTTACGATCATCATAATCACCAACCCAATCTGAATCAATGTATCCCACCAAGGTTTAACCTATACCTACTCTATAGTGAATTCTATATCTGATAGTGTCCTGAATGTAGCTCAAAATGTATTTGGAGGCTCTTTGATGAAGCCCATGTGGTGTCTGCATAAAGCGTGAAACCATGCCAACTACATATAAAATATCAAGACATGTATGAGTTAGATAGATGAGGTTGCCTACAAGCTGATGATACAATTTGGCATCAATCAAGGGAGGGGAACAATGAACATCAAGTCTAACTCCAAATAAGAAAGGAGTCGGTGCAGGCCTATAATTAACCATGTGAAACTGAGCTAACAAGTCCATGACATACTTGGGTTGTGAAAGTGTAATCCCAAAAAATGATTGTGCTATCTGAATCTTGAAAAAATAGTGTAATAGTCCCATATATATTATATAAAAATTGTCATAAAGTATAGTCTTAACACTACTGATGATGGATGTTATGCTCTGTGTAATAATGAGATCATCAACATAGAGCACCAAGTATAATAACGAATCCTCTTGTTATAGAATGTAGACATTCGGATCTAAGTGACATCTCAAGAACCCAACTGAGAGAAGAAATGTGTCTATCTTGGAATACCAAGCCCTAGGGGCTTATTTTAGACCATAGAGAAACTTTTGCAAGTGGCATAGTAATGAAGAATCCTAAATGAACCCTTGTGGCTGCTCCATATATATATATCCTCATGAAGATCCCCATGAATAAATGCATTCTTCACATCCATCTGATGTACAACCCAACCATGAGCTACACCAATAGCCAGTATCAATAGAATGGAATTCATCTTAGCAACATATGAAAAGATTTTTGTATAGTCAATGCCTTCTACTTGGAAAAAACCTTTGGCCACTAAACATGCTTTATAATTATCAATATCTTCATCCATTGTAACCTTAGTTCGATAAATCTACCTAAATCGAACTAATTTTCTTCCCATAGGAAGAGGAACAAGATCCCAAGTGTTATCCCTAATCAAAGAGTCATACTCTTCTTTCATCATTGAATCACACTCAATTGTCCCTATGGCTTCCTGAAAAGACTATGGATCAGAAGCTGTGGCAATGTAGGAATGTGGAAGATCATTTTGTGACTATGGTCTCCTTTTATCTAACGGATCCCTAACAAGAGGGTGTACATCTACCAAAGTCTGTCTAGCCCACAAAGGCATCAATGGGCAAAGATCTAGAGGAGGAGGAACATGATCTGTAAAACCTTGCTGGGGAGGTATTATCTCATCATCCCTATAAGTAGATGAAGTAGGAGTATCATCTTCACTGCCATCTGATTCTTCTAAGGAAAAAGAATGAGAAATGTTAGAAGAAGAGTTTGAAGGACTTTATTCAAAGTAAACACTTCTTACTATAATAAACTCATGTGAATCTGGATCAATGAGCTGATATCCCTTAACACCATCAAGCTATTCCATAAATATGCAAGTTTGGATTTGTTTTTCTAAAGTGTGGTACTTGTTTGAAGGTATGTGAGCCCATGATGGACTATCAAAGACTCTAAAATGATGCACATCTAGCTTCTTGTTGCACCAAGCTTCAAGAGGTGTTAGTCCCTTTAAAACTTTGTGAGGAACTCTATTATATATATGCAACATAATTAATTGTTTTCACCCAGTACTCGGGTACTAATAATTTTGCATGAATGATACAACTTGCCATCTATTTTAAGAATATGTTCTTTCTCTTAGCTACACCATTCTATTGAGGTGTGTATGCAACTAAATGCCAAAGATCAATTCCTTCAAGATCACATAATTGTTCAAAGTTCTTGTTCACATATTCCCTCTCATTATCTATGTGGAGGATCTTGACATACTTCCTAGATTGTTTCTCTGCTAGAGATTTAAACTCTAGAAATCTATCAAATCTTCACTCTTGACTTTCAAAAATTAAACCCAAGTATATCTGGAATAGTCATCAATAAATATGAGAACATAACAGGTTTTAATAAAAGACAAAGTAGGTAACAGACTCACTAAATCACTATGAACAAGTTTGGGGACTTGTGTAGCCCTCCAAGCCTTCCTTTTATCAAACTTATCCTTTGAATGTTTGCCTAAGGTACAACCATGACATGCACCTCTTAAAAAATGAATATGTGAAAGTCTTGTAACCATCTTCTGATGACTAAGCTACCATCAATAGTGGTAGTTCAGATGACCAAACTGCTCATGCCATAGCTTGCTCACTGAATCAATGTGTTAGAGTAAAGCTGTAGAGAAAGACTGAGGCACAAAGTGGGAGAATGAATAAAGCTGAGTATTATTGTTGACTTTTCTTACTGCAATTAAGACATTATCCTTCAATTTTTTGATTAAAATAGAATTGAGTGTGAACTCAACTTTCCTGCCAGTATTAAAGTGAGTGATTTGGTAGACAAAAAGAAGGTTAGTTGATAATTATGGCACATAGAGGACATCCTAAAATATATCACTATCAACATCAACTTTACAATTTCCTATGACATCTACCTTATAATCATCACCTATGAGAATATGACGTAAGAAACTTAGTTCTAATCCAGAAAATTATTTTTGATTAGAACCCATATGGTGTGAAGCACTTGAGTCAAGTACCCATGATTTTGGAGAATTTTCTAGTGCAACTAGTGTCGTCGCTTTCCCTTTCCTTGAATTTGAAGGAGTGGAAGAATCCTTTGATTGATTGATGTTATTCTTTTTGAGAAAACCCTTAAAGTCATCAATCTCTTTCTTTTAGCAATCTTGTTCACTATGAAACCCCTTTTTGTAATAAGGCCAAGGAGTGTCAGTCCTTTTTTGTGAATCCCCTTTCTTATTACTGGATTTATATTCTCATTGTGAAGAAGATTGTTTCCCTTTATTCTTATCTTTTTGTGATTTATTTTGATTCTTTTTACTTGAACCTATATTTGATGCTGATATTGAAACTTGCTTATACCGAAGTTGACTTGCAATTAGATCTTGAGATTTGGATGACTTGATTAGACCCATAATTATTAAATTTTCTTCTTCAACTATTAGAATCTCAGATAATATGTCAAAGGTGGGCATTTTTTATGCGTGCCCAATGTAAGCCTATGAGTCTGAAAGTTAGAGACATGATGAATATTTAGGACCTAATTTATGTAAGGCATTGAAAATGAATTGAATATCCTTTTTATCAATTTTACATTCAGAAAGTTGTGCTCTAAGATCTATGACTTTAGTGATGTAGTCTTGTATTGTAGCATAATTTTTAGGATCCAAACTAATGAGTTCATTGTCAATTTGGTAACCACGAACCTCATCTATTTTTCCAAAAAATGATGCTAATTTATACCAAGTCTCTTTTGAAGTTATACATTTTTCAAGGTGGAAATTCAAATTTAAAAACATGTAAGACCGAATGCATCTAATTACCTTAGTAGTTTCAAAGAGAAAGTGTTGTAACTCTTTTGCATCAGTAGGTGGAGTAAAAAAAGTTGTTATGTAAGGTGTATATCCTAGCATCATTAATGCATTTCAAGCATTTTATTTATGTGTTATAGTTGTATGTTGTTAATAGTAAGAACTTAGGATTCCCGATGATGCAATTAGAAATAAACCATCACAACGCAGAAATCAAAGTACAAAACACATCATAAAACCCTCTTGAATTACTTAGTTTTATCTCATCCAGTAAATATTTTTTGGCACTTTATAATTGAGTGCAGTTACAAGGCTAGATTATAATTTTTTTAGTTTACAAAAAGTTCAATTAGGCCATCTAGTCTAAAATTACAAAAAATATGCACGTTATTACACAAATTTCTACACTAATGCATTGTGCTCAAAAAAATATTAACTTTAAAAAAAATGAGACCTCAATACAAGGTTGTATGTGAAAGTTATGAGTTTTTGAAGTTTTAGAAATGAGGACGGGCAAGGGATACTATATAAAAAATTAAATTTTAGAAAAATCTAGATAAATTTAGAAAAATCTAAAAGTACAACAACAAAGAACATGAAATTTATTTAAAAAAAAAATCGCTCAAAAATACCTCTTGATATTTAAATGATGGGCTCCCAAAGTTTCCCTTTTAAATTTGCCTGCTGATCCATGAGACCTGCCAAAAAAAAAAAAAAAAATTTACTTGCACGGTCTATAAGGTTCGTACGGGTACCTGGGAGCAAAAAAAATTTGCCTTCTAGGTGACTTTGTCTAAATTAAAACTTTTTTATATGGATCTGTAGGTTTTGACATATTCTGAATACAACCGTGATGTCCATTCTGCTAAAAAATGCTTTAATTTTTAAATACCTACTAGATTTGGATGTGGTGCTTTTGGATCAAATCCTTGCCAATTCCACCTCCTATGCCCAATTTGGACAAAATTATAGATAATTTTGACTATCTCAAGCACTCTGAACTCAATGATGAGCTCATAAATTCTCTACAAAGCTCTAATTTGTTCCTGCATATAAAATAAAAAACTGATCCTATATCTAAATATTTTTTCTTGAATATTTAGTAATTTACAGATTCAAGATAGCTCTGTGCCATGTTAAAATTAGCTACAAGATCTAATGAATCTAATAAAAAGCATAAATAAGAGATAAAATAGTAATAGTAATAAACAATAACTATATATCTGAAACAATAACAAAAATAAATAACTTAAATATGATGAATTACTCTGATAATTTAATATTAATTTGATGTAGAATACACAAATAACCATTGCTTATATAGAGTAAGACATGCAAGATAAAGATCAAGAAACTCACACAACACATGTAGTTCAACTGATATCTGATTACAAGAATAGTGGAGTGCAACTTGACACTAACCAAATAGGTGTCTAACTTGTGTAAATGATCAACATAATTTGACTACTAGTTAAATAATCTTATCCTAGCTGACTCTGAATAGTAGAGTGGAACTCCACTGTAACAAGAAAGGTGTCCAAAATGACTATTAGCTAAACAAACTTATCCAATTTGATGTAAATTATTAATAAACATAATAAATTAATTACAATAAATAATTAGTGCACCAATATAATAATAAATACAAGTAAATGCAATAAAGTAAATATTTGCACCAACAAAGACATTTACAGTCATAATTTTTATATACTCTAAACAACAATCCTTCCACTCCCAATAACAATATTTTTCTTACAACTATCTTACAACTATAACCATAAAAATAATGCCTCAAAATAATGATATAATCATGTTTCACATGTATTATAATTTGGGGTGCAATTATTTAAAGTTGATTGATGAATGATTTCATAGTTATACACTAGCAATTGTCTCCAAAGTTATTGTGGACAAGCAATACATAAAGAGGAGGTTAGTGTGGTGTTAATCCAAGAAATAAAACTCAAATAAACACATTAAAATTCTAACACCTTTAGTCTAGACACTAGGGAGAGCATATGTAACAAGCATGCATATGAAAACACAATTAAAACATAAAATAAAACTTTTTTTTACGTTCTTTGGAACTCCAAATGACTTGTTGAATGGTTTGCTTGACTTGTGCATCAAGAAATCTTCATCAATGAAGCTTTATTGGCTTCACCTTTTCTTAAACCCCTGGCTTTGATTGCTTGGCTTAATATTTGAGCATGATAACACTACTTGCAAGGCATTAATGCATTATAACACTAAACCAAAGAGATTCTTAAATATATTTGTGCATAACTTTGCACCAAAATAACTTAGAAATCAATAGGCATGGCTTTGTATTTATAGCCTCAAAAATTAACTCTTACCTAAGGTGACCTAAGGTTGAGTTTAAACATGGAATGAGTTCAAACTAACTCTAGGTGAATTGAGACTAATTCCAGTTGAGTTAAAAATTATCATGCAATTATGATTTTAAATTACTAGTCATGGCTCTTAGATTAGATATTTTGGGATATTTTAGAAGAGCTTGACAACTTATAAAGATAATGATGAAAATGCTTGATATTTTGATTTTTAGAATTTTAATTTTTAGATATTCATTAATTACAAATGGATAATTCAAATGGATAATTCAAATGGATAATTCAAATAAGCATTTAATCTTGTTTAATTAGATGATTCAATTTGATTAGCATTTTAGCTCTTTTTATAATTTGATCAAGTGCTCTGCTTAATGGGTCCATAGGCTAAATTAATAGTTGTTATATCACAAGGTGATTATAGATGAATATGTGAGAGGTTATTATTGCATATGAGGTAGTATCCCGAATAAGGATGCCTCAACATGATTATAATTTTTGATGAATAATGCATAGATGAAATTGGGATGTTTAGTGATTTCTAGGTTTAATTTACAATGGTCGATAAGAATCAGTTTGAAGTCCTATTGAAAGCTAGTTGTGACCAAATTGGATGTCTATAGTTTTTCCCTATTTGGGAATGAATTGTAAGTTATAGGCACAATGATGTCTTCTCAAATAATGAAAAAGACTGTTAAGAAGGAAAGAAAATGATGATTGAAGAAGAAGATCCAAACAATATTTGGGAACCCTATAATGATAATGCTTGTATGCATTGATTTAAAAAATATTGATTTTCCCAAAGGTAGTTATAATCAGTGGCAGAAACACATGCCCTAGTAGGGTGGATGAGTCAAAATAATGATTTTTCCATAAACAATTATAATCTTTTAAGATGACCTAGATTGAATAATGATTTTTAATTGTACCCCAATAGGTAAAATTGGTAAACATAACTCAATGATATAACCTATCATACAGATTAAAGATAAGTAGGCACAAATGTATATGCAATGGTCTAATGATTGAAGAATCCATAAACAACCAAGCACATGAGGATACACAAAGTGATGAAAAAGATGATTGAAAGAATAAAGGTGGTCAAGATAACTTGAGATATGTTATGATCTAAGTGTTGCCTACATAGTCAAAATGGACCTTAGGCTAATATAATTTACCCAGAAGTGGGAGAAAATGGAATGAGAAATATAATATAAGAACAAGAATTTATTAATGTTAATGATTCAATTTTACCTATCAATGCAATGATGTTTGTCCTTATTAGCATTAATACAACAAGAATGGTCAATAGATTGAGTTGATCAAGGAGGGTGGGAGGATTTACCAGGGATAAGTTTTTGTGACACCATTGATTGTAAGATTTATCGAGCTAATTTTTATTGTAGCATGTGATGGTATCCATCATGATATAAAACACCATGATAATGTAGCCAAAATGTGCATAAAGATTGACTCTCAATCCAATAAATAAATAAAAATAATGTACCAATGATAAAAACCATGATGACAATGCTAATGTATGAATATGGATAGACTCAATAATAATATGCAAGGAACCACCCAATGAATGCATATAGACTGAGTCGAGACACAACAACGAAAACAAACAAACAAATAACTAAGCAAATAAACATATAGAAAACTTGAAAGTAAAAGTAACATAGAATATCCTATTGTCAATCAAGTTAATATCTACATGTGAAGATTTAATGGAAGGATAAACAGGTGGTTCCCCTAAGCAAGGATGCATGTAAAGGGAAGGTCACACCGCGAATGACAGTAGAATGGATTGGAACTAATAATGTATTTTCCCCAATAGGGTGGATCAAAGATGACTGACTAGGTTTAAATACGAAAAATGTTTTTAGATTTTGAGGCTATATATCTCTCTAGGAGATGGTAAGCTAATTTTCTATTTTTTAGGATTTTGAAATGTTTTGAATGTTTTTGGAAGTTTTGGGGTATCTTAACTTGGTAGAGATTGACAATATACCACTCATAAAATGGAGAGAGCATTAGCTTAGGTTTCTCACAAAATGGTGAGAGCATTTGAAAAAAAGGGAGACTAAGTTGACCTTAATGTGAATCAAGTGTTGCCTACATAGTCCCATTAGGACTCTAGTCACCATAGTTTCACCCACACAAAAGATGGTGAGACTTGACCAGGTAGCATTAAATTTGAAAAATTTGGCAAGTGAGAATAGTAATGGCACGATAATGTGGTATTGCATGGTAAAAGTGTTATTCCTAATTTTCTCATAGATGGTTATAATTGGAAAACAAAAACATATGTTAGTGATACTAATTTTCCCATAGGTAGTCATAATTACTAAGTCAAGGTGGAATACTAATTTACTCAAAGGTATTTATAATTAATAACATAAGTTAAGTGTAAATAATAGATGTAATTACTAGATCTACTATCATACTACCTTCATAATCTGCCATTTGAATACGTAATTATGAAACTATGGAAACTAGTTTGGAATCCTCTCACGAAAGGTGCCAAAAGAATCAATGGAACTAAGATAAAAAAGTGTTGGGTAGGGTGGTTAAAAATAAGTTTGGTAAATAGGGAAGGCATGGTAGAATGACATATGATACGACATAAAGAAGATGATATGAGGGAAATTAGATATAATGGTAATAGGGTTACCCCCAAGTGATAAGGTAAGGTGAATGGCAGGGTATGAAACAATGACAAGGTGATTGGCAAATGAAAATGATAAGGTAAATGGAAAATGGTTCAATTGTTCTTGCTGATGTGGAGATGCATTTTCTAATCAAAATATGATACAACCAAAATTGTCAAACATTTAAGTTGCTAACCCACACCCCTTCTAAATAATTATTCTATCAAGAACCTACTGTAGATTTGTACTTCAAGAATGTTGCTGTGATATTCATTATTCATTGATTGCATTTCCTTCAAGCTTTGAGATAAGGTGTCTTCATATCCTCTATACAGAAAAGTGTGGCCAAAGATGGTACATAAGGATAAATATTGGTTGATAGGTATGATTTGGCAATGTAAAGGTGGATGATAATAGAATGTATAATGGTTGGGCAATAAATTTAGATTAGGATTATTAGAGACACAATGTTTTTGATTCCAAATTTGATATAACTTTGGTTACGGCAAGGTCGAAGACTTTTGAATATGCTCTCAATAGGACCACCAAATTTTTGTTGTTGTTTGGGCTTGAGAGTAGCTGCCATCTGATTATGCTATAAAATAGAAGTTGTACTGATATTATTTTTGATAATGTCTTTATTAAGCATTTAAGATTTGTTGTGCTTAGATATTAACACCTTAAAGAGGTTTTTACCAATAAATTTATCTTGATTATCTCATAGTAATTTTGAGAAGGTTTTACTAAAGAATGCTGAATTTTGTCTTTGATTGTCTTTTAACGCCTCAAAATAAGGATTCACTAGAAGATGTTGAGTTTGAACTTTGATTGTCTCCTAACAGCTCCAAAAAGGTTTTATTAGGAGATTGTTATTATTATACATGACTATGGTCTTGGTCTCCTTGATATTCTACAACTAATATGTCACCATGGATGAAGTTCAACAAGGTATGATTCTATCAGTCTCAATCGACATTTGTGGGAGGTGGAATGTCAATATAATGACTATGTTGGTTGGTGATAACGATATGTAGAATGATAATGTAATAGAAAGAGGTAACATAATCCTTGTATAATATACTAGGAGAACTTGTGTCAAATCTAAAGTAATCATCCTTGAAAACCATGGAAGGATCACAAATATATTCAAATTGATTTTCAAGGCATGCATAACCAATATTTTAACAACCATGGATGTATTTTGATTTTGAAGCTAATTCTGACTCAAGGTACTCTGAATCCAATATTGAGATTGACATTGAGTCTGATTTTGATGTTAAATTTGATGTGAGTTCAAGAACAAAACCTAAATTCAATGTGGATTCATCTTCTAGTGTGGATACTACTACAATGATGTCTTATTGAACATTTGGTATTGGATAAGTAATGACTTGTGATGGCATAATGGGCTCCATAGAGATTAGTTTATCAAAGTGACACTCCTCTATGAGGGAAAAATGACAAGAAACAAATCCATAAAGACTGGCTTATCAAAAAGAAGCTATTTAAAAATAGGATAATGGTTGAGATAATGATTTTCTCAAAGGTGGTTATAATCATTAAGAAGTGACTCAATAAAGACTAACTTATCAGAGTGAGACTCCTTGATAATAGGTAAAAGATCAAAAAGGGATTCATCATAGGTTAACTCCTCACAAATAGGTGTTTCAACAAAAACATCATGGATTTGTTGGTTCTCTTGGATTTGGTTTACAATTAGTTGTAAAATACTATTTTTGAACACATCTTGGTCTTTGAATGATTAGCTCTATTGGAGACGTATTGATTGGATCTACTATGGCTTGAAGAATGACATGGGTTTTCTAAAGTGGAGGAATGTTGGCACTAGATGAAGAATGGTTTATAGTTGGGTAATGATCTCTTTATAAATAGGATCATCTAAGATGGGATTAACAAAGACTAACTACAGGTCTAGGATAGTGATTGTGACCCGTCGAGTCATAATTGCACAGTCTTGATGGGATAATAAGATACCATACTTGGAAGGGCCTAGAATGGTAATGGTAGGGTGTTGAGAATATTGGTTACTTACATAAGCCAAAGGATGCGGGCCTGGTATAGTGATGGTAGGGCATTGTGAAGTTTGGTTGCTATCATGAGCTAAAAAATAAAGTCCTAGTATGGTAATGGTAGGGCATTGTGAAGCTTGGTTTCTCACACAATCCAAAGTATGAGGGTCTAAAATGGTAATGATAGGGCATTTTGAATCTTCATTACTATCACGAGCCAAAGGATGAGATCTTGAAATGGTAATGGTAGAGAATTATGAAGCTTGGTTGTTTATGCAAGCCAAAGGAGGGTTAATGGTATAGATAGGGGATCAGGTACCATTAACATTAAAATGACAAACTTGACACATTATTCATCCAAAAGAAGGTATCACTAAATACTATGCTTGAGTATCTTGGCTTTGTTCTATAGATTGATTATTGTAAGAGGTATAAGGATCTATCTCAAAAACTACATTAGTACTATAGGGGTCTTGAACAAAGTCATCTTGTGTGACCATGCTATCATAACTTGAATTGTATATGGCTCCACTACAAGTGTAATGAGACATATCTAAATCAATGATGAAATTTTCGTAAAAAGGTGTAGAGTTATACAAACTCTCAAATTAAGGTCCAACGAATAAATGGTCTAAACATAGTCTAACTTAGTCTAAGCAATGGATCTATATCTCAAAAATGATCTGTGCTAAAACTTGGTCTAAAACAATCTAATGTCAAATGATTAACGTCAAAAATCTTACACAAAAAGGTCAAGTGGATGAAATAAAAAAGAATCCAAAACTTAGGTAAAAAGTGTTTTAAACAAGTCTAAACTAGGTCTAAAGAAATAAAGGTTGTTAGGTCTTTTAGAAAATAAGGCACAAAAACTAGGCTCAAAATAGGGGTTGCTATGTCCTTTGGGAACAAGGCACAAAAGCTAGACTTTAAACAAAACAAGGTCTAAAAGGCAAGAGATTTAATCTAAAAAATTTGAAACACTTTGGCACAAACTAGGCATTCAGATTTAAACACATGATCATTTGGAAAAAGATATGGAACACTAGGCATATGGAAGATAGAATATTTCCCCAAATCTAAGCACAAAAATAGTCTTTAAACTGAGCAAGGAACTAACCTAAGTTACACCAACCAAAAGAGAAAGATTGATGTCTAGGCTAAAATTACATGAGGCATAGGCATAAATTAATCAATATTTGGATTTGAACTTTTCAAGGCTAATTTTGAACTTGATTTAGAAAACCAAGCTTCTTTAAAATAAATAACAAGCTAGACAATATTGAATGACATGAGGACACTAGGCATAGATCCAAAAAGAACACATGGTTTCAAAAATTTGAACTTTTAAACACAAGACAAATAAGTCTTTGAAATAATTTGAGTAATGTAATGACATTATCATGCTCTAAAAATATGGCAAATGGTGTTTTTTCAAGACTCTAAGACATAATACTTGGAACGATTTGGGCAGCGCAATGATACCCTTTTCCAATAAGTAACACACACATTAAAGTTTAACAAAAAACTAAGGCAAATGCGTGGTGTCAAGTGGATGGCATAAGCCTCTTAAAATAAATGAGTGATGTAAAGACGAGATTTGTTTTAGATGCGGTATAACAAATAAATAGTTTTGACTCAAGACCATGCAAGTAAAAAGGACAAAATGATAAAAACACCTAAGCTTAACACCTTAAATCCTTAAACTGATAAGATTGCATCATACTATCAAATTCCATCTTTATATTGTTAATCTAAAAAGTAAAATTGCATGAAAAGTAGGGTTTTTAGGCCCCCTCTTCTCTCAAGAGTACATATTACGACATGAAATTTTGGGCTACTCACTTTACATCAATATTATGTCCATGGCAAGTGGTTTTGTCTAAAAATATTCATTTTTATTTGTTTCCAGATGGTCCCATGTTTGTGGAAAATACTAGGGCACAATCATGTCATTTAAATCCATGTCAACCAACTTATTTAGAAAATAGATTGTCCTTTTCACAACCACTACATCCATCAATTGCTTAGTGTAGTGCGATATTCAAGCTACCCCTACATTTTTTCATTGAGTACCACTAATGGATCTTGTTTTAATTTCTCAAAAAAAACATCCTAGTGGGTCACCCTCAATTTATATACCCCACCATGGAGTGGGGTTGAAATGATGTTAGGAGATAAATTCTCGAATCAATGCTTCCTAAGCCAAAATACATGAAAATAAAAACAAGTGGAAGGAATTTAGGGTCATTTTGGGGTAACCTAAATTGTACAAATTTGGGGAGGGCCTTAAAAATTTCCTTCCACACTTTTGGACCAAAATTATAAATGTAAAAAGTAAGCATATTTGATCACCCAAGTTCCCTAAAGGGGTTGGGGGGAGAGCATACATACATCACTCGTCTTTCTAAACAAACACTTTCAACAAATAAGTATAAAAATAAAAACTCTAATGAGTTATTTAACTAATGTGAGAGTTCAATTTTATGGCAACAAAATGAAATATGCAATAAATTTTGAGCCCCTTGATATTGTGTTGAAACTTTCAGAAATGAAAATATCTTAAGCAAAAAGATTTTTAAACACCAAATTAAAATGTGAATTTTGAACTTTAGAGTGTTTTAAATGTCTTATTTTAGCCTTTGGGTCCTTCAAAACATGTTAGGGGGTCCTTTTTCTTAGAAGCAAAATATGAATGAACAAATGCCTTTTGATTTGTAGCTCTCGATTTTCCAAGATTTTACATAGAGTGTAAAACCGTAGAAACATAGAGCAATATCACCACTTTTTTTTAAAAAATTGCAACTGTTAGGACAATACCAAAACTTGCCTAAAAAATATAGAGTTAATGCAAAATCATTACTATTAAGGCAATAACATAGAAATAAACATAATACCACAAATCTTGGACAATATCATGACTCTCCTATAAAACTAGATATTTAGTAGTAGATTTTAACAGTTAAGTGCAATACCACAAAAATTAACACAAAACCAAAAAATTATGGTGATATTATAACTTGTAGAGTCATGATATTGTAATATCACAATTTTAGCATGATACCATGATTGTAAAAGTTACGATATTGCAACATCACAATTTTTCCTGCAAGCATAAATAGTTATAAAAAATTTCAATGGTTAGAATAAAAAATGCAATAGTTATAATAATATTGTAAAAAATATTATAAAATCATGATTGTGCAAGTAGTGATATTGTGAAATATCATGATTCTAGAGAACGTAAGTGTAATTAGACAGAGCAAATTTGTGATTTCTAGAAAAAATGTCTTTGAGCCTTCAATTTTTACTAATTTTGATCAACAAGCTTGGATTTTGACATGAAAATTATTAGGGGGTGTCCTAAAAGGCCTTAGGAATAACTTCATGGGGAGAAAATCCCACTGGGTGTGCCAACATGTGGACAAAGAATATGTAGAGGGGAGGTTATTATTGTGTTAGTCCAAGAAATAAAACTCAAATAAATGCACTAAAATCCTAAAACCTCTAGCCTAGACACTAAAGAGAGCATAGGTAACAATCATGCATATTAAAACATAACTATAAAGTAAAATATTTTTTTACCTTCCTTAGAGCTCTAAATGGCTTATTGAATGGTTTTCTTGGCTTGTACATCAATAATATTCATTAATGAAGCTTTGTTGGATTCACCTTTCCTTGGCACCTTGTTTTTGATTGCTTGGACAAAGATTTGAGCATGATAACACTACTTACAAGGCATTTAGGCATTATAACACTAAACTAAATATCTTGTTGAAGATATTTGTGTATAATAAATTTTCACCAAAATATCTTATAAATCAATAGGTATGGCCTTGTATTTATAGCCTCAATAATTAACTCTCATCCAAGGTGAGTTAAGGTTGATTTTAAACATACAATGATTTCAAACTAACCCTATGTGAGTTGAGACTAACTCCAGTTGAAATAAAAGTTGTCATGCAATTATGATTTTCAATTATTAGGCATGGATTTCAAATTAAATATTTTAGAAGAGCTTGACAACTCATAAAGGCAATGATGAAAAGGCTTGATATTTTGATTTTTAGAATTTTTATTTTTAGATGTTCATTAACTACAAATGAATAATTCAACTACGTATTTAATCTTATTTAATTAAATGATTCAATTTGATTAACATTTTATCTCTTTTAATAATTTGTTCAAGTGCCCTGCTTAATGGGTCCATAGGCCAAATTGATAGTTGTTATGTCGCAAGGTGATTAAGGATGAATCCATGAAAATTTATTGTTATGTACAAGATAGTATCCAAAATAAGGATGCATCAACATGATTCTGATCTTTGATGAATGATGTATGAATGAAATTGGGATGTTCAATGATTCCTAGGCTTAATTTACAATGGTTGGTAGGAATAAGTCTAAAGTCCTGTCAAAAGCCAATTATGGCTAGATTGGGTGTCTACATTTGTAATGGGTATATCGATAAGGAAATCAATAAGAAGCTTATTCACCAATGTACAAAAGTAAAATTTTGAAACTAACATTTTTTAATGACTAAAATTTTAGTATTATATGAGAAGGCTTGTACAGTTTATGTGAATAGGGATTCCTTCTAAATTGAGGAGTGAATTATTACATATATGACCTATGTAAACAATAATGAACACATTTCAAGGTAACATACATTAATGTAATAATGATAAATTATATTATAATTTTGGATAAGTACACAAAGTTAGGGGATAAAAAGTAGCTTATCCATGAATATGATTTTCTTGAAATTTTAGGAATATGAACATCTATAGATAATTTGAGATATCTACACTCCAAATTTGAAGATGGTGTAAGAACATGAAATGTATAATTTTGAGTCTAGTTTTTAAAACACTATTTTTAAAAAAAATGGTCAAGTATAACCAGGTCAAACATCTAAAATTTGAAAAGGAACTCCTCTTTTTTTAAAAAAAAATAGAGTAGATAGATAGTCATGTGGCATACCATTTTTTGAGAAACGTTTAATATTGTTTGAAAACCTTTGGTGAACATTTAGATAAAATATTGTAGTTTGTGACCTATATTGTTTTATATTTTTTCAATAAATACTTTTTAAAAAAATTTTGCAAGTAAATAGATCTTGAAAAATTGATAAAAAAATGGATAGTTGTGCGTGCGGTGTGCCTAACTACTTCAAAAAAATGATTTTTTGAATGCGTGTAGAATTAAGCCTAGTTTGTGATCATATAACTTTGTTTGCACTTGGATAAATAAAAATTGAAATACATGAACATGTATGTTTTTGGTATGTAGTGGCCTAAAAAGGTATAGTTAGAAATCAACATGGTTTGAAATCTTAAATTTGTCTAAAAATTATAAAAATCATATTTTTAGAAAGAGGAGAGCATGTTCATTATGATGGTATTAAGTTTTTGAATTTTAATATTGAAATTTGTAGTGTATTTGGTGATCAAAGTTCAATTTTGTTGTTTTTATCAATACTCTCGAACTCGACTATAGATTGATAAGTCCAAGCCTTTGACTCAGGAATCCAAGCCATTCCTGAGCCAAAAAGCTTGGTTTTTGAATTCGTATTTAAATAGTGTGATCATGTTAATAGCATGATCATGTTATTAATGCAATCATGTTATTAACAACATTAATAATGTGATCACATTAGTTAATAATAAGATTGCATTATAAATTCATAACACCCAAAAACATATGTTTTCTCTTGAGGTTAAATTTTGTATATGTTCTTATATGTTATTGAGCTCCCTAATAGTGGTGTTCTTTCATGTGATATAGGAAAGGTCCCTAACCTTGGATAGTGAATTAAGGTGTTGTGGTATCACATTAGACTTCAAAGTTTTTACAGGCATTTTAATATGTTAACTTGGCAACTTATAATTACTTGGTTTTAAGGTGTAACTCATTATACATTTAATGATATAACTGATTTTATCACAAGATGTCATAATATGCATTTTTAAACCTATGGCCAAATCTTAGCCTTTGGAGTACCAATCTAGTTGTGCATTTGAAGTAATTTGGGGCTATTTCGAGCCCCTTCAACCTAATTGCATGACTTTAAAATGTGATCTTTAGGGGTTGATTGGATCCAATTTCATTATCTCAATTGAAGCAAAGAAACATTATTTATTTATATGAAATTTTTACATGTATAAAATGTGGTTTTGAGCTCAATAAACTAGAAGCCATCAACTAATGAATGCAAACGTTGATTAGTTTAATTGTGGAGGTAATTAGGGTCAAAATAAGCCACATGAACCTATTTTAAATCATATATGATGTGATTTAGAGTGAAATTAACCCTAATTTCATGTCATATATAATTAACCAGAGAGTTAATTCATTTAATTGAGGATGCATTTGGGGCCAATTTGAACCTCTTTAAGAGCAAGATAAGATTTAGGGCAAAATTAAGTTTGATTCTATCATGAATTGATCCAATTAGTTAGTATGTGAAATTAGGGGTGTGATTTGGGAAAAATTGAGCCCCTAAACTAAATTTATGGCTCAATCGATTGTATAATGTATACAACATGTATGGCTTAACTAACCTTATTTTTATTAGAAATGCAAACATGAAGGCAACTGTCACAAATAGGTGAATAAGCATCTCAAAGTTTTCTTCAATTACCTTAGTGATTGGATCCTATATCTGATATATTAAACCCTAAACCTTGTACCATTTACCTTAAACCCTAAACCCTGTACCATTTACCTTAAACCCTAAGCCATAAGCACTAAACCAAAAATCCTTTAAATTATAGACCCTAAACCCTAAAATAATCAATTTAGCCCTAGTTAACATCCTTTATATATTAATAATTAGGTTCATAGGGATTAACTTGGTTAAAATTACATCACTCGTTATCACAATTGACTTAATTGGCTCAAATTATGATGATGTGGGGGATAATTGAGCCCAAAATCACATTCTTAACTCATATCTAGGTTTAAGGAGCTCAAATTTACCCCAATTTATTTTATGAATATACCTTTTATACCCTCAAACCTATACCCTAATACCTAATCCCTAAACTCTAAACCATAAATATAAACTCTTTAAACCCTAAATCAATCATTTTATCCAAAATTAACATCATTTAGATTAAGAATTAAGTTCATAGAGCTCAGTTTGGCCTAAATCACACAAATGATTTATCCATTTGACTATTTCACTCAATTTGCATGATGATACAAGGTATAATGACAAACCAAAAATATATTCTATAGTCACAAATAGGTCCAAGTGATTCAAATTGTTTGTAATTATCTTTGTAATTGACCCTGTATACCCTAAACCCTAAACCTTATAGGTCTTAAACCCCAAGACCTAAACCATAAAAACTATACCCTATATTTTAAACCCTAAACCAATTGGTTTAACACTAATTAACATCGTTTAGAGTAATAATTAGGTATATACATTATAAGTAATTTGGTCTGAATCACATTACTCATTATCCCAATTGACTAAAACTAGTGAGCAATCTATTTTGATGTGGGGGCTAATTGAGCCCAGAAACATAGTAGACCCTATGTACACCCTAAACCATATACACATTAAACCTTAAGCCCTAACCTCTAAACCCTAAATTATAAACCATAAAATTTCCCTATTTACCAATCAATTTATCCCCAATTAACATCTTTTGCAGTAACAATTAGGTTCATGGAATAGATATATTAGACCTTATATACACCCTTAAACTTGAACCCTATACCCTAATCCCTAATCCCTAAGTTATCTCAAACATAAATTATAAGCCCTATGCCCTAATCTCTAATATTTATATCCTATGCCCTAATAACCTAATTCCTAATCCATAATCTATGTTAAGTATAAGATGATCGTGTTATTAAATAACAAGATCACGTTATTCTCAATATAGATAAAACTTGCTTCTCAAAGTCTATGTTTAACTCAAATTGAGTATTAAGAATAATGTGATCATGTTATTAAATATTATGATCACATTATTATTAATATAGAAAAAACTCACTTTTCAATGTCTATTTTAAACCAAATTGAGAATTCAATCCATAGAAACATTCTCTACATACTTTTGTGGGACCTGTGGTACTTGTGTAATTTTTACCCAACCTTTAAAAAGCTATCAATTATCCTTGATGGGTGACAAATCACATTCAAGGAAGAGGAAGATATTGAAGAAAAAAACACTAGAGGAATTAGAAGATTTGAGAGAGAAACACAAGATACAAATGCAAAAACTTTATGGTAGACAAGGTATAAACCCTAATCCTAATGAACCAAATGCCATAGATAATGATATGATTGACAATAATGAATTAAACAATGATGAAATTGACCATAATGACTTGAATAATTATGAAATTAACCAAATTAAATGAATAATAATGAAATTGACAATAATGAATTAGATAATGTTGGAAGTTTCCATTCAAAGTTTCAAGTTTTTAATTTTGTTGATGATGAGTCTATGTATGATGCTTCACCCCCCATGAATGAATAAAATTTTATGGAAGCAAATAATGATGAGATTAACAATCATGAAAAATTAATGGAAACATATAATGAATAAATAAATAATGAATAAAATGTCATCCCACCTCTAAATAATGAAAGTAGTAATGATTTTAAAACACCATCTCAATAAATTCCAACATTAATAACACCTCCAAGAATTGTGTGTAAAAAATATAAGTACTTAATTAAAGTTGATGAAAATATTTTAGAACCAATGCATAATAAAATGTCTGATCGCCATTGAAGAATAATGGCTAAATAAATTTGGGATAGTTTCTTTGATAATTTGGATTATGATAGTCAAAGATGTAAATTATGTATTTCATTGATAAAATTGATTAAGATGAGACCTATAATATACACATTAAGACTAAGAATATCTAACATGGATGATGTAAATAATGAAATTATTGGAAATCTATGTGATGTATATCATACTATAGGCCCAAAATCATTCACCCAAGATTGTAATTCTACCCAAGATATACTTACAACTTATGGGAAAAAATGAATGCTTTAAAAAATAAGTCAAACACTTAATATAAACATAAATAACATTCATGAAAGTAATTAAAATTTGTGAAAGACTTAATGAACCTAATACCAAATATTTTTGGGCATTCTATTGTAGACTTCCATAAAAAGAAAATGCTATAGATGATTCTCTCAAAGAGTTACTTGCTCAATTTTGGAAATACAATACAAGAGTGTTGCCCAACGTAAGAGATGTAGTGAAAAGAAGAGTTGGTTTTCATAACCATGAACCACATTTGAAAAATTTCTTGGATATAAATCAAACATAATTATATTCTAAGTTTTTGGAAAAACATCCACAAATTTTTATTTGTCAAAGATATTTTGATATGGCCAATTTTTTTTTGTAAAACTAAATCACACACACACCACTTGTTGTTATAGGCAACATGTTGAATTTTCAATGCACCATGATTTTTTTCACCATATTCATTTTAATTTGAACATTAACAACATTTTTCAAGAGTGTGGCATTAAATTTCTACCAAAATCAACCAAAAATTTTATTTCAACTATTATTTTGTGAAAGACCAGATGGATAATTATTTTATAACAAATCATGTTTAGATGTAAATGCAGCGTTTGTGGTGGATTGCCAAAAATAAAAAATTGTATCCATGAGGAGAGTACAAGTGAAATTGGAAAATAATTAGTTGGTTTAAGAAAATATAAATCAGTGACTTATCAAGTAAAAGATGATAGAGAATCTAAAAAGTGTGAGATTGTTACAAAAAAGATACCCGTTCTTGAATATTTGGTCAAATTTACAATGAAAATTATTTATGAGTATGCAAGGCACACACACAGGGATAAATGTTTGGATGAACATTTCAATATAAATGAGGATACAACCTCACTTGGTTTGATTCTTTTATTAGTTGACTCTAATAAAAATTACACATTCAAACCCCAAATGGAAGTTTAATCACACTCTTACAACTCATCACAAGTTACCATATCTGTACATATAACATTCATGCATGCACCTGATAGTACATAACAAAAATAACAAATATTAAAGGAGTACTATTTTTATATTAGTGATAACCGATCACATTGTTCAAAGTATGTGTAAGGTTATTTTTAGAAGTTCTATGAATAATTGAATAAGAAGAACATTACTTTCAATCAACATTACATTTAGTTAGATAATTGCACATCATAATTTAAAAATGCATGGATGTTTTATTGGTTTAGTAGGATGCATGTTAACACTAGTGTAGAACACATTTAGAGTTTCACCAAGTCTAACCATAGAAAAAGGGATCATGATGGTGTTGGAGCATGTGTAAAAAGAGTTGTTGCAAGGGAGGAGTTGAAATTTAAAGAGGGTGATAATTTGACAGATACAAAAACTATGGTTGAATGGTGTAATGAGAACATGTGTCATGGTGATCAACCAAATTCTACTATTCATAAACATTTTTGGTTAATGGAGGAAGAAAACTTAGAAAAGTATAAGGATTATATGACTCTAACACATTCAAGTGAGCTCCACTCATTTCGTAGCTCAAATACAAGTTCTTAGATTGTTGATAAGAGACACTTAGCATGTTTTTATTTTGCATGCATGAACTTTGTTTGTAATGAGTGTGAGTCACAAGAGTGGATGTATGATTGGAGTTCTAGACCTCTAATTCCAATTAACACATATCAGGTTCTAACACCATTACAACTTACAGATATGACATTATTAGATGACTTTGACCATGTATCTAATCTAGTATAGCCAAGTAGAATATTTTTCATTATGTACAATTTATTCTCATTATATATCTCCACAGTGTCACTAAAAATGTATTTTTATGAGATAGGGCATGTTTTTGTAGTTATTGTAGATCAAGACAATGAAGAGAGCACATATTACTACTTATGTCAGTGTGTAGATAAAAAGAAAAGATTCAGCTCCCTAGTTATAGATGGAGAAAATATTGACTATCCCACTCTGGGTCAATGGTAGTCACCGAAACTTGATTTCAATGATATCCTATAAGAAATTTAGATCAATGGTTGTTTGAAGAGTTTGAAATACATAGGAAGATACTACACTATTCAAATTTAATTCTTGCAATGAATATTCAATTAAAAAATATCATGGGAGGCCATTAAACAAGAAAATATGGAATGTTCAAGAGTCAGACCATGAAGCTATTCTTGATACTATAAAGGTTAGAGCAGATATGAGTGGTTCATTGGATTGAAATACGTAGGTATGTTGACTTTGAAAATGTAGATGTAATCAATTTTAACAAATGTTTTTTATTTTCTAGGTAGCACATATGAATTTGTTTTTTAATTACTTAATAACATTTTTTTGTAGGTTAGTGGTGCTAGATAAGATTCCACCATCACATGGTTGGCACTGTTAGTAAGAATTTCATATTCTTGAAGCTAAAAGAAGTTTGCTAAAAGTACTCAGCATTTGTCCTTGAAATGAGGTTGCCTTGAACTAAGGAAGGTATAGAAGGATCATCATGGATATTTGAAGTGTTTGATGTGATCAAATGCCTCCATGAGTTGACCTATATTTAGGGATGGTGGTCTCCTTGATTCCATTTTGATCTTAAATCACCATGTATTTGCATTTAATGCTTCACTTATTCTTCAATCAACTTGTTTTCAACTTCCATAAAGTATTTCTATTATTATCGGGTAGTTTGAAAGAACTTCAATGCTTCTTTGACTCCATCAAATGACTATGTGCTTGCTCACATCATAGGGGCATCATGTTTGACTTTATTGAAAGCCTATTTCATATGAGATTATGGTTTAACTATCTCCCCAATCAATATTTATTCCTTCTTACCTTCATGTAATTGTTTGTCAACTCTCATGTTGCTACTATCTCATTGCATTCACAAGCATATTCATGATATTGCATGATTTTCATTGTAGGATCCCCACTTATGGCCATTCCTCCACCTTAAGCATGGAAATTAAGTGTAGGCATCTTTTGAACTCTTATTACATCTCAAAATATGATAAAAAACCTTAAATTAGAGACCTCTTTCATTGGAGAGGCAAATTTGCTCCTATTGATTCTTGACTACACCAATCCACCTCATTAGTGTATCTAAGGTGGATAGTGTATAATAAAGCTTTTCTTGATTCTTGACCTTCACATGATTTCATTTTATGTGTTTTTGAACTTAGGCTAAATATTGTATTTTTCTTGTATTAGGAAGATGTTCTTGAGGCTGAAATGGGTGGTGAGTTTATTGTTCGGGCCTGATGGGAGGCTAAAAACCTAGTCATGGATGTTATCTGCCCATCGAACATGTTGGTAGTGCTAGTTTTTAGTCAAGAAGCATTGAAATTAAAGTTTTAAAACCATAAATTAAACTTTGACAACATTTATTATTAGTCTTTTTATGCTCCTAAACAATAGTGAAACTGCACTTCTAGGCGGATTTGAATGTTGTGAAAGTGTGATCATGTGTAATTTGCATATCTAGATTTAATCAAAGTTATATATTCTCAATTAGAGGTTTTAGAGGTAGAAATGATAGTTAGAGCTCAAGAAGTTGCCTATTCAATGTCAAAAATTTGCATTTTAGGACACACCACTACAACTTGTCCAACAGATTGCTCTCGAAGGTTCCAATCAAGTGATTTGAGGTGCAATTATGTAATGCCCCTTTTTTCTAAGTGATTACCTAGCAGGTCCAACTAGCCTATTTTATTACCATAGGCTATGATTAAGAATTATAAGGGAATAGATTAAAATTAATTATTTATAATGTTGTCCAAATAAATCAAATCATAAGGATAGATTTATTTTTAGTTAATTTAATTAAAGTGACTCAAATAAAAAATAAATATTATAAAGTCACCTTATTAAATAAAGTGTTCTTCTAGAAGCCTTGAGGAGGTTAAATTATATTCTTCTACAAGACTCAACTGAACCATTAAAAAGAGATGAGAGTAAGTCATTTGGACATCTTGGTTTTGATATTTTCTATCAGAGAATTTTGGAGAGCTTGTGTTTACAGGTTCAACATGCCTATGACAAAAACCCTTAGGTAGATCAGTTGTTTGGATGAAAACCTATTCAACTTATTGGGTGGATTTATTTCAAAATTCACACTTGTGCTTATTTGATTAGTTTATGGAGGATTGAAGCTTCAAAGAATAAATTATTGTAGAGATAGTTTTGAAGTCAATGATTTTGAAAATTTTATGAATTTTGAAAGCATGCTACAATAATCTGTAGAAAATATATTGAATGACCTTGCACGAGGACAACAAATGATACAACAATTTATGTAGTCATAATAGTAGTTGATCACAACCATTGGTCAAATGTCACAAAACATGAATACTCTCAGGGTAAATATGAATGATATAGGTAATGGTAATAATGCAGGTAATCACATTCCAAGGAGAGATAGTTTGGGTGGTTTAGATAGACCATTTAGGCCTACATTCACACTTAGGGAAGAAGAAGAAATACCACAACTTGATAAGGAGCAGCCATTGGTTGATGATTTTATAGCAATTTATGATGAGTATCATACACTTCCTCATGCAATAAAAAATGAGTTATCACTGAACCAATATATGAATCAATAGAAGGATAATAAAAAATCATAATAGGAACAAAGACTAAGAACTCAACATAAGGAGTATCAACATGCATTGAGCAAACTAACTCTTCTAAATTTTGATGGTAGTAGAAAGAGCACAACACATGCTTGGATTCATAAGTTGGATACATTTTTGACACTTAAGCCCATGTCAGAAGAGGAAAAATTAATTTTACAACCTTGCATTTGGAGGGAGCAGCGTATGATTGGTGGCATCATGTTTTGGTGATACAAAACCATGCTTTGATTCAATCTTATGATGAGTTTAGTAGTAAATTTATAGCTAGATTTGACTAGAAAGATGTAGAGATTTATTTCCATGAATTGGCATTGATTAGAAAAAATGGGGATGTTGATAGCAACATCAACGAATTCTAAAAAATTGTTGTTATGATTACTGACATTTTAGAAAAGAGAGTGGTAATGCTATTTTTAGAGGGTTTGGATGCAAACTTGAGGGGTTTGGTGAAGGCTTTCAAGCCTAGTACACAATAAGATGCTATTAAAATAGCACTTGATATAGAGACTACAACTCCCACATATCAATCCCAAAAAGAGAGCTTCAAGGGCAACAAACCATTTAGGAGAACCTTCAATCAACCTAAGCACATGCCGCCTAAGATATAATTTTAGTCAAGGAATGAGTTGCATAGGAAGAAGTTATGATTCTCTTGCAAGGAGCCTTAGGAACCTGGTCTAAGATGCCCTGGGAAAGGCAAATCATATTACATAGAGGTCACTTCCAACATTGATGAGGGGATAGTTAACACTAGTTCAGATAGTGAACATGAGGAGTAGCAAGTAGAGCATGATGATACTGCTATAGGAGGCATGGCTCATGGTGTTATTTTTATATTATCATGTGTTCTTAAGTATCACTCTTTCTAAGAGAGAGGAGTACTTAATGGATAATGGGTTACATGTTTGGTTGACAATAGGGCCACTCATAATTTTATTGATGAGGGTCTAGTGGTAAAGAGAAGATTACAGGTTAAGGATTTTATTGGTTTTAGTGTCATGGTAGCCTATGGCTTCAAGATGAGTTGCACTAAGAAGATTTCATAGTTGAGCATCCAGTTGGGGGATTATATGGTTATTGATGATTTTTACATGGTTGGGATTGGTGAGACCCATGTTGTTTTGGGAGTTCAGTGGTTACATTTACTTGGTAGATATAGTAAATACTTCTAAAAGATGGAGTTTGAGTTTATGTCAGATGGGAAGAATATAGTGTTGAGAGCTTTGGCAGATGGTGCACTAAAGGTAGTGACAACAAAGAGGATAGAGGCATTATTTAGACATGATGAGGTTGCATGGGCAGCCCAATCATTTATGTCTTATAAATCTTATTTTAATGTTAATAGGCATTATCATGTGAACATCCAATAGATTTTGGATAAGCAAAATATAGTGTTTGGAGATATTCCACTTGGTAGACCTCCTGATGATGGATTTGAGCATGTGATTGAGTTAGATAAGGGATCTAAGCCCATTATTAATATGATTTATTGTCACCCTATAATATTTAAAGAGGATATTGAGAAAATGATAAAGAAGTTATTGGATATGGGACACACTAGACCTAGCTCTAGTCCATTTGCATCTTTAGTGGTCTTGGTAAAAAAGAAGGATGGAACGATGAGAATGTGCATTAATTACCATGCCTTGAAGTAAGACAATCAAAAATAGGTACACTATACCCATGATAGATGAGTTATTGGATGAATTACATGGGGTAGTTTACTTTTTGAAAATTGATCTTCATTCAAGGTATCATCAAATCAGAGTCCATGAGGAGGATATACATAAGACAACATTCAAATGCTACTATGGACATTATGAGTTTTTTTGTTATGCCATTTGGTCTTACTAATGTTCCTACAACTTTCCAGTCATGTATGCATCACATGTTTAATTGATAGTTATAAAAGTTTGTGCTGGTATTCTTTAATGATATTTTGATATACAGTAAGACATGGGATGATCACCTCAAGCACACTGTTGAGGTGTTGGGAATTATAGAGACACAATACTTATTTGCAAAGGCTTCCAAATGTGAATTTTGAATGATTTTTTTTTTAGTATTTTGGACATGTGATTGGTGTTATAGGAGTGAAGGTGCACTAAGAGAAGATACTTGCCATTTTGGATTGGTTAACATTGAGGAACATTTCAAATTTGAGGGTTTTTTTGGGTTATACAATTATTACAAGAGATTTGTGAAGGGTTTTTCTCAGTTGATATCACCTCTTATGAGTCTCACTAAGAAAGAGGTATTAATATGGCCATATGAGGCTCAATATACATTTAATAGACTTAAGGAGGTGATGAACACTTCTCCATTGTTGGCCTTACCATATTTTTCTCAACCATTTGTACTAGAGTGTGATGCATCTGATAAAGGGATAGGTGCCATGCTTATGAAAAATACACATCCCATAGCCTATGAGAGTAAGAATTTGAGAGATGTGGAGTGATTATATTCCACCTATGATACGGATATGCTTGCCATCATGCATGCATTGGAAAAATTTAGGCAATATTTGGTGGGTGAAAAATTTGTGGTGAGGACGAACCACAATAGTTTGAGATACTTTTTAGAGCAAAAGGATTTTAATGAGCACCAAAAAAAGTGAGTAAGAAAGATTCAAGCATATGAATTTGATTTTAAATATGTTGAGGGAAAGAAGAATGTTGTAGCAGATGCATTATCTAGGAAACCCACACTTTGCTTTATGTTAGAGATTTCAGTTGATTGGAAGGCTCACTTTTTGGTTGAGTATTCCAAGAATAAATTTGCATGCGTGCTCATGGATGGTAAGATTAAGGATGATAGGTATAACATGATTAATGATGTGATATATTATAAGGACAAGTTATATTTGGTACCTGAATCTAAGATGAAGGATAAGATTTTAAGGTCTGGTCATGATACTCTTATACTTGGACATTTAGGGTTCTTCAAAACCTACAGGTAGACTAGGGACAAATTCTCATGGAAGGGTCTCAAGGATGATGTATTGCATTATGTTAGAGAGTGTATGAATTGTCAGTAGAAAAAGTCTAAACATACTTTTCTTGCATGATTACTTCACTCATTGCCTATTCCTAAGCAGAAGTGGGAGAGTATATCTATGGATTTTATTATGGTACTTTAAAAATTCCAAGGCAAAGATTGCATATATGTGGTTGTTGATAGATTGACTAAGTATACACATTTATTTGTTATTTAAGCTAATTATAGGGCACCCCAAATTGTAGAGTTATTTTTTAGAGATGTGTTTAGACTTCATGGGCTTTTGAGGACCACTGTCAGTGATCCAAATAACAAGTTTCTTTGTGTGTTTTATCAGGAGCTATTTAGATTGGCTGGTACTAAGTTGACCCTAAGAACTATCTACCACTCATAACTAGATGGATAAAAAATTATTATAAATAAATGGGTGGAAGGGTATTTACACAATTATGTTATGGGGTAGTAAAAGGTTTGGATCAGGTGGTTGTATTTAGGAGAGTATTTTTACAATACCACCTATCACATGTTGATAGTCATGTCACCATTTAGAGCCTTGTATGGGTATGATGCTATGTCTTTTATATATTTAGCATTTGATGATAGTTGATATCCTAAGGTGAGAGACTTGATGTAGGACAGATAGGATATTTTCAAGTCCCTTAAGGATAATCTTCACCATGTTTAGAATAAAAAAAAAGATATATGCTATAAGCATAGGGTTGATAGGACATTCAAGGTTAGTGATTTGGTTTTCTTATTCCTATAGCCATACAGACAAACTACATTAAATAAAAGTGGTGCATAAAAGTTGAAGCCTTGATTCTATGCCCACTACAAGATCCCGAGGAGAGTTGGAGAGGTTGTGTACAAGCTATAATTGATTGAAGATAGTAAAATTCATAATGTATATCATGTATCTTGCCTCAAAAGGGAACTTGAGCAACACATTATACATTCTCTAGAGCTTCCACCTTTAGATGAGGAGGGCAAGTTGGTTTTGTCCTGATGCTATCTTGGATATGAGGGAGTGTAGATTGAGAAACAAGGTGATCATGGAGTATTTGATTAGATGGAAGGACTTGCCTATTGAAGATGCTATGTGGGAAGGTGAATATATTCTATAACATCCATATTTACAATTGCTTTAGGGCAAGCAATTTTGGGAAGGGAAGATTACAATGTCCCATTTTTTTGAGTGATCATCTAGCAAGGATAACTAGCCTATTTTATTCTCATAAGCTATGATCATGCATTACAAGGGAATAAAGTAAAATTAATTATTTATAAAGTTATCCAAATAAATTAAATCATAAGAATAACTTTATATTTTATCAATTTAATTAAAGTGACTCAAAAAAATAATTATAGTCACTTTATAAAATAAAGTGTTCTTCTAGAAGCCTTGAGGAGGTTAAATTAGATTCTTCTAGAAGACTCAAATGAACCTTTAAAAAGAGATGAGAGTAAGTCATTTGGATATCTTGGTTTTGATATTTCCTATCAGATAATTTTGGAGAGCTTGTGTTTGTAGGTTTAACATGCCCTAGGATGAAAACCCATTTAGCCTATTGGGTGGATTCATTACAGAATTCACACTTATGCTTATTTGATTAGTTTACAGAGGATTGAAGCTTCAAATAATAAATTAATACAGAGATATATTTGAAGTTAATAAAGATTTTGAATATTTTATGAATTTTGAAAGCATGCTACAGTAATCCATACCGTTACTATAGTGTTTTGTATAGATGCTACAATGTTCTGTACTACTACAATGCTAAGCTATAGTGTCACACTACAATGTTCCTTGAAGGATTTTTATAATAGAATTTTTATGAGCTTATTTATAGCCTATATTAATCATGTTGTATCATATTTGGTCAACCATTGTAAGCACATTTCAAGACAAATAAAGAGGTCAGATCTGGGCGATTAAATACTTGTTTTTAGATTTTTATTTAATAAGTTTTACACTCATATTTTATATTAAAATTATAGCATATGAATGTATGTTACTTTTTGTTTTATTTATGTTTCATTTGGTATCAATATTATGCAATAAACCCTTCACAAATCTGAAACAAATTTGAACATGATAAAATTACAAAAGAAACCCTCTTAACCTAAGGAAGTATGCAAAGTGTTTGACAAAATATGTATGAAGAGAAATGCATGATTTTGGTGAAATTTTAGATGGGATATTATAGATTATAGGGCTTAAATATGCAAGGGATGGATCTGATGGTTCATAAAAATGGCTTACAAGTTTCATTTTACATGTGTTTGAACTTACGCTAAAAAAATGTATTTTTTTGTATTGAGAAGGGCATTCTTGAGACCAAAATAGGTGGTGGGTTTATCATTCAAACCTGATGGGAGTCTAATAACCTAGTCCAAAATGTTAACCACCCCATGGGATGTGTTGGTAATTCTAATTTTTGGTCAGGAAGCATCAAAATGAGAGTTCTGCAACTATAATTTAAACTTTGACAACATTTATTGTCAGCATTTACGTGATCTTGAATGGTAGTGAAAATGTTATTTTGGGTGGATTTGAAAATTGTGGTAGTGTGATCACGTGTAATTTTATTATCTAGATATGATTGAGGTGATATATTCTCAAGTGGAGGTCCCAGAGGTAGAAATGGTAGTTGGGGCTCAAGAAGTTGCCTATTCAATGCCAAAAAGTTGCATTTTAGGACCCATCATTGCAAATTATCCAATGGATTGATCTCAGAAGGTTCTACCTGAGTGTTATAGGGTGAGATTAGAGGGTTTAAATAGGTGGGGTATGGATATAAAATTTTATGAAAATGACTTATAGCTTTTATTTTATGTATGTTTGAACTCAGGCTAAAAAACTATATTTTTCTTGTATTAGGAAGGGCATTTTTGAGGCCAAAATGGGTGGTGGGTTTGTCATTCAACCTTGATGAGAGGTTAATAACCTAGTTATATATGTTATCTAACCTCTTAGACATGTTGGTAATGCCAATTTTTAGTCAGAAAGCATCAGAATGAGAGTTCTACAACCACAACTTAAACTTTGATAACATTTATTGTCAGTGTTTTTACACTCTTGAATGGCAGTGAAAATACACTTACAATTAGATTTAAACATCATATAAGTGTGATCACATGTAATTTTAATATCTATATGTTATTGAAGTGATGGATTCTCAAGTGGAGGTCCTGGAGGCAGAAATGGTAGTTGGAGCTCAAGAAATTGCCTATTCAATGCCAAAAAGTTGTATTTTAGGAATTGTCACTACAACTTGTTAAATGGATTGATATCAAAGGTTCCACTCAGTTTATCTAAGGTGAAATTATAGGGATTAAAATATCATGGGATGGATATGATGGTTCATATAAATGACGTACAAGTTTCATTTTATGCATGTTTGAACTTAGGCTAAAAACTACATTTTTCTTGTATTAAGGACATTTTTGAGGTCAAAATGGGTGGTGGGTTTGTCGTTCAAGCCTAATCAGAGGATAATGACCTGGTATTAGACATTATCTACCCCATCAAACATGTTATTAGTGCCATTTTTTGGTCAAGATGAATCAAAATGAGAGTTCTACAACCATAACTTCAACTTTGACAATATTTATTATCAATGTTTCTACACTTTTGAATGGTAGTGAAAATGCACTTTCAGCTGGATTTGAATGGCATGGAAGTGTGATCACATGTGATATATTATCAAGTGGAGATACTAGAGGAAGAAATGGTAGTTGAAGCTCAAGAAGTTGCCTATTTAATGCCAAAAAGTTGCATCTTAGGATCCATCACTACAACTTATCCAATGGATTTATCTAATAGGTTACACTCAAGTTATTTGGGTTAAAATTAGAGGGATTAAATAGGTAGGTTATGGATTTTATATTTCATTTAAATGACACATAAATCTTATTTTATGTATGTTTAAACTTAGGCCAAAAAAATGCATTTTTCTTGTATTGGGAAGGGTGTTCTTGAGGTTGGAATGGGTGATGGTTTTGTCATTAGAGCTTGATGAGAGGAAAAGAACTTTCTCATATATATTATCATCCACATAGATGTGTTGATATTGCTAGTTTTTAGTTAAGAATCATCAGAATGAGAGTTATACAACCACAACTTAAACTTTGACAATATTTATTGTCAATGTTTTTGTACTCCTAAGTGGTAGTAAAAATGCACTTCTAGATAGATTTGAATGTCATGGTGATGTAATCAAATATAATTTTATTATCTATATGTGATAAAAGTGATAAATTCTCAAGTGGAGGTCTTGGAGGTAGAAATGGCAATTATAGCTCAAGAAGTTGTGTATTCAACGCTAAAAAAGTTACGTTTAGGACCCATCATTGTAACTTGTGAAACAGATTTATATTTAAGGTTAAAATAAAGTGATTTATGGTGTGATTAAAGTTATTAAAGAGGAAAAATAAGGATTTTATTCTTTTCAAAAATTAATTATAGGTTTTTTTTACACAAGTTTGAATTTAGGCTTAAAAAATGCATTTTTCTTGTATTGGGAAGGGCATTCTTGAGGCTGGAATGTGTGGTGGGTTTATCATTTGGGCCTAATGGGAGGCCAAAAAACTAGTCCTAGATGTTATCCCTCCTCACACATGTTGTAAGTGCTATTTTTTGTCAGGAAGCATCAGAACGAGAGTTTTACAACCACAACTTAAACTTTGACAATATTTGTTGTCAGTATTTCCGCACTTCTGAACAGTAGTGACTCAGTCCTTCACATGGTTTTCCATATTATTGATCCATATATCCCTCTTTCCTAAACATATTACCTAATATATTGAATCATACTACTTACTTATATTCTCCTAAACCACATGCCCCTATGTAACTCTTTCTCTCTCCCTTTTCTCACCCACTTTTACATGAAAGTTTATTTTAAGGGTTCAAGTTGATTTGGAGGCTAGAATAGGTTTGTGATATTGTCAAAGATCAGTTTTAGGAGGCCTAAAAACCTTAAGGGACATGAATAGAAATAAATATAACTATTAATGGGTGTTGACTTAGGTTTATAGACCTTAATGGTGAGTTGAAGTATGTCAAGAGTGAGGTGTTAAAGATGCTGAAGGAGTGAGTTGTTGAATGGTTAGAAACAAGTCTCAAGAATGTGCATTAGGCATATTAGGCCAAATATCCCTTTAAGGGGAAAAATTCAATAAATTTTAAATGAGTGTGGATGCCTTTGAAATTATATTGAGTGGGTTGAATTAAGGTTGGATAAGTGGAATAAGAGCTAGAGGAAGTGTTCTTGAAAGTATTAAAGAAGAGGAAGGCATCTAGGCATAGCCAAACCTAGGGAATGTATAGTGAGAGAGTGTGAAGAGTGAATGAAAATAGGGGTAGGTTGGAGGATAGTAAAGGTGATGCAGGATCATCACCAAATACATGTAGAATTTATGTTCACAATAGTCTTAGGTAATTATTAAGACCTATAAAATAGGTGAGTTTAGTAAGTTTAATTTGAATGAGTAAGAGAGAATTTGATCAAATTTAGTAAATTAATAAGCTTGGTTTAGACTCTAAAAAAGTGATAATACTCACTCCTAATGAGGAGTAAATGCACAAGACCAACAAAAGAACTTAAAAGGACAAAAAATATTATTTTTGAAGAGGTTAGAGCATATGTTGTAGGTCTGTCTCAATGGAGAAGGACTATGTAAATGCTTTCTTGTTGCACATAATAAATATTTATGACTCTTATTACATGTTTTCCATTTTATTACCCTTTTATAATATGACTCTAATCATTTCATATTGACTACATGCTTAAATCTTAGTTATATTCGTGAAACCCTAAAGAATTATGTATTTTTAACGTTACAGTCATTTGTAAAGGTTCATTTACACATTGAAAATGTTATATGAATTCAATTGGAGTATTGGAATAGTTTAATATGTTTTTAAATACAAATATAAATGTGTTAGATCATATAAAATTCCAATGAGCTCTATGAACTATCAATAATTAGCTCTTGGCCTAGAATTTTTTTGAGTAAATCCGAAGTAAGGGCATCATGAGTAAAACACCTATAAAACTCAAAAAATTGAAAAATAAGGTTTGAAAATTTGTGAGAATTTGGGGAATGGATATTATAACATAGTCCAATTATCATTGGGTTGAAAATAGATTTTAAATTTTAGCTATAGAGGACTATCTTTATGTACACCAATAGAGGAACATTTTTGAGAAAGTTGTGCATAAGGTAAGATGAGTTTTTGGTTGATTTGAAAAACTTGGGTAAGGGTTGGAACATGTTAAAATTTCTAAAATAATATTGTACATATAAATTTTAATATCTAAAAACTCTATTTTGATAAACTGACCTATTGGGGCAACAACTAGGTCTAAAGACCTAGAAATTTAAATAGATAGAATTTGAGAATGAAAGCTCAATCTCTTAGAGACCTATATTTGGTTGATTTATTGTAATTTTTGAAACATAAATAAATCCTTGAATTTTCCTAAGACCTATCCAAAGTGTCTTAAAGAATAATTATTTAAATGAAGGAGAGTAGATATGAGAGACTAGTGACTAGTTAAGAGCAGACCTAATGAATAATTGACTAGTTTAAAATAAGATTATTTGAGAGTGGATTTGAAATTGAGTTGAGAAAAAGGGTGAATAAGTGAGGTTTTAATTATTCATGATATTATAGCATATGAGTAAGACTTTAATATCCTTATTAAACATAGAAGAACAAATTTTGCATTAGGTGGTATTAGGGGATGATAAAGGCTTTTCACCAAAGATGGATCATTGTCTCATAAGTGAATATTCTATTTCAAGTCAGTAAGGTTGCCTTTTATTATATTAAATATATTATAGTTAAGGTTATGAAAAATTTCATCTCTACATTATACAAGTATGAACATGATGGGTATAGGCCTTAAGTGAAATCAAATTTCATGCTAATGATTAATTGAAAAGTTGTAAATGGGCGATGACAAATGCAAAATAGATAAGAGTGTCATCAATTATTTACACTACACAAAATCAAATAAAAATTTTAATTTAAAAAAATATGGGAGATCAAAGATTTAAATATTGAAAAGAACAATTTTTGATCCTCATTTTTATACAACATAAAATACGAGATCTGATAGATAATAGTTTGGAAGATCAAAATAACACTATAAAATAAAATTTTAAATTAAAACTAAATATAAACTAGATAGATTAACATAATTTAGATGAAAAATCCAAAAAAATCATATAAGCACATGTACAATGTCAAGAATACATAGATTACCATGATAAGCATATGAAAAATTATAACATATACCAACAAAGTATCTAATGTCGGGTAAATGTTATATACACATATATAATGCTAAAAATGCATACATTTCCATATAGGCATACAAAAATGACATCTCATGTAAGACATCCTAATCATCAAATAGCCTCCATGTCTTTGCCTTCCTCGAAGAAGACTCTCTTTGGGATGCCTTGCTAGTAGATGGAGATCCCTCTAATGCCTTAGATTACTCCAAGGTCTGACTGTAGGTCCTACGCTCATAGCTCGCTTGAAATTAAACCTGTTCAAATATAAATATATTACAAGATTAACATAAAATACATTCAACTACTTGTTAAGAAATTAAATTTAAACTAGAATAAAAAATCATTTAAACATGCACTTACTACAGTTTCACAGTCCTACTCAATATGTTTTTAATGATCTAATGAGTCAATCGTAGGCTTGACTATTTGAATAGGCATCTAAAATACGGAAGAAACATGAGAAGTTTCCCTGTTAATAATCTGAATAAGACTATCAGATGTCATGGGATAATCTTGCATACACAATACATTCACATAAGTTATATATGCCCCAAATATGTAGTAAAATTATTAAAACAAGTCTATTTTTACAATTCAAAATTACAAATTAATATATACCTTTGTCATCACCTATGCTGATGACATTGTAGCAATAATCCCTATGTCAATCTCAGCTCACAACGATGGAGGAGTGTCTTCTTGAACCATCAACTGAATGTAAAGAATGTATCACTTATTTTTCTATAAAATATCAGATATATATGTGGCAAGTTTTTCTCCTTTATTAAACCAAGAGTGTATTTAATAGCACTATACTTGAATTTTGAGATCCTTGATAGATAATTTTAACTTAAACTTACAAGGAAAATATACATATAATGAATGTACATAGAGCATAATATTAACTCAAAATTTTACCTCTATATAAGGAAAATGTGTCATCCTAATAGAGACATATATAGTAGTCGATGGGCCAACAACTAGATTAAAAAATGTAAACAATGGCTACATAAAATCAAATGCTATAAATGTTGATTGTGATGATGAAGGCACCATCACCTCCTGAGACATAAAACATGATATATATATTATTCAATTTCTATGTAAATAAATTATTAGCTAAATTAAATTTATAATTATAACTTAAATTTAACATGACATTTATAGAAAATATGCCTACATTTGTGCAGTGGATGATGTCTACACACCAAATGTGTGTGCCAAAAACTCATCACTCATAAGTATATTATCCAAGACCTCTAAACCACCAACGCCATCATCATTAGAAGGTCCAGTGGATATAACTCCAAAATATCTATAAGGGTGGGGTTGGGTATGCACACTAGGTGGTGTATTTGTAGCATCGATCTATGAGAGCCTACTTGTATGCTGAATGAGTGTATCAATGAGTGAAATAAGTGTATGTACTATTAGTGTAGTGCTTTTTCCTACTAGGTTTTACCTACATGGTCATATGGCCATTCTATGTTATTTAAGTTTCCTTAGATTAGTTATAAAGAGTCCATAGGCTAATTATATTTAATTTTAATTAGTTAATTAATAAAATTAGAGGCTTCCTCATGTTTCTCTAATTTTCTCTATATGCATCCCACTTTTTCTTTTTGGAAGGTTAATCGACTCATTCACTTTTTTCAATAATCGGGTAATGCATTATTTTCCTTCTCTTGGAATTTTGGAGCTCTCACACTACCTCACAGGATTCAACATTGATTACATGAAATCTGTTTGAAGATCTTGGCACACTCTTTCATGGTATCAAAGCTTTCCTGATAGCCTCATGCATCAGACTACCTGGTAAGTTGCATTTACCTTACTGAATTTTCTTTTGTCTTGGTTGCCATTTTTGACCTTAGAAGCATGTTATTAATCTACCTGAAAACTCATGGCAAAAGGCCTTTGATGAAAAATTTGTTCATACATATTTTATGGGTTTTCTAAGATATAAAATGGGTTATTCTTAGTTTTTTGAGAAACTTCATATATTTTCTTACAAATCAATTTATTTCAACTAGTACGATGCCTGTATGAACCAAGCAATCACCCCTACAAACCCTAGTTTACTCTCCATAGAGAAAATTGAGTTCTTAGGGAGCAATTACTTAAGCATGTAAAGAAAATTGGGTTGTTAGTGAGTAACAACTTGTTCTCCAAGATGAAATCAGACTTCTCAAGGCTGACAACTTGCTCCAAGACCATTTTGGGTTTTTGACAGGTGACTACTTGAAGTAATCAAGTTTCTTTGGCATGACAACTTGATAGTAGACTAATTTAGGATTTTGAGGAGTCTTACTTCTCCAAGAACCTGATCTACACTGGCTAGACCCATTTTGGTTTGTGGAGGTCGACTACTTGTTACTCATTACTTGCTTTATAAGTAATAAGTCATGCAGGTTGAAGAAATTGAAATGCATTGAGGAAGACCAATTTGAGTTTTCCAAGGGTGATTACTCATTTACTTTATAAGTAGTGTAGTTGTACGAGTCTAAATTAGTGAAGTTAAAGAACTTAAATTGCACTAAGGAAGACCAAATTTGGGTTTCCAAGCATGACTACTCATTACACATTTACTTGTGAAGTAAAGTAGTTGACAAAACCTGATCAACACTACAAGACCCAATTGATATTTTGGAGTAGTCTTACTACACTAAAATTTTGAAGTAAAGTAGTTTCAAAATCCCAAAGTAAACTAGTTGTGAAACCCTGTGTGATGTTGAGGAGGGCATCAAATTTAAGGTGGAAGGTAATGAAGAAATAGAGTAAATTTTTTTTCATTTTTGGATGAAAAACACAAGTATGAAAATGGTTTTTCCATCTTTGTAAAGGGTCCAAGAATATGTGGGATTAATAACTTGTAAATACTATAACTTTCAATTTGTAGCTCCTTTTTGGGTGCCTTTTTTTTGAAAGTGCATATTTTATCAAGCTCTACATATTGGTGACATTGTTTTAGGACTTTTGTAACATCCATTTTTATATGGTGTAATAGCTTAAAACCATCTTCAAACCTTTGTACCTTTCCTCTTGGATGCATTATTAGTCATGCCTGATGTCCCTCTCATACTTTCTCACACTAATTTCTCATAGACGTATTCTCGACTGTGCCTAACATCCAAGAATGAGCATGTGTGCATTATAACTTTAGGGGGGGTGTTCTTGATAATTAAAGGGGTAATTATAGTATGTGCTTTCTATTTTATTTATTTCATTTCAATTATATAACTTATCTCATTCTAATCTACACTAATGGATCTAAACATCAAACCACTCACACCATTTAACTATCTAGAATAGAATTCTAAAATACAACTCACTTTGAGAGGTAAAGGACTCTATCAGATTATTATGGGTGAGGAAACTGAGCCATATAAAGATGCAAAAAATGTTTAGTGGTATAACAAATGTGATGAGGCATATGGGTTTCTATGCCTATCAATGTCTCTCAACCTCTTGTTTCATGTTGAATCTGTAAAAACTTTGAATGAAGTCTAGACAATCCTGGATAAGCTTTTTGGAGTGTAGGACATTATGATGGGTCATGAGCTAGAGAATGAGCTCATCACGTTGAGCCCAGGTGACTATGACACCCTAAAATACTTCTTTACAAAGTTTAAATCACTCAGACTATAGTTGAAGCAATGTGGCATTGAGAAAATAGATGACTAGTTGATTCTATTTATGCTTGCAAAATTGGGTCACGACTATTCAGTTTTCATCTCTACATTTCATGCTACCAAATGTGCACTTGGATCCACTTAGAAAATTCCATCATTTGATGAGTTTGTTGTCAATTTGACTCAGGAACAAGATAAGTTGGTTTAAATTGCTGCACTAAAGTCTTCAAAATCACATGCCTTGATTGTCAATCAAGATAAGAAAAAGCCTTTTAGCTGTGGCAAATAGGAGAAAAAATAGTCTAAACTTAATCATGAGCATAAACAGAATAAAAAATTAGATGCCAAGATAAAGGCATCATTAAATGAGTCCTAGAGTGGGAAACCTAAGAAGGAGAATATTAAATGTAAATATTGTAAGATACTTGGGCATGATGAATCTCAATGCATGAAAAAGAAGATTGACACCTTGACTACGATGCTTGAGAAGAATAACATCAGTGTTCCTTAATCCTCATCTTAGAATATGTTTGCACAAGATTATACAAAGGTAAAAGATAGTAAAAAGGGTAAAAATAAGGGCAAGGCACTTATTATAGTAACTTCTTAGCATTTGACTTGGGTTATTGACTCAGGTGCTTCCTATCACATGGCCTCCTTAGAGGTTCTATTTTTATAAATAGAGACATGTTTTGTGCCTTCAATTCTCATGGGTGATGACACTTCGATAGAAGTCAATAATAAAGGATCGGTAGAAGTAAGTGATAGGACCTTCAATGATTTTCTATGCGTTCGTTCACTATCCACAAATATTCTGCTAGTATATCAAATCACTCACATAGGTGTAGGGAACTGAGTTGAGTTCACACCTAATTCAATGGTCATCAAGGAGCTACATGGTGACACCATAGTGGCTTATGGGAAGGCCAATCATTAGTCTAGGTTGTATACCTTCTCACATTTTATCCTAGATCAACCCTTAGCTATGCTACTTACTCATGCAGATGGAGTAAGCAAACTATGGCATGAATGGTTTAGCCATTTAAACTACCATTATCTAGAGTAACTCAGTTGTTAAGACATGGTTTCAGGATTACCTAAAGTTAAATTTTTGGATGACCTATGCAATGGCTGCATTCTTGATAAGCATCCAGAAGAGAAATATGACAAGAACAATGTAAGGAGATTCAAATAGAAGTTAGAAATAGTCCATAGTGACTTAGCAGGTCTATTTCCAAAACCTTCATTCAATAAGACAAGATACATGCTCACATTCATCTATGACTTTTCGAGGTACACCTAGGTGTTTTTTTTCAAAAAGAAGTCTTAGGTCTTTGATCACTTTAAGGACTTCAAGGCACTTATGGAGAAGCATTCAAAATATTCTATCAAAATATTAAGGACCAAAAATGGTGGAGAGTAAGTCAACAATAGGTTTGAATAGTTTTGCACATCAGAGAGGATTAAAATGTAACATATAGTTCCATACAATCCTCAGTAAAAAGGTGTGGTCAAACACAAGAATCATACCTTGAAGGAAATGGCAAATTACATGCTTCAATCAAAGTCTCATCCTCCTTAATATTGGGTCGAAGCAATCAACTGTGCATGCTACATTTAAAACCAAGTCCCACATAAAGCTTTGAAACGAATCACTCCTTTTGAAGCTTGGGATGGTCACAAGCCTACATTGGATCACTTTTGAGTGTTTGGAACACTAACAATGGCCCATGTTCCCAAGAAGAAATGCAAGGCAATGGACCCTTATAGTCAGTCTTTAATATTTGTGGGGTATGCAAAGGGTGTTAAGGGATATAGGCTTCTCCATCCTAAATATCATTGGTTTCTCATTGAAAGGAGTGTCAATTTTCATGAGGGCCCACTTGAACATAATCATGGCACTCTAGACTCTTTCAAAATTCTTTCTAGACATTGATTCCACTTCTAACAGTGATGTAAATCCACCTCAAGATCTTCTTGATGATGAGGATGACTCTTCTTCAAGTTTAAGTAGTGAGAGAAGTGATGAGGATACTCCTCCTCTATCTCACACTGACACTATAGATGATGAGGACTCACCTCCTAATTCTCTAAAATCATACAATTTTGGTCTTATTTTGGCTAGATAAACACTTCAAAGTGCTGGAGGATGGGTTGGAAATCCATCAAATACAAGGCAGATATGATTACATTTTGAAGAGACTTCACATGCCTACTTGGCCATTGTCTCAGATTCATAAACCTTTCATGAGAAATCTAGCATTCCAGAATGGGATTTTAATATTTAAGAAGAGTACAGTTCCCTAATCATGAATAAAGCATGGGACTTGGTCCCTCTTCCTAAAGGTAGAAAATTGATCCAGTGTAAATGGGTTTATCAGACCAAGTATGGTGCATATGGGTTAGTCGATAAGTATAAAGCTTGTCTGGTTACAAAGGGGTTTTCTTAGGTGCTTGACATAGACTACATTAAGACATTTTATCCCATAACCAAGATGACATATATAAGACTCACTCTAGCCATCACAACTGTACATCGGTGGAATGTTTACCAAATAGACGTAAAGAGTGATTTTCTACATGGTGACCTCAAGGAAGAGATATATATGGAGTAAACATAAGGCTTTATGGAAGATACCTCCTTGGTTTGTAGACTTAGGAAATCTATCTACAAACTCAAATAGGCCCCTTGAGCATGGTATGCCAAGATGGACTCCTTTCTCCTCACAGTTAGGTTCACTAGATGACACTTAGATCTGAATGCCTACATCTTGTAGTATGATGATTATCTATTGATCCTAGTTTTTTATGTGGATGACTTACTCATTGTAGGGAGTTCATGATCATCCATCTTAGTAGTGAAAATTGCACTTTCAGATATATTTTCAATGATAGACATGGGATTACTTCACTACTTTATTAAGATTGAAATCATTCAGTTAGATTCTAGGATAAATTTATCACAATCCAAATATTATCTTGATTTTCTTATGAGGTTTAACATGGCTGATTATAAGCCAACACCTACTCCCTTCTTGTCTGATGTGAAGCTTGAGGCTAATTGTCTTACACCACTCATTGATGTAACACTGTATTGGTAACTCGTGGGCAACCTTATCTATCTCATACACATTAGACCTGACATATCTTATGCAGTTGGTTTGGTCTCCCAATTTATGTAGAAGCCACATGAGTTGCATTGGAAAGAAACAAAGTGGATTCTTCACTACATTTAGGGTTCACATAATTATGAGATACACTATAGAGCAGGAATTAAGTTTGATTTGATTGGATACACATATTCAGATTGGGCTAGAGATATTTAGAGTCAAAAGTTCACATTAGGCTATAGTTTCTCACTTGGTTTGAGTCTAATAACTTGGTCAAGCAAGAAGCAACATGCAATTGATTTATCATCCATAGAGGCAAAATATAGAGGGGCTATCAATGCCACTATTGAAGTAATCTAGTTTCACGGGATTCTCACTAAGTTTGGTGTCCAGTTTCATAAGCCGATAATAATCTAATGTGACAACCAAAACACTATCTATATTTTCAAGAATATGGCTCTCCATCAAAGGACCAAGCACATAGAAATTCATATGCATTTCATCAGGGAGCTTATTAATGAACAAGTTATTGATCTTCGATACTATCCAACATTAGAGCAGATTGTAGATATTTTGACCAAGCCTTTCATAGAGAGTAAATTTGTTCATCTGTGAGCTCTCATTGGGGTTAGGGATGCTCCACCTTCTTCTTCCTCCTATGGAGGTTCATCACTATGCTCTTGGGTACCTCATCAGGGTTTCAATGCTGGAACCCAATTCTCATCTCACATAAGCTACACTTAAGGGGGGTGTTAGTGTAGTGCTTTTTCCCACTGAGTTTTTCCTACATGATCATATGGCCATTCTATGTTATTTAAGCTTCCTTAGGTTAGTTATAAAGAGACCATAGGATAATTATATTTAATTTTAATTAGTTAATTAAGAAAATTAGAGGCTTCCTCATGTTGCCCTAATTTTATCTATATGTACCTCACTTTTCCTTTCTAGAAGGTTAATTGACTCATTCACTTTTTGTAATATTCGAGTAATGCATTATTTTCCTTCTCTTGGATTTTTGGAGCTCTCACACTACCTCACAGAATTGAACATTGAATGCATGAAATCTGTTCAGAGATCTTGGTACACTCTTTCATGTATAATGTCGATCTCTATGACTTGCTGAACTACAAAGGGGATCTCAAGTTTAAGTGGCTTTTGGATATGGATCCTTGTGGACTGATTAGGTGCATGATGTGCACCTGGTTAATCATATGTAGAGCCTTTCCCTTGGCTCTAAAACTTTCTAAAATAAAAATAGTTTAGAACTTCATTGAGGAAAAAATCATAGTAGAGTTTCATCAAAAAATATAATGGGATCTCATGGTTATTATATAGTGGATAATCAAACACCATCCACCATTGATCCTAAAAATTAGCTATGATTAAATTGTGTTGGCAATGATGGATTGGAAAATGTTGTAGTTACTATAAATGGTGCATTGGTGGCTGAGTCAATAAATAAGACAAAAATAGAGGCTTTTGATATGTCTTTACTCTTGATCTCACATGTTGACAATTTATCAGTATAATAATACCTATAACTATCCTGATATCAAGCCCATCTGTTTAATTGACTCATTATAGAGTCAATTTGAGCTAATAATTTCTCTACGGAATTAGCTAGATAGGTGCAGTAGGTGTTGGTGGAAGTGAGATCCCTCATTTTCCTAATTTTTTTTGAATTTAAATTTTATTTTCCAAAATGTGGTCAACTAGACTCTCTTGATTGCCTAAGGTTTTTATGAAACTATAGGAGGTTTAGGAGGGTTAGGTGGAGGTTTAGGAGGAGGGTTAGGAAGAAGAATAGGAGGGTTTGCAGGATGGACTATTCATAATAAATAAATTACCAATTAAATAATTAAAATAATAAAAAATTACTAAAATTAATAAACAATGAATATATTTTTAGCACTTACTTCTTCTATGTGGCGACATCATTAATTAGTGGCCTCCTAGAATGAATTATGACAAGTATTGGCCTCAAGAGGGCAAAAAATTATATCCAAATAGAGGAGAGTGAGGGAAAAGATAGAAGGCAAATGAAAATTGAGGAAATTTTGCATTCACTTTAGTTTTTTGACACAAGGAATGTGATCATGTTATAAATGTGATCGTGTTTCCTAGATTAAAATAACATGATCGTGTTATTTATTTTAAATAATATGATCACATTATGTTTTGGTAATCACCAAGCCATGATTCAAATAATGTGATCACATTATTTAATTAATGTGATCATGTTATTAAATAACATGATTGCATTATGGGAAATGTCCACAAAATCTACCCCCAATTCTATGCATATACCTTGTATTTTAGTGACTAGACTTAGGAGACTATAATTATAGATACATAAAAAAAATTTAAGGAATTATTTAGTATTGATTTTTTTTGATTTAGTTTGTTTGAATTATTTTTTGTCCTCTTGTTGAATTTTAATTGGTGAAATCCCCCTTCTATTTTACATCCTATCGCTTACACTAATGTTTTATAATTTAAAAAATCTCCCTTTTATGGTGCATCCAACTTACACCATCTTATTATAAAAGTCACAACTTATCCTCACCTTATAATATTATTTAGTTCTCCTCTAAATCAAGTGCATTAGCATTAAACTTTCCCCTATTTTTAGGTCCTTACGTTGTGGAAGTTGGCTTAGGTGTGTATAGGGTCTATTTTAATTTCAAATATCTCTTATAAATAAAGACATCTAGTAGATCATTAAAATATAAAAAACATAAATAAATATTTCATTACATCTAGACAATTTTTTTTATTAGATAAGGTAAACCTGGGTTTTACATGGACCCAAAACCACAAAAATGAAATAAAGAGTTATAAGCAGGCCTTACAAGGCCAAACGAATAAAAAGAAAAAGTCTAAACAACAAAAATAAGAGTAGACATAGAAACCATGTTAATTAGGGAACCCTCCTGGGTATCCTCCATAGTATAATTTTCCCTTGGTGATAAGTTGGTCTTATATTTTGAGGCTTTGGCTTTGGTCTTATTCCCGGGACCCTTAGCTTGTTCACCAGGGAGAATCATCCTCAAGCATTTCCTACCTTTCACCTGGGGGAAGGAATGCTTAGGGGGGACATCAGGTGGGGGATTTGGGTTCCTTATGGGATTTGAGAATTGGGGAAAGGGGAGGAGGTATGTTAAATTGCACCAACACATGGGTCATGACTAGCACCACCCAGTGAAACTCATTCCAATCCTAGATCAATTTTACCAAACCAAAACCCACCTGCTGAACCTTTATGTTGAAATTTTGAAACATTACTTTGTTTTTATCATGCTCCTTTATTACAATGGTCTTGAATTTTTGATCATAGGTGGAGGGAGAGTTGAAGGTGATGGCTTTAGGTTTAGGGATGAAAAACATTTTTAAGGGAAGGTCATCTAGAGGGGAAAGAGGCAAGTTGTTACGAGGAGAAATATCAGTGGTAGGGAGGGAGCTCACAGAGGGATCCCCCTCTAGGGGGCCCTTTGGGGAGTCTTCTTTAGAGGAATATCCTTTAGGAAGAACTTTTTTTACAAATAGGGTATAGCCATATATCACCAACAAAAAGATGAGGCCTTTATGTAAGATCAGGTTAGTTGCATTAACCTGGTGGAGGACTGTGCTTTCCAGGGATTTCAAGAGAAAATAGGGAAGGCTGATCTTAAAAACAATGAAAATATTGAGTAACATGAAATGGTTTGAAAATATCAAGGTCTACTTACCTTCTAAGGTCACGTACCTCATGACTTGTAAGCAGACTTCAGGATAATATTTGGGTAGGCCAATGCAGGGAAATCCCTTTTTCTCTATTTGTATAATTTAATTGCTTTGAAAAAATCATTATAGTGACTCCTATTTATTTGATTGATCCTTGTATTATTTTGTGTCTGTGCAAGCCATGGTCATGACTTCTCCTATAAAATCCTCAGAAACATGAATGGAAATCCCCCTCATAGAAACCTTCCTTTTCGACCATGCAATAATGAAATATATTACCACTAGAGGATTATGCTCAGTGATACACTCCATATACTCTGTTATTCCACCTTTCTTGAGATTTTTCCACACCTTTTTATTTTCATTAACCTCTTTGTACGATGTTGGCTCCATTCGATCTCTATTGCCACCTATGTTGACAGGAGTTGCAAGGTTGGAGGGAGCGGGTTGAGGGTTATAGATGCTAAAAAAAAGCTAGAGCTTGTGACATGAGGGATGCCCTCCAAAGCCTTCCAATCATAATTGTGTTCCCTTACCTTGAAATGAATGGAAGACTAAAATGCCATGATTGGGCCCTTTGAGGTGAAAAATGACATGTGCAATGACATGGTAGATTTAAGTGGCATGTGTACCTTCAGCATGGATGACACTAAATGTCATAGGGGGATGATACCTTCACTATGATAGATAGTTGAACCTTGGAGTTGCACTCCAATGCTGGCCATAGTGTCCACCATTCCATTACCTTCCTTGTAAGTATGGATGAGTTTAACTTGAGGAAAGGTGTGAAGGATAGACTTTGCATCTTTGACTAGGTCCTTAATAGTATGAGTGGTTTTTTATTCTAAGGCATTAAAAATATTGAGTGAATCTCCCTCTACTATGACTTTACTCTGATTAAGGCCATGTATAAGTTATATACCCTAGAGAGCAGCTTTAGCTTCAGCTAGATGATTAGTCTATTTACCCATGGGCCCCGCATAGGCCACCAATAGTTCACCATTTGAATTTCTTATAATGCCCCCTCTACCAGCTGAGCCAAGGTTGCCTTTAGAGGCTCCATCAAAATTCAATTTTATCTACCCCATCAGGGGGCTTTCCATTTGGTTTTCTTGTGTATGATTTTTTTTGAGGAGGAGATGATGACTTGTTAGATATCTTAGTTGTTAAGGATGAGACATGTAAAAGGGGGGTAGGCTCCTTGTCTTTGGGAGGAAAAGCCTTCCAATTTTCAAAAATGGCTTGAAAAGTTATGGAAAGATGTTCTTCCACTGATGCCTTTTATTTCAAAACAAACTATCATTATGAGCTTTTCAAATACACCAAAACTAGTGGGGAAGTACAAGATGCCAAAGGAAAGATAGAGATGGGATATTCCATTGTAAGATGAGATCCACTATACTATTTGGCTTGACCCAAGTTAAGTTGAAACAACTATGAATCTTGTTAAATAAATTTAGGTTGAAAGGGTATTCCAAAAATAGATGTTGAGTGGATTGCTCCACCTTTTTGTAAATTAGGCATTTATTGGGGAGGATAAGTCCCCTTTTGGTGAGGTTGTCAATAGTCAAAATTTTGTTTTATGCCGCAAACCAAAGGGAAAAGTTGATCTTAGGGGTTAGATGCTTTACCCAAAAGTTATTCCAGTGGTCCCAATTGCTATCCACATTAAGTTCAAAGGCATGACCCATGGACACCGAGTACTCTCCACTATCTTCTACTCTCTAGATGAAATGGTCATCTTTTTGAACCAAGGGGATATGTAGATTTGTAATTATTTGGTTAAGATTCTGGATAGCTTGTGATTCTTTCGAGGGAAACCCTTCACTAGGGATGGCTTTCTAGCACTTCCATCCTTGATTTCCTAGTAGTCCTTGATCTTGGACCCCCATCTTTGTTTAAGTTGACCATACCTGCCCACCCAAGTCTCTTGTAATGAGAGGGGTGTGGGGGATAACCATGCATCCTCCCAAATATCAATTTTTTCACCATTACTGATTTTCCATAAGATGCCTCTTTTGAGGAGGTCTTTGCAATAGGATATGGCCTTCCAGAAGGTGGACCCTTTGGGAGGTCCTTCCTCCCATAGGAATGCATCCTCTTCCAAACCTTCTAGATATTTGGCCTTGAAAATTCTAGTCCATTCTCCTTTCTCTTTCATTACTTGCCAACCCATTTTTGTCAATAAGGCTCTGTTCATTGAGCTTATACTTCTTAGGCCTAGACCTCCATTTGATTTTGGGAGACATACATTTTCCTAGAAAACCAAGTTGAATATGAACCTTTCTTTTGTTCCTCTCCAAATATATTTTTTTGATTTACTTGATTTTAGATGCATCATTGGCTGACATTTTGAAAATTGACAGGAGATAAACATGAATGCTCTGAATTATGGCCTTGAGGAGCTAAAATTTGCCTACCTATGTGAGAAGGTGCCCTTTCCACCCCACTAATGTCTCTTGAATATGGTCAATCAGGGGATTCCAGAGACAGGAATCCATTTTTCCAACCAAGAGGGGAATACTCAGATGGTTAGTCAGGAATACATCTACACATATTTCATTAAAATGCACGATATGAAATGGCTAATATTGGAATCCAATATATTTTATTTTGGAATCCAAATTTTATATTTATAGATTTCAATTTCAAGGAAATTGTATTCCAATATAAAAGATATTGGATTTTATTACAAGTGTTGGATTCTAATAATTGCATGATTGGTTTCTCATTGTTGAGACTATTAATTTTGTTGATGTTAATTGTATTGCAAGGAAAATATATACATATTTACCATGATTATGTTATTTGATTATTAATAAAAAATATTGATGTTAATGTAAGGGAAAAGGATTTTCTATGTAGTCTATTATTTTATTTATTATAATCTAAGGCAAAAAATATACGTAGTTTATTTTTTTAGTTTATTAGTTCATGTTGTTCCATTTTATGGTTTTCATATTTTTTATGTTCCTTATGTTATGCATTTAGGGATATGATATTATAATTCATATGGATTGATGGAGATGTCGACATGTAACACAAATTTCCCTTAGTTGTATGGGTCAAATGATTAAATCATGTAATTGATTTCACTGGGTATTGAGTTGGCCTACATCGAGATTAATTATGTACCCATCCATTATTAGTAGTAGAGGTATATATAAAAGAGATTAATATCATTGTAAAATATATCATGTATGTGGGGAATATTCTATTTAGTAAAAGGTTATTAGATATTGTCCCATCGAAATTGCATTCCCATATGGGGAGATCTTGTGAAGTTATTCCTTCCTTAAGGAATATTGTATGGTGTTGCCTTATCTTAAGGGTAATTATCTATTTTTTAAAATATTTCATTATAGGGCATGTTATTACACCAATATTTCATGTTGTGTTGATTTAAATTATATTATGTATAATTCTATTATTATATGTGTAGATCTTACCACCTTTACATTTAGTCTAAGATTTTTTTTAAAGTTCAATACCATCCGTTAATTTCATCTTTCTTCCAACTATTTTTTTGAATAATATGAACTAAAACACCATTTATATAGAATGTTATCAACTTTGTTCTTTGACCTTTGATATCTAAAAATTAAGTAAAAAATTAATCATTTTTTGGTTATATATATATATTTGTGTGTGTGTGTGTGTGTGTGTATTTAAAATGGTATAAATATGTCATATAAATAGTTGAATTAAATTTTTAATAACATAAAAGAGATTGAATTTAAATTTCAATAACATAAAATAAATTGAATGTATAGTTTAATAACATATTGAATTAAAATCTTAATAGCAGAAAAGAGATTAAAATTCTAATAACATAAAAGAGATTGAATTAAAATTTTGACAATATAAAATGAATTGAATTTAAATTTAAATAAATTGTAAATTATACTAAATTTAAATTTCAATAATATAAAAGATATTAACTAACAAGGCTTAATAACATAAAATGTTTCAATGAATAAATTCAATAACATTATGCAATGTAGTCACTAATTGTGCACATGAATGCTTTCAATGTCTAAAAAATGTGTTTAGATTTCATCATACTTTTTAACCATGCACACAATTCATAATATATTAGTCTATTACAGTCATAAATTCCATCAAATGTCTAACTAGGTAGGATCTTGATGAATATATCTTCATCAACCTCTGAAAATATATTTTTAGATCTATAAACATGATATTATTTATACCATAGACATCTTTGTATCAGTAAGTAATTTGGTGTCTAATATTTGTGCTTATCTTGAATTGTTACCTCTCCCAAGTGAATACAAAGGGAACATTTTGTAGCCACCAAAATTGGCTGATGAAGTAATCTAGATGTAAGCCACAAAGAAGTATCAAATGGTTCTTGTGCAATCATTATCAATTAGGGCCAAAAGTGCTCTAAAATTATTTGTAACATTAATGAGCGAAATATTGATTTTTATTAGGATGTTAAATTCATAATTACCATAAAATCCAAACAAAAATCCTTCCACTCCCACTAACAATAATTTCCTTATAACTAAAACCAAAGTAATAATGCCATAAAATAATGATATACTCATGTTTCACATGTATGGGAATTTGGAGTGTAATTATTTTAAGTTTATTAATGAATGATTTCATAGCTATACACTAGTAATTATCCCTGAATTTGTAACAAGTATGTTGATAAATAAATCAATAGCAAGCTTCTTTACCAATGTACGAAAGTAAAATTTTGACACTAACATTTATTAATGATTGTAAATTTAGTATTGTGTGATAAAGATTGTACAATTAAATTGAATAGGGATTCCTGAATTGATGAGTGCATTGTTACACTTAAAACATATGTATATAAAAATGGACATATT